>JAMPIV010019663.1:0-400493 GCA_024509875.1 Oreohelix idahoensis
GAGAAACACAATATATGCACTGGGAAACGCCGTGACGGGATAGAGCTAGGACTCAGCTTCTTGGAGAGTGGTCAATGATAAGAAGATGGATGCAGAGAAAACAGGAGGATAGTGAGGTCATTTCACCTTTTAGACAGGGATCATTTGCAAAAAACAATAAAAATGACAAACTCCTTTAAACTAAAATTTTTGAACCTAGTTAATCAAGGTTGATAATCTAACTTCATTGTAATAAGAATAAAACATTTGCTTTTATTATTTATAAAGGATTACTGATGTTGATGTTTTAGTGTTAAATCACAGAGGAAAACAAACAAGTGAGGGTACCGGGTGCTTTAGTCGGTACATTCTTCACACTGCGATGATTTTGCAGTGTGCAGGACATAGGGATATACTCGTACACAATCTCGAGTATTGTCTTCATTCTTTTGGCCAGGGAGTGTCACGGGATATATTTCGCAGTCTGTACGTTTCCTGTACAACAATGCCAGGAAGTGAAAGCACGTGGAGCTTTTCACAAACGGCGTCCTATTCTGGGCTTGCGGATATATCAGTTGCGGACCTTTTGACAAGATCGCCCCATTAGATATAAAAGGACCACTTCCTACAATCGGCGAGAGAGGACATGGATTATGTTCTCAGCACGTGCATTGATCTTTATGGCACACGATGGCCCAGAATCCATTCCTTGACAGAAGACCTACCACTACCACTGAAGTAGGTTATGCACTTAAAATCAAATTTCTTTCTAGAAATAGGGTTACCTTAGAAAAATAATTATATTGACCATAGGTTCCGCAGTTATATATCCGATACCATGAAGGTTGTACTGATAAACCAGGAACATTGATAGGAATTTGAGTAGCATTTATCATCCAATGAAGTAAACGGTGCAGCTTGAAAGACTTTACCATACCGCTTAAAACTATACTTTTACTTAAAGTGTACTGTTAAACACCCCTCAGGACTTGTACAGATGGCACTCCCTGCTGTCCTGTATGCTTACCGGAGAGGTTGCCACATGATACAAACTGGGCTTCTATCTCCCTTGGAGTTAGTTTTTGGTGGCCCCCCCAAGAGGTCCTATGGGACTGATAAATATAATATTTAATAATGGATGCCAGAGATGACTCAGGTCACTCAGTCATCTAATGAGTATGGTTAATTAGATCCTTGGAATATATATTATTGTGTCCTGCCCAATGGCAACCAGCTTCTTCAGAGGCGTGCTAAAAGCTAAGGCTCGCATCTATCCAAAAAAATTCGATCTAGACGATTACGCCAATTATGCCCAGGCGATGAGGCTTATGTATTACTTCCTCCCACTATAAACAATAAGTTATTGATCTCATGGGACTGGGTCCTTATAAGGTTTACTGATGACATCTCCGTTGTTGATTACGTCTTAGCATATCAATGGACAACAGAAAAGATATTCCATAGTAATTTGCTCAGCAATTTCATTACACGTCCTAAACACTTACAGTTCAATTTTTTCATGAACATAGATGACAATACGGTATCTAACTATGTCACTTATTCCAATTAAACTGTGTATACAGGAGGATGAATCTTCTTTTCCTGACCTGCAGATGCCTTTCCATGTACTTATTGTCCAATCTCCTGAATCTTGGCGGTGTATGGTGACCCATTTCCTTCTACGGTAACACCCGCAAACAGCTCATCAACGCATTGCTGATCCATCGAGCTAATCATTCCCATATGTGTTAACTGAATGTACCGGGTTGCACATCTGTAATTAGTCACAGATATTTATTCGTAACGATGATACACCAATTCGTGTTCATACCTTATTCTGTACCTCTACATTTTTCTGTAGTAAGACATCTCAGGAACTCGAACACGATGATATCAATATGTATTATTGAGACTAGTTACCATCTCCTTTTTCTTCTCCTATAGTCATTGTACGAAAAAATGAAAACAAACAATACGTTATATGTGTTGACCTATAGGAAACTTATTGCGCAGACAGTACCTGATACGCGACCCACATCTCATCATTGACGTATTTACTTCCTCGTCTATCCAATTGATACTCTTTTCACGATGATTGAATTAACCAAAGGTTATTGGCTGCTTCCACTAACCGATAGAGCCAAATACAACACAGCATTCTACAACTCCACAAGGTCTTTAACCAGTGAACGTGAATGCCTTTTGGGCTAATGAATGCTACAAGCTACCTTTATTCGCATGATGCGAAAAATTTTATCTGTTAGATTGCCCAGATAAAATTACCTACATTGACGACAATATGTTTTGTTTAGACTTAATCATTTGAGGAACAATTTTTTGGGTCTCTTAAATCAGTTTTGGAAATATTGCGGATAACCATTTAACCGCTAAACCAACTAAAATTCAATAGCCGGTGTAATGAGATAACATTGCACTGGGGCATATTTATTGGATCAGGACGTATCCAAACAATTCCCAGTACGGTTTTCTAAAATATTAAATTTATCTGTCCTCAAACGAAGAAACAGGTAGGGAGTCTGTTAGGGTCTCGAGTCCAATACTATAGCAGATTTGTACCTCACTTTGTCATCCATTCACGGCTGTCCTTGTCATCTTTATTAAAGAAGCAACCATGCCGGTTTAAGGATTAAAGTGTGACAGACGAATGTGACAAAATTTTTCGCACTATCTTGATCATTTTTGTCATGCCACCATGTGTTTGATAAAGATAACAGATGCCCGCTAAAAAGTATGGTTCTACGTTACAGATGCGAGTAATTACGGAATCGGGGATGTGTATTGATACCTTCAATATCAATGTTGATTTATCCTTCATCCTGTATTTATATATCATACACGCAAGCTGAAACCTCCGGTGAACTATATATTCGTCTGTAGACTGAGTATTGGTCGCCGTGATATGGGCAATCACTATCGTTAGGATAAATGAACTTGCCTTGGCTCAACAATTCTTGATACAGACAGAATCAATAAATATGGGGCAGCATTATACGTCGTTCCAAATAACCCTTATAAACAAAAAAAAAAAAGTCCAATTAGCTGGCAACGATTGTGCTGATAGCTCTGCAATCCTAATGAATTCGTAATAGAGAATCGATGACCTAGGATTCTGAGAAACATTAGGGCCGGATTCATTGACAAGTCATCCTTCGGAATCAGAAATGAATACAACTATCTTCAATAGATATTAATTTGCTGAACTACATAATCTAAGCACGTAAACATTTGAAATGAACGGTATTAATCTCCCTACATTCTAGAATATATACTACATCTATTCTGTTGGACTTATTACTTAAATGTAGTAAATTTCGAAATAACTGATTGGTGATCAAAATTTTTCAAGTTTTACAGACTCGGTTGAAAATTAGGACTTCACTTGGACTTTGCGTATCCACTAATTTTCGATTGCATAATATAGTAAAATGGATACATATCCTCTTATATAGACTGGACAATATTACGGTTGGATGACTTATTCAAAATTAACGTTCAAATTTTCAATATAGGAAACTTAACGACGATTGGTTTCCTTCATAATCAGGAATTGTGATAAGATTGAACTTTGTTATCTAATGAATACTTTCCATACAATGTCATTAGGAATGTAACAACGATTGGATCTCCTTCAATGTACCGAAATTGATCAATTTGCTAGATTATTAAATTAATATATATAATAAAATAAAGTGGAAGTGGTGATGAATAAATATTAATTAATATATACGTAAGAAAAGATGAAACCAATATAATAAATATCACACCATATTAATTTTTTAATTATTATAGGTGGATTAGATTTTAGATTATGTGAAATTTCATATGTATAGTGTTATAAATGTATGAATTTTTTTTTTTTTTGTTCTTTTTTTTCTGATTGCTGTAATTTAATTTAGGTTTCTTTCCGTATACTTCATTTTCACACATCATAACTATTTAATAATATAGTATTTGTATACTGTTATATTTGTTTGACTTGTCCGTACTTCCAATTTTTATTTCGTTTTTCTTCTGCTTACTTATTTCTCTTTTTCTTTATTTAGATATTAATTAGTTAGTTCCATTATTACTTATTATAATTATTTAGTTTAATTAGTTCCGAATACATTCTTTATTAAAAATCCTCACATTAGTCGTTAGTCAATACATACATCATATCTATTAGTTAATTAATTAATGGACAGTTACATTTCTTTATTTAATATGAGTTATATCGTATGATATGACGTTGATTTTATTATAAGATAGTAACATACTTACTGACATGACCGCGACTCTGTTCTAGATTAGAACATCGTTGGCCAGACGTAGGGTTTTAGAATTCAATTTTTAATAATTTGTTTCACATTAGTTCGTTAGTCAATACATACTATCAAAATAATATTAGTTTAATTAATTCCCACGTCGGACAGTTAACATCTGTTCGGTGTTATTTTAAGGACGGCGTCTGCTGGGGGTTATGATGATGCGCATGACGTTGAGGGGTCTCTAAGATATTACTGACATTGACCGCGACATTTTAAGCTGTTCCTAGATAGAACATCGTTGGCCAACATATACGTCGGAGTTTTGGTCGCAATTTTTAATAATTTGATTAATGGTCTCGTTTAAAAAAATCTATGGTAATAGATAGTTTTTTTTTTTCGCTATCGCGTCGAGCAGGAGAATGCCCTGTTACGTGTTATTCTTCCAATGGACGAGCGACTTGCTGGGGGTTATATGCGCAACGTTTAGGGGACGAATAACATGTAAAGAACTCATGTCCAGTTAATTTACGGTATACCTGAACGAACGCGAAATAAATGCTAAGATTATGACGCTTCGCTTGGGAAGTCACGCTTGGTGACATTGGTTTACATGGCCCTTGTTAAAACTTTTATCCCGTCCAGCAGAGAATACGTGTCTTGTATTCTCCAATGAGAGGCTTAGTATAAGCCTATATATGATCAATGTGAATCAGGGTCAGTTTCGGATATTAATCTAAAGTATGTAGATTATTTAAGTAAAGTAAAATGATGGAAGGAGAATCGTAATATGATTCAATTTAGTAAGCTGTCATTAGAATCTCCAGGCGCTTCAGTTCTGGCTGTTGACTACAGCAAGCGCATGTACAATTGGCCATGAAGTTCAGGCTGGAACATTTTGATTTATGAAACACGGGATGGATATCTATTAACTGGTATTATTTGGTATTTCATTGTTATGCAGGAACAGTTCATGAAATGTATTGTGAATGTTCGGATATCTTTATATGAATTTCAATACATGTGGACTCAGAACAGAAGGCTTGAATCTTTTAAATCTTACGTTTTCGGGATCGGTTCCCACAGCTGTTAATGTTTACCGTTTCTCATATCACGATATACACTCCCATAGGGGATAATCAAACTAATATCACAATATGCAAATCAGAACGACGAAGGGATGTTCTGATGGTCAAGAGCTAACCCTCAATAACAAACATTAACTACGTCGTCAAAGAGAGTGACTTTAATATTCAATAAATCATGAATAGATGAACAAGGAACCGCATAACACCCGTCCACATTGATGTCATAATCAGTTCTTTTTAAACCTTTCTCTACTATAGCCATGGTTGTTAAAGCTTAAAGAGACTGAATGAGAGAAAATACTTCGATGTCAGATCAGTTCTATTTGAACGTTCGCTCATGCCATGTTGTTTAAGAGCTTAAAGAGAATGAATGAAAGAATACACATTGATGTCTATATCAGTTCTATTTGTAACTTTCTCTCATGCCATGTTATTGTTCTAAAGTCTTAAGAGAAATGAATGAGAGAAAAACACTTGATGGCATATCATTCTCTATTTGAACTTTCTCACATTGCCATGTTGTTCAAAGATATAAAGAGAATGAATGTGAGAGACAATACTTGAATGGCAATATCAGTTCTATTTGAACTTATCTCTCATGCCATGTTGTTAAAGCTAAAAGAATGAATGAGAAGATAAACACTTGAATGTCATATCAGTTATTTTCATTCATTCTCTTTAATCTTTAACAACATGGCATGAGAGAAAGTTCAAATAGAACTGATATGCCATCAAGTGTTTTCTCTCATTCATTCTCTTTAAGCTTTAACAACATGGCATGAGAGAAAGTTTCAAATAGAACTGATATGGAACATCAAGTGTTTTCTCTCATTCATTCTCTTTAAGCTTTAACAACATGGCATGAGAGAACGTTCAAATAGAACTGATATGACATCAAGTATTTTCTCTCATTCATTCTCTTTAAGCTTTAACAACATGGCATGAGAGAAAGTTTAAATAGAAACTGATATGACATCAATGTGACGGGTGTTGCGGTTCCTTGTTCTTATATTATTTATTGAATATTAAAGTCACTCTCTTGACGTAGTTAATGTTTGTTATTGATGGTTAGCTCTGACCATCAGAACATCCCTTCGACGTTCTGATTTGCATATTGTATATTAGTTGATTTCCCCTATGGGAGAGTTATCGTGCTGAGAAACGTAAACATTAACAGCTGTGGAACCGAACCCGAAACGTAAGTAAAAGATCAAGCCTTCTGTTCTGAGTCCACATGTATTGACATTCATATAAACGATATCCGACATTCACAAAACTTCATGTACAGTTCAGCATAACAATAAATTCCAAATAATACCAGTAAGTATCCATCCGTGTCAAAACAATATGTCAGATGAACATCATGGCTATGTACATGCGCTGCTGTAGTCAACAGCCAGAAATGAGCGCATGAGTTCTTGACAGCTACAAATTGAATCATAATACGATTCTCCTTCCATCATTTACTTTACTTAATAATCTCATACTTTAGATTAATATCCGAACTGACCCTGAGTTCTACATTGATTCATATATAGGCTATATACTAAGCCTCTCCTTGGAAGAAATACAAGACACGACTTCTCTGCTTGACGGATAGCGTAACAAGGGCCATGTAACCAAGTCACCAAGCGTGACCTTCCCAACGCGAATGCGTCATAATCTTAGCATATATTTCGCGTTCAGTATACCGTAAAATATCGACATATTCTATTAATGTTATTGACCCCTAAACGTTGCGCACTACTAACCCCCAGCAGACGCCGTCATTTAAAATAACACCGTAACAGATTTCCTGTCCGACGGGGGAAAAAAAAATCTATTAGATAGATTTTTTTAAAACTATATTAATCAAATTATTAAAAATTGAACAAAACCCGACGTATGGCCAACGATGTTCTATCTAGAACAGTGTCGCGGTCATGTCAGTAATATCTTATAATAAAATCAACGTCATATCATACATATAACTAATATTAAATAAAGAAATGTAACTGTCATTAATTAATTAACTAATTAATTTGATGTATGTATTGACTAACGACTAATGTGAGGTGTTATTAAAATTATTCTAACTAATTAAAATAATTAATTATAATATGTAAGTATGGTACTAACTAATTAATATCTAATTAAAGAAAATGAGAAATAGTATCAGAGAGAAAACGAAATAAAAATTGAGAAGTACGGACAATTAAAACTAAATATTAAAGTATACATTAAAATAGTAATGAGTGTGAAAATGAAGTATAAGGATAGATACCTAATTAAATTAAAGCAATCAGAAAGAAAAGAACAAAAAAAAAAAATTCATACATTTTAACTATACATATGAAATATCATAATCTAATATCTATCACCTTAATAATTAAAATATTAATTGGTGTGATATTTTTTTGTTTCATCTTTTCTTAGTATATTTTATTTTTTTATTTCATCACACTTCCACTTTATTTTATTATATATTAATTTAATAGCTAGCAAATTCGTTGTTACATCCTAATGACTTGTATGAAAGTTCATTAAGAAACAAAGTTCATCTTATCCAATTCTGATATGATGATCCAATCGTCGTTAGTTCCTTTATTGAAATTTTGAACGTAATTTGAATAAGTCATCACCGTATTTGTCCAGTCTATATAAGAGATTGTTCCTTTTTACTATTTTGCAATCGAAATGAGTGATACGCAAAGTCCAAGTGAAGTCCAAATTTTCAACCGATCTGTAAAACTTGATATTTTGATCACAATAGTTTATTTCGAAATTTCCTCATTTAAGTAATAAGTCCAACTGAAGTGTTGTATATTCTGATGTAGAATTAATACCGTTCATTGCAAATGTAATGCTTGATTAGTCAGCAAATTTTCTTGAAATAGTAGTATTCATTCAGAATCCGTAGGATGTCTTGACAAAGTATCGGCCATAATGTTCTCAGTTCCTGGTATCGATTCTATTTCGAAATCATAGGATTGCAGCGCGATAGCAAATCGTGCAAGCTTTGGACTTTTATGGTTTGAACGACGTAATGCTGCCACAGATTTATGATCTGTCTGGATCAGAAATGTTGATCCAAGCAAGAACTTTTCCAACTTAGTGATTGCCCATATCACGGCGAACAATTCTCAGTCTACAGTCGAATATTTAGTCTCCGGAGGTTTCAGCTTGCGTGAGATATATAATACAGGATGAAGGATATCATCATGATATTGGAGTAAACAAGCCCCGAGTCCGTAATTACTCGCATCTGTACGTAGAACAAACTTTTTAGAGGCATCTGATAATCTTAAAACAGGTGGGCATGAAAAAATGTTCAAGATAGTGCGAAAAGTTTTGTCACATTCGTCTGTCCAATTTATCCTTAACGGCATGTTCTTCTTTAATAAAGATGACAAGACAGCCGTGATGGATGACAAGTGAGGTACAAATCTGCTATAGTATTGGACTAACCCTAACAGACTCCTAACCTGTTTCTTCGTTTGAGGAACAGATAAATTTAATATTTTAGAAACCGTACTGGGAATTGTTTGGATACGTCCTGATCCAATAATATGCCCCAGGAATGTTATCTCATTACACGCTATTTGAATTTTAGTTGGTTTAGCGGTTAAATGGTTATCCTGCAATATTTCCAAAACCGATTTAAGACCCAAAAAATGTTCCTCAAATGATGAACTAAACAAACATATGTCGTCAATGTAGGTAATTATATCTGATCTACCAGATAAAATTTTTCGCATCATGCGAATAAAGGTAGCTGGAGCATTCATTAGCCCAAAAGGCATCACGTTCCACTGGTAAAGACCTTGTGGAGTTGAGAATGCTGTGTAGTATTTGGCTCTATCGGTTAGTGGAATCTGCCAATAACCTTTGGTTAAGTCAATCTTAGTGAAAAGTGTAGCATTGGATAGACGAGGAAGTAAATCGTCAAGGATAGGATGTGGTTCGCTATCAGGTACTGTCTGCGCATTAAGTTTCCTATAGTCAACACATAAACGTATGTTGTTGTCATTTTTTCGGACAATGACTAAAGGAGAAGAAAATGGAGATGTACTAGTCTCAATAATACCTAATGATATCATCTGTTCGAGTTCCTGAGATGTCTTACTCAGAAAATGTAGAGGTACAGAATAAGGATGAACACGAATTGGTGTATCATCGTTAAGAATAATATCGTGACTAATTACAGATGTGCAACCCGGTACATCCGTTAACACATCTGGGAATGATTGTAGAAGATCAGCAATGCGTTGATGCTGTTGCGGTGTAACCGTAGAAGAAATGGTCACATCACGCCAAGATTCAGTAGATTGGACAATAAGTACAGGTAAAGGCATCTGCACTTCAGGAAAAGAAGATTCTTCCTCCTGTATAACAGATAAATTAGAATAATGACAAGTAGATACCGTATTGTCATCTAGTTCATGAAAAATTGACTGTAAGTGTATAGGACGTGTATGAAATTGCTTGAGCATATTAATATGGAATATCTTTCTGTGTCCCTTGATATCTAAGACGTAATCAACATCGGAAATTTCATCAGTAACCTTATAAGGACCAGTCCATGAGATCAATAACTTATTGTTATTGTGAGGAAGTAATACATAAGCCTCATCGCCTGGGAATAATTGGCGTAATCGTCTAGATCGATTTTGTATAGATCGAGCCTTAGCTTTTGCAGCCTCAGAAGAAGCTGTTGCCAATTGGCAAGACTCAATAATATTATTCCGAAGATTAATAACATACTCATAAGATGACTGAGTGTCCTGAGTCATCTCTGCATCAATTAATAAATCTTTTATCAGTCCCATAGGACCTCTCGGAGGGGCACCAAAAACTAACTCAAAGGGAGAGAAGCCAGTTTGTTCATGTGGCACCTCTCGGTAAGCAAACAGGACAGCTGGGAGTGCTCTGTCCCAGTCCTGAGGGTGTTTAACAGTAACTTTATGTAAAAGTTGTTTAAGCGTATGGTTAAGTCTTTCAACTGCACCGTTACTCATGGGATGATAAATGCTACTCAAATTCCTATCAATGTTCCAGGTTTTCATTACTTCCTTCATGGTATCGGATATAAACTGCGACCCATGGTCAGATAATAATTTTCTAGGAAACCCTATTCTAGAAAAAATTAGATGTAGTGCATCAGCTACATCTGTGGTAGTGGTGGTCTTCAATGGAATGGCTTCTGGCCATCGTGTGCATAAATCAATGCACGTGAGAACAAATCTATGTCCTCTCGCAGATGGTAGAAGTGGACCAATTATATCTATGGCGATCTTGTCAAAAGGTCGTACTGAGATATCGCAAGCCTGAATAGGCGCCGTGTGAAAAGCTCCACGTGCTTTCACTTCCTGGCATGTAGTACAGGAACGTACATACTGCGAAATATCCCGTGACACTCCTGGCCAAAAGAATGAAGACAATACTCGAGATTGTGTACGAGTATATCCCATATGTCCTGCACACTGCAAATCATGCGCGTGTTGAAGAATGTACCGTCTAAAAGCACCCGGTACCATCACTTGTTGTTTTACCTGTGATTTATCACTAAAACATCTAATCAGTATATCATTTTTAATAATAAACCAATGTTTGTTCTTATTACATGAAGTTAGATTATCAACCTTATTAACTAGGTTAAAAAATTTGTTTAAAGATTTGTCATTTTTTTGTTTGTTTGCAAATGATTCCCTGTCAATAGGTGAATTGACCTCAATATCCTCCTGTTTCTCTGCATCCATCTTCTTATCATTGACACTCTCCATGAGCTGAGTCTGAGCTCTAGTCGTCACGGCGTTTCCAGTGCATAGATTGTGTTTCTCCCATTCAATAATATCTTCTGGTGAACAATCCTTGCTGCCGTGTATGCGACCCACCATAAGATCTGCAATCGGCTTTTTCAGCATGCATACCTTCACGTTCCCTGTGAAAAAAGGTGTTTTAACATGGATAATAGCTGTGGGGTAAAACTCAATAGTTCCCCAAAAGTCATGCAACGGACATATTCCCCAGTTGCACAGCTAGGATGTACCAGCGACTGTCGCACTCCAATTGTTGTGGACCCCGAATCTCTCAATACAGAAACTATGGAACCATTAACTATCCCTCTGTTAAAAATCAGAGAGCCTGTTCCATCATTGGCTGCAAGACCTACTTCTGGTGGAATGTGTCCGCAGTTTAGCACTGTTTCCTTTGCCTTCTGAAAAATAAGATTGCATTGTGGGCAACTATTCGCCACGTTATAATTTATAGCAAAACATGCAGCAGAAGATTGTATTGCATTATCGTTAGGTGGAACCTGAACACTAGGGGTTGTATCATTTGTAACTGCTGCACCAGTATTATGGTGAAAATGGAATGATCCACGAGAATGAGATCGATTACGGGAATAATCGTTAGAATTATCTCGTTGTCCCCTGTAGTAACTGTTATCTCGATGTCTCGAGCCACGATTATTAGCATTCCAATTTGTTACGTGCAGTCTTTGATATCTTACAATATAATACATTTGTATGCTTGTTATGTTCGCAAATGTTTTGGAAACAAAATAGATACTTTTTAGTGCTTAAGGAAAAGTCATTATTGAGTTACTTCCCTTGAAAGGACTTTCGATTGAACTCCGCGGATGAATCCAGTTTTACTGCGATTTATTCTTTGTTTGGGTAGAAATAGGTTGTTCTTGCTTCAGTGTATCTATGGCCTGAATTTATGTGTATTGTTTGTCTGGGTAGGACGAGTCTGTCTTATATCTGAATATCTTTGCATGTCTAAGTCGAACTATATGGTCTTTTGTCGTTAGAAAGGTCAAAGGGCGGTTCGGCGGATGTGTCGCTAGAGAGGTGTGATTTGGCTTCGTCCTGATGGGGACTGTGATTTTTCTATGTCGGCTTGTCGCCGGAAAAAGTGATCTCAGTATTTATGGGGAAGTGTGATAGTCGTCTAGACCTATCGTGTATGCTTTACCCCAGTGTTTATTCTTATTGCCAAGGAATGGCAGAATCATATTTCTGATACCAAGGTAACAAAAGATTCTCCGTATGAACTCTGGCTAAGCCACCGTTTTTCGATAGGCACGATTTGTACGTCTGAGAGAATATATTTAACTAGATGAAAACGACATTCATTCCTAGCAGCATTATATCTCGTATGATGAAATCTATTGTATTATGATAGAATCTACAGAGCAACGAGAACATTTAATGAATGATTAACTTTGATTCAGTTGTATCCAAACGTGAGTGACAGCTCATGAGAGAAGCCATCTTGTATTCAAATATTTTATGACTTTCAAGAAGAGAAAGGGATACCCCGTATTATCGCTTGATAAGTCCAGAGATCACTGCTACACATGAGAACCCATTACCAGCGGTTCAATATGATTATATGGAAAATATGTGCTGAACATTATTCTAAAGAATCTTCGCTAACGAGGTTAGGTCTAGAAGCCATCTTGACTGTTGTTTATAATCTGACGTGCTTTGTCAGTAAACTCAGATGATATATATATATATGGGCAATACTGAGTGCTTGTCTACTGACAGTCCATTATGCTATTATTCTACATGAGTGCCCATGTATCATTGCAAGACCATTTATCCACTGTACTATGATGTATTATGCCAACCTGTGATTTGTCACTATTCGTGCTGTCGAGTGTGTACGTCCAATTAAACTGTAGCAAAGGTACACAGTCGTTGGTGTCGATGACTTCCAGCCATACATGAGTGTGAGAAAAGACCATTTGTCAACACCACGAACTCTTCTTATCATTCGCATATTATACTCATCTATGTCTACACACCACTGCGTAGGTCGAGTTGACATTCCATACTCAAACCACAAGCAACACAACAACACAGCATGTAGCTCTGGTGATGTTCTAGTGAGCTTAGACTTTATCAACTGGTGGACATCATTAATTGAAAAAAAAGGAGGTGTTATCATTTGGTGGACCAGCTTTCTGGGTTTGACCTCGCAGAAGTTAAGAAGTCAACAGACTACCGATACCAGACCGTTTCCTGTGGCTGATACGACACACTTGCAGTATTAGTTTGCTCTTTGTCAACACTTCGTCACGTGACCTGTCAAGTGAATGCAGTATGTAGGTCAGCGTTGTTGACATTTTTACATTAGACATTACAGAGTTTCACAGAACAGTTGGATCAATTCTTGTCAATATTAACAGGAAGACAGTATTATTGAACTAAGAAGTCCTATTTTCATCGATGGATCTTCTTGTTTTCTATATATGAACTTTAATATTTAAGGCCAGAATTTATATTTCAATAAAGTGGCAGTTTATTTAGTTTTTACAAGAATAACTTTGCCATTACTGTAAAACTGAGCCTATTTTGCAACACATACTATCATACACATAATTTATATATTTATGTTTACATGTTATTTATTTGTATAGTATGTTAGTTTATATGTCAGCGGGTTGTGTTTAAGGTTGGGCGGCGTCCTCACAACAGAATATCCCACGTCATAGAGGGTCCGTTGTGGGCGTTTTCTTTAGGTGCAATTTCCTTAATTGGAAATTTGCTTGCAACAACTAGTTGCTATTTGTGTTAGCTGTGAAGACTGTAATTATTGTTATTTTTGTAATATTTCTTTGTTCTTTAGTTTTGTTTGGATTTGTTTGTAATTTGTTGGTCTAACCTTTTCTATCTTTCAGTTCTATTCACAATTTATATTCATATACTGTGACGTCATTTGTGTTGTTATTCTTTGCAGATTCAGTGATTATTTTCATTGATTTCCCTATTTGATTTATTTGATTTCTGCAAACGTTTTCGTATTGTCAGTCTTATTTGTACTTTATGTATTCTGTTGGTTGACATATGTTTTATATAGGTATATTTCATAAGACACTATTGCTTGTGCACTGCACTTGGATTATGGTATAAACCAGTACATGATTATTATTACTGTTATACAAGACCTTATTAAGGCTTGTGACCCACAGATATTGGGATAGTGTGCTGATTAATCAAGTCATTAAGAACTTGTGGTATTATTATTATTTCAGGTGATTAGTATTATTGTTAGACACCATGTCTACATTAGAATACTTCATTATACAAGGGAAAGCCCTTGATAAGACTGGTCAACAATTAGAAGAATGGGCAGTTGCTCAATATGACAAAGCATTAGCTGCAGAAGAGAGAAAAGATGCTGCTGAAGAGAAAAAAGCTGCTGCTGCTGCTGAAGAGAGAAAAGCTGCTGCTGAAGAGAAAAAAAGCTGCTGCAGAAGAGAGAAAAGCTCTGGCTGAAGAGAAAAGATTAGAAAAAGAAGCTGATGCTGCTGCTGAACTAAAGAAATTGCAGATGCAGGTGGAGGAAAGGAGATTTGAAGCTGAACAAAAAAAATTAGAAAGAGAAGCTGCTGCTGAACAAAAAAGATTAGACAGTGAAGCTGAACAAAAAAGATTAGACAGGGAAGCTGAACTAAAAAGATTAGACAGTGAAGCTGAACAAAAAAAATTAGAAAGAGAAGCTGCTGCTGAACAAAAAAGATTAGACAGGGAAGCTGAACAAAGAAGATTAGAAGCGGAAGAGAAAAAAGCAATAAGAGAACATGAATTTGAGTTAGAGAAATTGAGATTGACAAGTATGATTAATGTTAATCAGGCATCTAGTGGTAATGGTAAACCTTCTACTTACAAGGTTAAGGTTCCACCGTTCAATCAGTCCAGTGACGATATTACATTCTGGCTGGATAGATTTGAACGTTCTTGTCGTACACATAATGTGGATAAATCACAATACGCTAATCAATTAGCAGAAAACTTGAAAGGTGAATCTCTGACTAGGTTATGCCTTGTAGGAGAAGCAGATAAGGATAATTACGATGTCATTAGGGCGGCTTTGATAAAAAAAATACCAGCTAAGTGAGGAAGGCTATCGCCTTTTGTTTAGGACGATGGTGCCTGAGACAGGTGTAGAATTCTCAGAATTCATTGCAAAGGCACGTCTCACAGTTGATCGTTGGATTGAGCTTTCTAAAACAGAAAAAACGTATGAAGGACTTATGGATTTGTTGCTCAGAGATAAGATTATGTCATGTGTTAACAAACCATTCCTTGAATTTATACATGAGCGTAAACCCAAATCTCTAAAGGAAATGGAAGAATATTGTTCCCAATATGTCACTGCACACCCCGACGTGACTTTTGGCAACACTAAGATTAAGGAGAGTATGCCAGTTGCTTCAGCAACACCATACAATCCCAATTATTCACACAGATTTCAGGGACCTCAAAACAGATTTGATAAAAAAGGTAACCATAATAGTTATCAAAACCAAGGTAACCAATCATTTCAGGGTTCTTCTTCAAAGAACTGGAGACGAGCTGATAGCTCTCGACACAGGGGTGCTCACAATTATAGTAATTTCCATAGAGGAAGTAATTATAGAAACTATCCGAGGTATCCGTCTTGGAGTCAACAAGATCGCAATTACAGAGATACTCATTATAATGAATATGATAATGGTAACCAAGAGAACTATGACTCAAACCCAAATAGGGGTTACAATAGAGGTAACAATAACTACAGAGGTAATAATAACCGAGGTAGATCTCAAAACAGAAGACATAAACCACATTTTCAGGCAAACTCTGCACAACAAGAGTCCCATGAAGCCTATAAACAAAGTAAAGACAATAATGACGCTAATAATATGGCATGTGCCGCTTTTGATTTTGGGAGAGCATCTCAGTGCCCCCAATGCAAAACATTATTTGAGCCAACCACAGTGTCTACTTTAAGCTGCGGCCATCCTCTTCCTGCTCTTCCTGCATCAGTCGCGCATGATGGAAGAGGTTCTCTTGTCTTACATAAGGGTTTAGTAAATAACAATCCAGTCTCCGTGCTATTTGATTCTGGGTGCACCACAATTGGTGTTAGGCAGTCACTCGTAGATCCTTCCCGTGCCACTGGACAAGTAGTCAAATGTGTAACATTTGGCGGCACATTAGAGAAATACTCTACTGCTATCATTAGGATTGCTACTCCTTTCTTTACAGGAGATGTACACGCATGTCTTCTTCCGAATCCGATCGCTGACCTCATCATCGGTCGCATTCATGGAGTCAAAGAATGCACTCCGCAACAAATTTCCGCGTGGGAAAGGCAAAACATGCAGATTGCTAACGCTGTAGTCACTAGAGCTCAGGCTCTTAATATGCCTCAAACTTCATCTACTGAAGATAATGAAGTGCATAACCAAGATGATCCCTTGGTAATTTCTCGTGACTCGTTTATAAAACAGCAAGAAGATGATCCCACTCTGAAGAAATTCTTCATTCTTGCAACTAAAGGTGATCCGAATAAAGACACAAGTCGTAAATCGTGGATTACAAAGAAGAATGGCGTACTTGTACGTATGGTTCAAGACTCCATTACGTCAAGTCATTCTCAAATCCTGGTTCCCAAGAATTTGAGAGTTAAAATTTTGCAGCACGCTCACGACTCTCAGTGTGCTGGACACATGGGTTTTTCCCGTACTAAGTCAAGAGTCCTTGCGGCTTTCTTTTGGCCATTGGTAAACAAGGACATACGGATTTATTGTCGATCTTGTAAAGTATGTCAGGAAGTTAAATCCAAAGGTCCACGGCATGCTGCACCCATTCAGGCGGCAGACATTCCTATTCGGCCGTTTCAAAAAATGGCCATAGACATTATTGGTCCATTTAAGATCAAGTCTGCCAGAGGACATCAGTTTATCTTGACGTGTGTTGATATGTGCACACGTTGGCCAGAGGCTATTCCTCTAAAGAGCATTACTACTGCTGATATTGCAGATGCTCTTTGGCTTATATTCTCTCGTCTGGGGTTCCCCGGAGAGATATTGTCAGACCATGGCACCCAACTAATATCAGATACCATGTCTCAAGTAATGTCTACTCTGCAGATAGATAGATCTTTAAGTAGTATCTACCATCCAATGTCTAATGGGATGGTCGAACGCCTTAATAGAACACTTAAAAACTTACTAGGGAAGATAACTGAGGATCATCCTCAAGACTGGGACAGAGTTTTACCTGCGGCCCTCTTCGCTTACAGAGAGGTCCCCAATGAACATACAGGATTTTCCCCCTTTGAACTCGTCTTTGGCGCGCGTCCGCGTGGCCCTATGTCGTTGCTTCATGATCTCATAACAGCTGACAATATTGACGATGACACAAAGTCATCCTACGAATATGTCATCGCGTTGAGACAAAAGATTATCGAAGCATGCAAATTAGCAACTTCTTCTTCTGAATTTGCGAAACAGAAGGCAAGGCAATTTGCCAATAAGAAGAGATGCTTACGACAACTTTGTCCTGGGGACAAAGCATTTGTATTACTACCTTGTAGGGAAAACAGACTACTTATTTCTTGGAAAGGTCCGTACGATATAATATCGAAAATTTCCGATGTCGACTATATTGTCGATATTGATGGGAAGCATAAAACCTTCCACATCAATATGCTTACTGAATTCCATGAACGTCCGGATTATTTGCAACCCATTTTCCAAGCAACGGACAATTCTCCAGTACAACATGGTCATTACTCATCACTGTCCGTGATACAGGATGAGGAAACAAGTTTTTCAGATGTAAATCTTCCTCTTCCAATGATCCCACTTCATTCTAGTGAATCATGGAAGAACGTTACTGTCTCTCCTGATTTGTCTCTAGGAGAACAGCGACAAGTTTCAACTATGTTGCAAACATTTCAAGATGTACTCACTGACATCCCTGGACAAACTCATGTCATTGAACATGACATTGTTCTAACTGACCATACTCCTATTAGGGTTAGACCTTATCCTATACCTATACATTTTCAAGCACAAGTCGAGAAAGAGTTGGATGAGATGATAGATTTGAAAATAATCGAACCATCCACCTCTGCATATTCTTCGCCGATGGTTATTGTTCGAAAAAAAGACAATAACATACGTCTTTGCATCGACTATCGCAAATTGAATCAAGTAACGAAGTTCGATGCCGAACCTATGCCTTTACTGGAAGAGCTACTTACTCGACTCTCCAAATCTCATTTTTTCACTAAACTTGATTTGTCTAAAGGATATTGGCAAGTTCCTTTATCTGAACGCGCCAAACCTCTCACGGCTTTTTCAACACCTAGAGGTTTGTTCCAATGGAATTTTATGCCTTTCGGTCTTATGAACGCACCAGCTACATTCGTACGCATGATGCGCCGAATCCTATCTTATCGGTCAGATGTCATTGCATATCTAGACGACATCTGTCTTTTCAGCGATACTTGGGAAGATCACTATTCAGGGTTAGATGAATTGCTGTCTACTTTGCGCGAGCACAACCTGACAGTGAAACCCTCTAAAGCCTATATTGGTTTTAGCGAAATTTCTTTCCTAGGCCACCGAGTTGGTCATGGTTTCCTAAAGACAGAGGACCATAATACTAGTAAGATACTTAACATCTCTATCCCTAAGACTAAAAAACAGGTGAGAAGTCTGTTAGGTCTTATTCAATTTTATGGCAGATTCATTCAGAATCTATCCTCTATCATGGCACCTATTTCTACACTTTTAAAGAAAGGTTCGCCTAATATGGTCCACTGGTCTCAGGAATGCCAATGCTCTTTGGATAAGATTAAAACATTGTTTTCAACACCACCTATTTTAGTGTTACCTACTAAAGATAAGACATTTGTTCTTCGTAGTGATGCTTCGTCCACTGGGATTGGAGCGGCACTAATGCAAGAGTACTCTGGAACTCTGCATCCTGTAATGTATATTTCCAGAAAACTTAATGCGGCAGAAAGGAATTATTCGGTTTTAGACCGTGAGCTATTAGCTATGGTTTGGTCGATCCTCAAACTACAGAGATTCCTTCTAGGCGCACATTTCATAGTAGAAACTGACCAAAAAGCTCTTACTGCTATACAGAGTAAGAATTTGAAGAGCTCGAGGTCTACTCGATAAACAATTGCTCTTCAACCTTTTCATTTCTCTGTGCGAGCTATTCGTGGATCAGATAATGTGATGGCAGACATTCTGTCAAGATGCCCACATGATTCCACATAACTATTAGGTCTTAGACTTCTTGATATGTCTAGTTCTATAGTAGTTCCTTTTCTATATCAAGATAGATACACATTTGTAATTTAATAATATAATGATTGTATTACTACTTAGCGGTTCATTGATGTTTATTCACCGCTGTGCTTTGATGATTTTTCTTCATAAATCATAAATTTAAGATATCTAATACGAAATTATGGTATGAAAGTTTTTAGGCATTGTGTAATTGCCAGAATTGTATTATACTTTGATGACACCTTCCTGGAGAAATTTACTTGTAGAGAAATAATTTCTCTCAGTTTATGAGATACATTCTCACCAGTCGCTCCATAAGTCGACTTAGCCTCATATTAGGCGTTATATTTATTCCTGATATTTTCATCTGCGCATTATTCATGCGTTGTGAGCCTATTGTACGTTGCTCCTAGATGTATTTCCAAAAAAAAATGTTCCATTTTTTTTTCCCGGGAGGTGTGGTAAGACTGTTACGTGCAGTCTTTGATATCTTACAATATAATACATTTGTATGCTTGTTATGTTCGCAAATGTTTTGGAAACAAAATAGATACTTTTTAGTGCTTAAGGAAAAGTCATTATTGAGTTACTTCCCTTGAAAGGACTTTCGATCGAACTCCGCGGATGAATCCAGTTTTACTGCGATTTATTCTTTGTTTGGGTAGAAATAGGTTGTTCTTGCTTCAGTGTATCTATGGCCTGAATTTATGTGTATTGTTTGTCTGGGTAGGACGAGTCTGTCTTATATCTGAATATCTTTGCATGTCTAAGTCGAACTATATGGTCTTTTGTCGTTAGAAAGGTCAAAGGGCGGTTCGGCGGATGTGTCGCTAGAGAGGTGTGATTTGGCTTCGTCCTGATGGGGACTGTGATTTTTCTATGTCGGCTTGTCGCCGGAAAAAGTGATCTCAGTATTTATGGGGAAAGTGATAGTCGTCTAGACCTATCGTGTATGCTTTACCCCAGTGTTTATTCTTATTGCCAAGGAATGGCAGAATCATATTTCTGATACCAAGGTAACAAAAGATTCTCCGTATGAACTCTGGCTAAGCCACCGTTTTTCGATAGGCACGATTTGTACGTCTGAGAGAATATATTTAACTAGATGAAAACGACATTCATTCCTAGCAGCATTATATCTCGTATGATGAAATCTATTGTATTATGATAGAATCTACAGAGCAACGAGAACATTTAATGAATGATTAACTTTGATTCAGTTGTATCCAAACGTGAGTGACAGCTCACGAGAGAAGCCATCTTGTATTCAAATATTTTATGACTTTCAAGAAGAGAAAGGGATACCCCGTATTATCGCTTGATAAGTCCAGAGATCACTGCTACACATGAGAACCCATTACCAGCGGTTCAATATGATTATATGGAAAATATGTGCTGAACATTATTCTAAAGAATCTTCGCTAGACGAGGTTAGGTCTAGAAGCCATCTTGACTGTTGTTTATAATCTGACGTGCTTTGTCAGTAAACTCAGATGATATATATATATATGGGCAATACTGAGTGCTTGTCTACTGACAGTCCATTATGCTATTATTCTACATGAGTGCCCATGTATCATTGCAAGACCATTTATCCACTGTACTATGATGTATTATGCCAACCTGTGATTTGTCACTATTCGTGCTGTCGAGTGTGTACGTCCAATTAAACTGTAGCAAAGGTACACAGTCGTTGGTGTCGATGACTTCCAGCCATACATGAGTGTGAGAAAAGACCATTTGTCAACACCACGAACTCTTCTTATCATTCGCATATTATACTCATCTATGTCTACACACCACTGCGTAGGTCGAGTTGATATTCCATACTCAAACCACAAGCAACACAACAACACAGCATGTAGCTCTAGTGATGTTCTAGTGAGCTTAGACTTTATCAACTGGTGGACATCATTAATTGAAAAAAAAGGAGGTTTTATCACAATAGCTGTTATTATTGTAGTTATCTGATCTATTATAATTAGCGTTCTGTTGACTGTTGTTGTAGGTTGATTGCTGTGAATAATTCCTATTCCGTGATCTTCCTCTGTTCAAATCATTTTTATTGTTGAAATTATTATTATTATTATGTCCTTTATGAAAATTGACATTGTAATTTCCCTTGAACCTACTTCTGTCTACGATATGAGGTCTCGGTTTGTTATTGTTATAGTATGCCATATTGGAAGCCACAGGTAGAGGTTCCCTTATCAAAGAGTTAGAAATGTTCGCATTCGGATGCGCATTGCAATAGTTCAAAGAAATTTTTTCTAACTCGTCAATGGTAACTGGCTTTCGTTCTTGCAAATATGCGAAGAATGGTGGGCTGACAGAGGATAATACCTTATCACGTAACAACAAATCAACTAATTTGTCATATGATTTGTTGACATCTGCCAGTTCAAGCCATCTATTAAATGTATTGCGAATGTTCGCAATAAATCCTGCAAAGTCTTTAGGAGAGTCAGGTAAGATATTTTTAAATTTTAACCTACAATTTTCTTCGTCCAAATGAAACCTTCGTAAAAGTAAGGTTTTAATAGCATCATAATTATTAGCTATTGTTGGGTCAGCATTCAGAGATGCCGTCAATGGTTCCCCATCTAAAAATTCATTTAACTTAAGTACCCATGTATCCTTACTTAGGCAAGTGATTTAATTTGCATGTCTGTTCAAATCTTGATAAAAATGATGATAAATCATCAAAATTTAATTTAAAATGGGGTAATTTAAAGTTGTAAAAATGTTTGTTTTGGTTGGATGAAGACCCATTTTGTGCGTTATCATTCTGGGTTGCAGCAGCACTTTGTGCCTGAAATCTTGCTGTTTCATTCTGAAGACGGGCTATTTCCAATTTGTCTCTCCTTTTTTTTTTTCTTCTTCTTGTCGACATTCCTCCCTTTCCTGTCTAGCAATTTCTCTTTGTCTATTTTCTTTTTCTATTTCTTTCATCTCCTGTCGTGCTCTCCTGTCTTCTTCTTCTTGTCGACGTTCTTCCTCTTCCTTTTTTAAGATTGCTATCCGTTCTGCTTCTTTTCTCTCACGTTCTGCTTCTTTTGCTTCATATTTAGCAAATTCTGCCAATGAGTATGCTTCTAAAGCTTCTCCCTTTTTACCAAAATCTTTCCCAATTTTAACAAAATGGTCCAACCCAAGCATCTTGAAGTTAATAGTGTAAGAAATTACAGATCTATAATAGTCACCAATAGAATCTATGTACTTATTTGTAACAGCTCAAGTATGAATACTCAGTATACCTAACTGTAATATCCTCTTAATAATAGTTGTAAGTTCAACAACTATTCAATATTTTATAATAAAATTATATGTAATCAATAATCTATATCATAAATAGTTATGATATTTATTTATATCAGATGCTGTGTTTATTTCCTGCACCTAATATAATTATTAAATAATTATGGGCATTATTACTCCCTGAACTATTTTATTTAATTAAAGAAATGTGAGGAGTCAACAATATAAAGAAAAGAGATAAAGGAACCCGTTACACGCCCACTGAGGCATATTGGGAATATGGTGTTAGGCCCATATTATCTTGACCGTCGGCACACTAGGGGTGATGTGGTCGGCATCACGCCGGCCGCCTTAACCTTCCCAGAGTTGCTCTGGTACCCATTTGGGGCTGGGTCGACCCAGGAGCCGTTTGTGGCCTAAAAAATTCCCACCTCATCTGGGGATCGAACCATAGACCACTGCGTTAGGAAGCCAGTGCACTAACCACTATGCTACCGCGGCTCCCTTCAATATAGTACTATGAAAATGTATCAATTACTATGTTATATATATAGTTTTTTAATTCAACACATATTCATGGTGTGAATACCAAAAAATAATTCAATAAATTATTTTAATATAAAATTTTACTTGCACTTATAAAGTTTTGATTTTATGCCTTACTCATCATGTATAAAGTGCTTTGCTAGTTTCTAGAACCACCACTGCAAATTGTTGCAATGTTCTTGATTCATCATCAAAGTTCCCAATAATTAATTAAATTAATTAAATATATTATTAAAATCAATTCATAGAAATATTATTATTACATAACATTAATGAAGACAATACAAATGATTAACCAAGGCTTTACAGTACAGTAGCACAATGCAAAAGTGACATTTTCACAAAAATAAGTGATATTATAAAACCAAGTCTACTAACCGGAAATATAGAAGGGTGAAGGTTAACTGAAGTAAAAGAACATATTTGGCACTACGAATGATGACGTCACAGGACTCATTTGACGATAATACAATACATTTAAATAAAATTAAAGATAGCCAGATTAGAATAAACAGGATAGATTACGAACATATGACTGTAACTGAATAAAAATCCAACTGAATACGGTAAAATACAACGGTTATTTCACAGAACTAGACACCTAACATACAAGGTGAATTAATGCAGGTCCGAACGAAACAATCACCGGTAATGTCTTCGACGCGTTCTTCGCGAAATGCGATTAATTCACGACCCTAAGGAACGATCGGAATTGAGCTTGACGTTCGAAAAGCCATAAGTTCAATTCCGATTCCCAACCTACCTCCCACTACATGTAAAAAGACAGAAACAATATTTAACATGGCTAAAAAAAAAGAACATGGTATTGGTGGACAAAAGGGACGAAATATTGTAACGTTTAAAATCAGTTACTTATCTTTTTTTTTTTTTGGCAGTAATTCAGTACATTATCTGCTTCGCCAACAGACTCGCAAGCTTGTTTGAAACAATGAAGACGTTAGCAATACGTTTCATTTGCTGTTTGAGAGCTGCAAACAATTTTTTGAAGGGCATTGATTGTTCCTGGCTTTTGCAACCGTTCATACTGTTGTCAAGGGCATGACGTCACCGGTGTTTTCGCATAATAATGTCCATTTCGGCTCGAAAGGAAAAATGTTTTATTTTTTTGAGGTTCGCTCTTTTGAAAAGTTTCAAGACCACTATTGGCCACCAGTTGTGACGGGTGTTGCGATTCCTCGTTCTTATATTATTTATTGAATATTAAGTCACTCTCTTGACGTAGTTAATGTTTGTTATTGATGGTTAGCTCTGACCATCAGAACATCCCTTCGACGTTCTGATTTGCATATTGTATATTAGTTGATTTCCCCTGTGGGAGAGTTATCGTGCTGAGAAACGTAAACATTAACAGCTGTGGAACCGAACCCGAAACGTAAGTAAAAGATCAAGCCTTCTGTTCTGAGTCCACATGTATTGACGTTCATATAAACGATATCCGACATTCACAAAACTTCATGTACAGTTCAGCATAACAATAAATTCCAAATAATACCAGTAAGTATCCATCCGTGTCAAAACAATATGTCAGATGAACATCATGGCTATGTACATGCGCTGCTGTAGTCAACAGCCAGAAATGAGCGCATGAGTTCTTGACAGCTACAAATTGAATCATAATACGATTCTCCTTCCATCATTTACTTTACTTAATAATCTCATACTTTAGATTAATATCCGAACTGACCCTGAGTTCTACATTGATTCATATATAGGCTATATACTAAGCCTCTCCTTGGAAGAAATACAAGACACGACTTCTCTGCTTGACGGATAGCGTAACAAGGGCCATGTAACCAAGTCACCAAGCGTGACCTTCCCAACGCGAATGCGTCATAATCTTAGCATATATTTCGCGTTCAGTATACCGTAAAATATTGACATATTCTATTAATGTTATTGACCCCTAAACGTTGCGCACTACTAACCCCCAGCAGACGCCGTCATTTAAAATAACACCGTAACAATCAAGTGTTTTCTCTCATTCATTCTCTTTAAGCTTTAACAACATGGCATGAGAGAAAGTTCAAATAGAACTGATATGCCATCAAGTATTTTCTCTCATTCATTCTCTTTAATCTTTAACAACATGGCATGAGAGAAAGTTCAAATAGAACTGATATGCCATCAAGTATTTTCTCTCATTCATTCTCTTTAATCTTTAACAACATGGCATGAGAGAAAGTTCAAATAGAACTGATATGCCATCAAGTATTTTCTCTCATTCATTCTCTTTAATCTTTAACAACATGGCATGAGAGAAAGTTCAAATAGAACTGATATGACATCAAGTATTTTCTCTCATTCATTCTCTTTAAGCTTTAACAACATGGCATAAGAGAAAGTTCAAATAGAACTGATATGCCATCAAGTATTTTCTCTCATTCATTCTCTTTAAGCTTTAACAACATGGCATGAGAGAAAGTTCAAATAGAACTGATAGAAAACACTAGGGTCTAGAATATGTGTCAGTGTTTCTGTTGTTTATGCACTTGATATATAATTAAGACATTTCAATCTGTTTGTTTTTTAATATTTATTTTGGTTTGTTTTTGTTTGTCAGTGATGCTTATAATGCCAGTATGTTAAGTGATTTCTGTATCTGATATTTTTTGTTCCTACCTGATTAAAAGAACATGTCTGATAACAAATAATTAAATAATATAAAAAAATTAATAACGCACTACTACTGACAATTGACCGTCATAAACTGTTTGTTGTCCACAGCCATGGTAAGAGAGGTAAGGAAGACCACAGAAAACATGGAGAAGAGAACTGGAGACAGACGTGAAGGGGATGAAGAAGACGTGGAAAGGATTTGAGCAGACGGCACGTGACAAGAAGACTAGGCATACGTCTGTTGAAGGCCTTAACTCCGTGGGAAGTTGAAAGTTTAAAGAAAGACGGCTGCTGACATTTTGTAAACCTGAGACTTATGAATTGTAGTGAGATTGTAAAATAAAAAATGTACAAACACTCATTAAAATCAATCAATACCTTTAGCTCCCTGAGGAGCATAGGCCTTCAACAAACACATGCCAAGTCTTCCTGTTCTGTGCCATCCGCTCAAGTTCTTTCCATGTTTTCCTCATCATTTTCACCTCTGTATCCAGTTCTCTTCTCCATGTGCTTTTTGGTCTACCTCTGCCTCTCTTTCCCTGTGGATTCCAGAACAAGGACTATCAACAGGTTTCCTCAATGTGTGTCTGTTACGTGCAGTCTTTGATATCTTACAATATTATACATAGGTAATTTTTTTGTGCTTAAGGGAAAGTCATTATTGAGTTACTTCCCTTGAAAGTTGTGCCATCTCTTCGATCAAACTCCGCGGATAAATCCATTTTACTGCGATTTATTCGTTGTTTGGGTAATAATAGATTGTTCTTGCTTCAGAATATCTATGGCCTGAATTTATGTGTATTGTTTGTCTGAGTAGGACGAGTCTGTCTTATATCTGTATATCTTTACATATCTAAGTCGAACTATATGTTCTGTTGTCTCTAGAGAGGTCAAAGGCTATTCGGCGGATGTGTCGCTAGAGTGTGGTGTGATTTGGCTTCGTCCTGATAGGGACTGTGTGTTTTCCTATGTCGGCCTGTCGCCGGGAAAAAGTGATCTCAGTATTTGTGGGGAAAGAGATAGTCGTCTAAACCTATCGTGTATGCTTTACCCCAGTGTTTATTCATATTGCCGAGGAATGGCAGTTTCATATTTCCTCTACCAAGGTAATCAAAGACACTCTTATGAACTCTCGATCGAAGCCACCATTTTCGATAGTTACGATTTGAATGTCTAAGAGAATATATTTGACTCGATGAAAACGACTTCGATTCCTAGCAGCACTATATTCTGTAGAATGCAGTCAATTGTTCATGATCAAATCTACAGAGCAATGCAATGTTTTATGAATGACTAACTTTAGGACAGATTCATTATCTGCATCCAAACGTGAGTGACAGTTCACGAGTGAAGCCATCTTGGAACCAAAACATGTAGCGATTTTCAAGAAGAGAAAGGGGATGCCCGTATTATCGCTTGTTTAGTCCAGAGATCACTGCTACACATGAGAACCCGTTATTAGCGGTTCAATATTATTATATGAAAAAAATATGTGCTGAACATTATGTGGGAGAATCGTCGCTAAACGAGATTAGGTCTAGAAGCCATCTGAAATATTATTTATAAGCTGACGTGCTCAGTCAGTGAAGTCAGATGATTTATATGTATGGGCGATGCTGAGGGCTTGGCTACTGACAGTCCATTATAATATTAATCTACATGAGTGCCCATGTAACATAACATTGCAGGACCATTTATCCACTGTACTATGATGTATTATGCCAACCTGTGATTTGTCACTATCTGTGCTGTCGAGTGTGTACGTCCAATTAAACTTTAGAAAAGGTACACAGTCGTTGGTGTCGATGACTTCCAGTCATACATGAGTGTGAGAAAAGAACATTTGTCAACAACACGAACCCTTATCATCATTCGCACATTGTACACTCAATCCATGTCTACACACCACTGCGTAGGTCAAGTTGACATTCCATACACTACAGTGGAGCAAACAACACCATAGAGATCTTATCAACTGATGATGATGATGATGTCTGCTTCCATCCACTTATATCTATCTTTTGGTGGATATCATTAACGGGAATAAAAAAATCCAACATTATATCAACCTTTATCAGTGTCCTATCCATTGCCAGCGTCTTCTTCTCATCTCTTGTTCCACTGGCACTTGTCTCGTTCTTGTCATCAATTCCACATTTGTGACTTTGTCATACCATTTCAGTCCTTCTATTCTATGCAAGCACCCGTTTAAAAAAGTCTGTATCATTTTGGTTGTTGTTTTTGTTGCTCTCCATGTCTCAGAGCCATACAATAGGACTGACTTGACATTTGAGTTGAAGATTCTTATTTTCATGTTGGACTTGATTTCTCTTGTTCTCCATAAGTTTTCCAATGCAATGAAATCTCCTCTTGCTTTTTATATTCTTATTTTGATATCATTGTCTGTCCCTCAAACTTTGTCTATATTACTGCCAAGATATGTATAGGATTCCACATCCTTTAGTGGTGTTTCTTCAAGTTCAACCTTGTTATCATTTCTTGCATTTATTCTCATAATCTTTGTCTTTTCCCTGTGTATTTTCAGGCCCACTTGTTGTGACCTCTCATAGAGAATTTTCATTTTCTCTTGCATCTGATTATGGTTATGGGACAGAAGAGCCAAGTCATCTGCAAAATCCAGATCATCAAGCTGTTTAGTCAGATTCCATTTCTGTTGTGTGATGTCGATGTTTTCCCCCAATCTATTGCTGGTAAGAAAAGAAATGGAGACAAGAGTCATCCCTGTCTCACTCCCATTCTAATCCTAAACGGTTCTGTAAGTTGTCCTTCATGAAGAACTCTGCATGTCATGTCTTCATAGGTCTTCTTTATTAAGTTAATGATCTTCATGGGAACTCCATAATGCCTCATCAATTTACAAAGTGATTCTCTGCCTACACTATTAAATGCCTTTACACAGTCCATGAATCCGATGTATAGCGGTGAATTCCATTCCAGACTTTGTTCAGCTATTATTCTCAATGTGGCTATCTGGTCTGTACAGTATCTGTTTTGTCGAAAACCTGCTTGTTCATCTCTCAGTTGCTTGTCTATGGACTCTTTTAATCTCTCAAGGATGATTCTGTTTAATACTTTTCCTGGCACTGATAGTAACATTATTCCTCTATAATTTGTGCGCTCTTGTAAATTTTTCTTCTTAGGCAACTTGACCAGATAACCTTCCTTCCATTCTGCTGGTATTTCCTCTCTCTCCCAGACTTTGCCAAGTAGTTTGTATAATATCTCTGTACCTCATTAAAATACCTACTGAAAACTATGATAATTAATTGCACACTTTCTTACCCATCATGCACCTTTATGCACTCGTGAATAATAGAGAAGCAGAAAACTAGACAACAGAAAAACAACAGATGTGAGTGGCTTACTGGGGAATCGAACCCAGGACCTTCTGTGTGGCACCCCCGCCTAACTATGTGTGACCGGATGGCCTACGTTAACGCAAACTATCACGTTAACATTAGAAATAAGAATAGTAAAAGTACTTGAGCAAGTCTAAAAGATTAAAGTACTTGAGCAAGACTAGCAAGTAACAAAAACAACACTAGTCGAACAGAAGAACCAATGAAATCGTCTATGGCTCTTGGCCTATAAAAAGGATGACAAACAGCAGTCAGAGCGGAGTTCAGTAATACAGTTCAGTTATGCAGAAGTTACTACGTGTCAGTCTTCGACCTTAGTGGGTCCCCCTGTAGGTTGTGTGATTAATCTTTGGTCGAAGTAAAACTGAAAGCTTCAAAGATTTTCAAGATATAATATTTTAGGCGATTGTTTCCAGTTTTGCAAGTATTCATACAGTTTGTATGTTCTCGATTTATAGTAGAAAGATTACTCAGCTATGTCGTATATAAGTTAAATTCTAGTCGAAGCCTATCCATATTGTGACGTGGAATGGAAATATAGCCTCAGTAATCCAACCACCTTTGCTTTCTCAGTTAGTGTTTATGTTTTGAGAAGGCAAAACCACGCAATTCGCTGTCTGTTGACTCACTTTTGAAGTCACGCCTATTTTTCCTGTTTTACATGCGCGACGAGTGTTTACCAACTTTCGCACCTACCAGTCTTAATAAGGGGAGCGAACCTGGTTTGCTTACCTGAGTCTCTCATGCGAATGGATCTGTCAATCATTGGTCATTTGACAGATGCATGTGGGGGAAAAGACCAGATCCTTGAAGAAATACAAGGGGCGATAAGAATTTCCCTAGGACCTTTGATGTTCGCATACTAAAGGGGACGAAATCTAAAAGAGGCCTGTTTTGCACGGCAACGTCTTCTAATGTCGGTAAAATCTTTCATCTCGGAAAACTTTGTTTCCGTAGTTTCTGCTTTGCGCAGAGGTGTCAAAATTTTCATCCTCTAGAGAAATAACACATGAATCTGTATATATACTGCGTACTCTCCAAATCAGTTATCAGAGTCTCTCAGATAATCTGAACGTGTACGCAAGAACCATTGAAAGCGTTAATAGCCTTCGTGGGGATTTATTCTGATTTCTGGTAATAATAATAAGTTGTGCTTAAGTGTTAAAATGTGTTAAAGTTTACCATTTCTAATTCACTGTGATTCCCTAGCATTAAGACTAGTGAAATAACAAACGCTTAGATATTTTCTTACCAGTTGTTCAGTTTAACGTGAAATCCATCAACCATTTTTTTTCACCAGTAGATACGGTTTAGCTGACTAAGTAAAATGCTATGAGTGACGGATAAAGTGACAGAGTACTGTGAACACAAGATTGCATTTTTTAAAAATATATATATATCCAGGAAATCAACCACCAAATTGGGCGTCCCCCTTATAAAAATTAATTATTAGTGGAGGGACTGGGGCCCAATTCGGTAGATAAAACTACTGGACCATGATACATATGCATGGATGTTTACGTTCAAGAGATTGTTACACCAAGTTTAGGTAAGGCGTGATTGACCATGAATGACAGAGTGAGAGTGAATATTTTCTAGTTACTGAAACTGTACCACCCTTTATTTTCTTTGCTTAAATACTGTTATTTTACTGGATAGTTTAGTAGAAATTTTGTTCTTTGCTTTACTGTCTATTCTGCAGCGTAGTGCTAACCTTTTATCCATTTACCATAGTTTTTTCACGTTTGTGCGTCTTGTTGTCACATAACTATGTGGGTGTGAGTAGTAAACTTATAATTATATTTATAGGGAGGTTTGACAGATTGTCTTATACTAAAGATAGTCGTATAGATAGGCTGGACTAGAGAAACCACTCATTCCAGAGACAGATCTTCACCTTAATCTATTCACTCGTGAAATCTATTCCAACACCTTTCTTTCTCACAGACTCCCACTTTCTGCTCTACTCAGACGGGACAAAATATCTCTCTAACCTATCTATAAAAAAAAAAAAGTACGACACATATCTACAGAAGAGTTCGAGCAAACGTTATATTTATGCTGATGTCCTTTTACAGAGGCATCCAGATTTATTTAGCCAACAAGCGATCTGGCCGCTGGTAGCCAGTTTATTGAGTCGTGTATTTGAACATTGCTGTTAGTCCCGTTGGACTCCATTAATAAACAGTTCTTTATGAATTATGACTATTGCTTACTCATGTGTGTTGGATATGGAAGCATTAGTAGGATACGAATGATCACTGACAACCTGCTGTGAGTATAAAAGGATCTGGTCTCGATTAAAATTCAATTGAGTAATTACATTTCTGGCAGTCGCCAGTTACCACTCAAAAGATAGATCTATGAAATAATAAACACATCGATCACTTGGAAATATAAACAAAGAACTAAGAAGAAAGATTCACCACCTGTGAAATAAGGTTTTCATGGTGCCAAGGTTTGTCATGTAGACGTGGTAGATTGCTGTTACTGTGACATAAGATTACAAAATGCAATGATAAAATCTTTAGTCCAACTGTGACATATGGAAGCGAATCACACTATCCTCCCTGCCAGCCAAGCACCACAAAAATGATGCTTTGATGACAGGGGTTATTAGTGCGACCCCAACACATAACACCGGAAATTTACCTAGGGAAATCCAGCCTATTAACGACGCAATCACTTCTGTTGTTCCCCTATTATACAGTACAGGTCAGATTACACAAGACAATGACCTTAATACTGTGTCTAGTAAACGATAGAAGACTAAGAACAGTAAGTACAGGACAGAGGGTAGGTTTTGGAATTGTACAAACGTTTTAAACACACAAAGAAGGGAAACCTTAAAACATACCTTTATGTATGTGTAATATTTATTTACTGTTTACAGGCCTCGGGTTTCCCTTCGTTATGTGTTTAAAACATCTGCAAAAGCACATGAATGCTTTGAACAAGGTCCCTGCAATGGTGTCAGTTACAGTGGTGGCTCCATGCTCCACAGGCAGTGAAATAGGAAAATGATGATTCATAAACTGTTGCCAGGGTCAACAGCAGAAATGTACAGAAAACAAATTCAGTGGTCTTAACCAATCAGATGCTAGAAATATTTCAAAATATTTCCACTGTGGTGTCACTAAATGGCAAACATTTTCTGCATATTTATATCTACAGCATACATGATTTGAACAGAATCAGAATTTTAGTACAACTGAATAATTACTGAGTACAAGCTGTTCACTTTCATACTTCATATGATGTTTTTATTTTTGTGTTCATAGTCAAATTATGCAGTTCTAATGTTACCTGCTCTTCTAAGCATTCTGTAAAACTGCCTATATTAGTGTTGTTTTGTAGAAAAGCACAGTCAGCCGCTAAATCAAATGAATGATATGAAGGTATTTTAATGAAAAATAAAAAAGGGGAAACTTTAGCAAAATACGAACCCCCCTCAAAATATAAATAAAATAAAATGCTGCACAAGAAATATGTCCACTTTTCTTTTTGGGTCTAGTTTTTAAAACTGCATATTAAACAACCGGTCAGTGCTAACTGGCATAGGAGGTATTCCTGTCTACACCTTCTGTTCCCAAGTGTTGTCTATCAATTTATTTGCTAACATTTCAATGCACCATATTATTAAACTATTCAGCACCTTCTCTCTTTGTGATACTCTTTTTCCTTCAATTGTGCCTGCTGTCAAAGAGTTAATCTTCTTCATCACACACTCTCATATAATCATATCTATTTCTCTCATACAATTGGCAATTGATATCAAGCTTCTCTCATCGCCATACAGTTTATCTTTCAAATGGGTTGAAACGACCATGCTGTCAATCTGCTCTTCTCATGGAGGAAATTCTTAGAAACGTGCTCTACTATTTGCTTATTTTCCCACATGGTCATATGTCTGTCTGCCTGACCTGTAATTTGTTGAACAGATGACATCGGAGTCTGCAGTGGCTGGGTCTCAGTTTGAAAAATATCACATGATCGCTTCTTGGCAAGGGGTAGTATGCTTCTGCTAGATCTGACTCTTGGAGTTCTCTATGCCATTTTCCGTTGAAGCCATTTTTGACTATTGCTTTCATCATTTCAAATGTTATCATGTGCTGAGATCTAGCAAGTCTATCTGCCTTCTCAAATATATTTATCTTGCTGTAGGCTGGACTCCACTTTTCTGAATTTACAGCTAGTTTCCATTAAACGAGCGCAAAGGCCTTATTGCTCCATCTTTTCCTACATTCTTCATACTGTATTTTCTCCGACATTTGCTCTCTCATCTCATATTTGCGATTCACATTTGCTATTTCATTGTTGTGATTACTCGCGACCGGTATCTAGAGAACCACATTTGTTCTTTCATCGGGGGAAATAAAGTCCTTTGATTGAGTCCACATGCCTGACATTATCATTTGAAGCCCACATTGTATCGTGATAAATCTGGTAAAAACACATATGGTCATCCTAATCAAACTGTAATTTCTGTGACACCACACTGGACGCCCAGATTGGCCAGGGGAAAACGTGGCCGCGGTTCAGACAAGCGTGGGTTGACCACATTGGACGCCCAGCTTGGGCAGGGTGACTTCCAGAAATATATAATACCGCATAATCTACTAGAGTGAGGCAGTCCAGGTTTTTACCTTGTGAGAAAGAGATCAAACCCAAAAACGCATAGCCTAATACACGTGTTTATTCAGAGTGGATGATAATTCAGTTCCGTGATTAATTGTGTTCTTAAAGGATTTTGCGAAGGGAAAAGAAGGTTAGTAGATCTTATACTTATTAATACATTTTCTTAATTTTGTTTATTTTAACCTCACAGCTAAAATGTGCGGAAGATAAAGTTTCAAATAATTCTTGGCATAACTGATTAATAAAATCAGAAGATTTTCATAGAAGATGATAGGATGATAGAAGGTAATTAATAGTTCATATTTCACCTTTATCATCATCACAGTCTCCCATATGCACACACTCTCATGCACAAGATATTTAACATCATTAGAATTGAACTCAGAGAGAGGGAGATGAATAATGAGCAGTAGTTTAAATGAAAGTCAACCAGTGATGTTAAATGTGAAAAACTTACAAAGACTTTTGTGTGTCTTCAGTTCATCAGAAGTCTGAGTCTACACGCAACGTGTCTGACGTCTAACCAGAAATAAGTTATCAAAAACGGACATTTGGCTAGCAGAATTCGCCATAGGACATCTTTCATTCCTCAATTTAAAAGGAATATTGTCTCACCCACAAGTCATAAGGTGGACGCAGCATTTTTCGTCACCATATACTGCTTGCTCACAAGTTCAATACAGAGTTATCACAAGTTCAATACATCGTTATCACAAGTTCAATACAGAGTCATCATAAACTCTAATCACTCGAAAGATCATTATTATCTGAAGTCAAGCAAAAGAGCTCAAAAGAGGAATCGCATATTTATACCACGTGCAACACACTCTTAAGCGCATTTTATGAAGCAGACTCGAAAGTATATGAATCACGACTACATACGCAAGATTATGAGTCTACATATCACTAACATTTCGTGAAGATATCCAGTCTGACCAGTACCGTCGGGAGATTAGACCACAGACCTTTTGTTCATATGACAACTATTAACTGTTGATCCACACTACAGAGATATACTCAAACAGTGAAGGAATATACATAAATATCTCGTCAGCGTTCTCCGTACGACAACAGTATTCATCAGAACGTCCTCGACTTAGAGATACCCCATTCGACATAACGTATAACAACTTGGGACATTTTATGCATACATGTGAATCCTCATATCTAGGAGAAGCATTTAGAGACACATGGACTGTGTAGAGTACTCACCATTTTGGTAACACGTATCATATCACATCATCATTTCACTCTACACCAGTTCATCCTTAATTAACTATTACTTAATTAACTGTAATTTTATTATCTCATCTGTGTGTTTTGTGTGAATCGTCTTTCACCATCATCACGTTCTAACCATTACTAACCCTATATGTGTGGATATTTCATTAATAAACCCAACGATCAGTTGATCATTATCAAGAGTTTGTTAATGTATCACTCGTGCTGTCGGTGTTACATATTCACCTATAGGAACCTTTCTCTACTCAGATGAGGTTGGGGGCTTTTTCTTTACGGGATCTAAGGGCAGAAGCTAAGGTCGTGGGGAAACAGAACTCTTTCCATAATTTATTAGAAAACACTGTCTAGTGGAAAGCATTCGCATTCCTGTCTTCTTGTCCCTATCTCGAATAGGTCTTTTTTTCTTTCTTAACGAGCCAATTTCTAGAGACCTTATATCTAATATCTCATAGACTATTCCTGGCAAAAACTACTGTCGTAGTTGCCCCAGTGACTCACCACACGACAATTGGGGGCTCGTCCGGGATTAGTGAACCCGGACTTAGAAGTGTGATAAATCACATTTTCATCCCTGCTTTACAATTGCGATAATTGCAAAATTTGTTGGCATTTCGAGGGATTATCTCCTAGACTGACACTTACTATAATTTGTCTATTTCATAGGGGGGATAATTTATATCTCTAAAGCACGAGTGATACTTTTTAAATTGAGTATCAAACGGACAGAGTAAACACTTTTTGAGAACAGAGGATACTGTAGGGAACTGAAAATTTTTTTTTTTCAGTAACTGCTGGAGAAACTGTTATCATAAATATTTAGTAAATTTTTCATAGAAACTTCGAGATAATCTGTTAATTAATTTTTCAGAATACGCTGAGTGAGTGATTTTTTAAGAACTATTTGAACTTGATTACTAATTTAAACCTAGCTGGTTTTAAAGAGATAATTACTTGTGCGAGTCTATTAAATTTGTTTGGAGGTCACTGCCAATTTTTCCCTTCGCAAACCCGTACTGCATATCATGGCAGATGCTGCGAAAATTAGAAATAGTTTGATGGAGGCAGGGCGTGAATTCGGGTTAAGTGGAAAAGACCTGATGAAATATGTAAGCGAGGAAACTGATAAACTCCATGAAAGAGAGATGGAAATGCAGAAACTTACAATGGAGAAGGCCGCAGCAGAAGCAGCGGAGCGGAAAGAAGCAGCAGAAGCAGCGGAGCGAAAAGAGAAAGCCGCAGCAGAGCATGCACTTATGATGAAGCAACTGGAAATCCAGGGACAGACCAATCAAATAGAGCTGGCAAAAAGTGCAGCGGCTTCCAACTGTGATGGAGGGTACTCACCCCGCTCAGATGGTGTGCCTACTTCGCAACCTGCGCCACCCAATGCCATGAACTTTCCGCTGGAACCTTTTTCAGAAAGGAATGATACCATGGACGCCTTTTTAGACCGCTTTGAACGCTTTGCAACAGGGTTTGGACTTGAAGAACGGAAGTGGAACTTGAAACTTTCCCAGGGCCTAAGAGGAGCCGAGCCGCCTACGAAGTTTTTAATAAACTTCCGGCCGGAGAGCAAGATGACTACCAGGCATTGAAAAAAGCTCTCTTGGTGAGGTACGAGCTTCATTCAGAGGCTTACCGGAAAAAATTTCGAGGTTCTAGGAAGGATGCAGGAGAGACTTTCTCACAGTTCGCAGCCCGTATTGAAGACTACCTAGTGAAGTGGTGTACACTGGGAAACTTTGCCGAGAACTATGACGGGTTGAAAGAGCTGATTGTGATAGAGCAACTGAAAGAATCTATGTCGGTGGAAATGCGTAGATTTCTCACTGAAAACGGCGCTGACCGGTTAGAAAATATTCTTACACTGGCAGAGCGATTCCAAAATGCTCTCATGGAGTCTCAAGGAGCCAGAAAGAAGTTTTCGGATCAGGCGCCAAAGCAACCTGCTCGCTCCCAACCAGACCAACAAAGCAAAGGACCACACATCTCGCATAAACAGCACGCAAAACAAGATAACTACAAAGAGCAAAACAAGAAAAATGCTGCGCCACACCAGAGACAGGGAGATAAATGGTGCAAGTACTGTCGCTTGAACAATCACAACACTAATGAGTGCAAGCGCAGACCTCCTCCCCAACATGCTGCCTGTCTGCAGACAAAATCGTCACCCCGGAAGGAGCAGAGAACCGGAAACGTTTCTCATCCTCCTGTCATCGAATCAGTCCTCGTAAACGGACAATCTGTGGAGTGCCTTTATGACACAGGACTTGCTTTTGATGCGGTGGTCAGGGCATCTCTTGTCACCCCTGACCAGATAACAGAAGAGAGTGTCGACATCCAAGGTCCGACGAAGGATGTTGCACCCATGACACTGCCAATTGCACTTATCAGAGTGGAATCTCGTTATGTGACAGGAGAGATTCGTGCAGCTATCATGGAAGAACCAATCTACTCTTTAATCTTGGGATGTAGATATGTGTTCCTTGGAGAACCTACTCAACCACTAGTCATGGCGGCCGTACAGACTAGAGGACAGTCAAGAAAAGACGCAGAGCAGGAACCTCCTACCAATATCCTCCCCGAGGAATTGAAGAGGGCCCAAATGGAAGATTCCACACTGGCGCCCTGTTTTAAAAAATTACCTAGAACACACAACCCACCTACCAAGGGAGACTTCTTTATGAAAAATGGATTGATGTATCGCCGAGCTGGAAATGAAGGACAGGAACACAACCAATTAGTAGTTCCTGCAACCTATAGGAACCAGGTGCTTGAGATGGGCCACTCTATCCCATTTAGTGGACACATGGGAATGAGCGCCACGACTCAAAGGATTGCCTGCCACTATTATTGGCCAGGGATCACCGGCGACATTGAACGTTTCGTCAAGTCTTGTCCTCAGTGCCAGAAAGTTGCACCAAAACACTGGACGGCACCCGCGACCCTTGGGGAGATGCCAATCTTGGGCACCCCATTTGAAAGAGTGGCCGTGGATATAATTGGACCTCTGCTGAGAACTAAGAAGAGGAACTCCCATATCCTTACCTTAGTGGACACCTGTTCCATGTGGGGCGAAGCCATAGCCATGCCAGCATGCGACTCAGTGCATGTAGCTGACGCTTTACTGAATATCTTTACTAGATTGGGCTTCCCGCATGAAATTCTCACAGACAACGGGTCACAATTTAGAGGCAAGTTGACAGAGGAGGTGCTTAGAATATTCAAGACTAGGCATATCCATACTTCGCCCTATCACCCCCAAAGTAACGGGCAAGTAGAGCGGTTTAACGGGACGCTCACCTCTATTCTTCGGAAGTTGGCACAGGAGAAGCCAGAAACTTGGGATCAGTATCTTCCTGCCGCATTATTTGCTTATAGGGAAGTACCGCATGCGTCAACTGGAGTTCCTCCGGCCACATTACTCTTCGGAAGACCTATTAAAGGTCCATTAGAAGCATTACTAAGAACATGGACAGATGCCAAGGCAGACGACACTGTCACATCAGCCTTCCAGTACGTCACAGACTTGAAACAACGCCTGAAGACTGGCTGGGAATTAGCCACAGCGAAAGTACGGGAGGCTAGGCGGAAACATGCCAAATATTACAATCGCAATGCGAAGGACCGAGAACTAGCAGTAGGAGAGAAGGTGCTACTTCTTCTGCCAAGTAGCAGTAATAAATTGCAGATTTGCTGGAGGGGACCCTACAAAGTGGCGGAAAAGATTTCTCGCACCAACTATAAAATCGCCGTGAACGGAAAGCAGAAAATTTATCACTTAAATCTGCTTAAGAAGTTTTACGAGCGAGCCCCTGCCGAACCAGCGCACCTCATGACTATGGCCATTGCTATGCAAATGGAAGAAGAGCCATTATCATCCGTAGAGTACCCGGTGAAACAGGAGGAATCACATTTAGATGTGAAAATAAGCTCCACCCTAACGGAAGCCCAGCAAGAAAGTGTGAGGAGATTGATGGAAAACCACGCCGACTCTCTGACAGACAAACCGGGCCGGACAAACCTGATGGAGTTTGACATGGAAGTCACGGATCCTACGCCCGTCCGAATGAGAACCTATCCGATTCCGTATGCCAAGGCGACGGCATTAAAGCAAGAAATTGATTACTTACTTAAGGAAGGCATAATTTCGAAGTCGGAGTCCCCTTACAGTGCGGGAGTGGTGCTGTTACGCAAACCCAGTGGAGAACACCGCCTGTGCATCGACTACCGACAGCTGAATGCGTTAACACAGTTCCAGCCAGAACCGTTACCGGACCAGAACCAGCTATTTACTAAGCTGAGCAGGGCTCGCTATTTTTCAAAGATCGACCTCAGTAAAGGGTACTATCAAATACCGGTAAAAGCTGAGGTGAGGAATCTGTTAGCCTTCAGTACTCCAGATGGACACTTCGAATTTAATGTGATGCCATTTGGACTGAACAATGCTCCTAGTGTCTTCACAAGGATGATGCGAAAGTTATTGGATCCTTTGAATCATCCCGCCATCAGCAATTTTATGGATGATATCCTAGTAGCTACTGAATCGTTTGAAGAACATATATCAGCGCTATCCTTGCTGTTTAACAGACTCAGAGAAGCGGGACTAACCGCCCGCCCAACCAAATGTCAAATTGGGTGTGAACAGCTAGAATTCCTAGGACATACTATATCCCATGGGACCATGTTTCCCGAGACTCGAAACGTTGAGAAGCTGAGAAATGCACCGAGACCGTCCACTAAAAGGGATGTCCGGTCATTTGTATCTCTCTGTGGATTCTACCAGAGATATATAAAGGATTTTAATAGCCTCTGTGCGCCGCTTACGTCGCTAACCAAGAAAGGAAACCCAGATAAAGTGACATGGTCAGCAGAATGTGAACATGCATATGCACTCTTAAAAGAGAAACTCACCACAAAACCTATTTTACGGCTTCCGGATTTAACTAGAAAATTCATCTTGCGCACAGATGCCAGTAACATTGGAATCGGGGCTACATTACTACAGCCAGATGACAGAAGCCCCCCAAATCTATTTCCGGTCGCATATGCGAGTCGGAAGTTAAACCGAGCAGAACAAAACTATTCCACAATCGAAAAGGAATGTTTGTCCCTCGTCTGGGGAATACAAAAATTTCAAGCATACCTGTACGGAAGGAAATTTACAATCCAGAGTGATCACCAACCTCTGACCTTCCTCGCCAATTCAAAGAATTTGAATGCTAGACTGATGAGGTGGTCGCTTGTTCTACAACCTTACACGTTCCAAGTGGACTATATCCAAGGAAAACATAACGTAGGAGCGGATTTTTTAAGCCGTCATCCTATGAGGCAGGACGAAGAGCACGGACAAGTAGAGGAAAGGGTGGAAACCGGAGAGAAAAACGAAGATGAGGAAAAGGATTAAAGAATCCCGAGCAAGAAGTCTAAGCTCTCCTGAGTACGATTGACATCACACTTGAGGAGGGGCTATTGTGATAAACGAGCGCAAAGGCCTTATTGCTCCATCTTTTCCTACATTCTTCATACTGTATTTTCTCCGACATTTGCTCTCTCATCTCATATTTGCGATCCACATTTGCTATTTCATTGTTGTGATTACTCGCGACCGGTATCTAGAGAACCACATTTGTTCTTTCATCGGGGGAAATAAAGTCCTTTGATTGAGTCCACATGCCTGACATTATCATTTGAAGCCCACATTGTATCGTGATAAATCTGGTAAAAACACATATGGTCATCCTAATCAAACTGTAATTTCTGTGACACCACATTGGACGCCCAGATTGGCCAGGGGAAAACGTGGCCGCGGTTCAGACAAGCGTGGGTTGACCACATTGGACGCCCAGCTTGGGCAGGGTGACTTCCAGAAATATATAATACCGCATAATCTACTAGAGTGAGGCAGTCCAGGTTTTTACCTTGTGAGAAAGAGATCAAACCCAAAAACGCATAGCCTAATACACGTGTTTATTCAGAGTGGATGATAATTCAGTTCCGTGATTAATTGTGTTCTTAAAGGATTTTGCGAAGGGAAAAGAAGGTTAGTAGATCTTATACTTATTAATACATTTTCTTAATTTTGTTTATTTTAACCTCACAGCTAAAATGTGCGGAAGATAAAGTTTCAAATAATTCTTGGCATAACTGATTAATAAAATCAGAAGATTTTCATAGAAGATGATAGGATGATAGAAGGTAATTAATAGTTCATATTTCACCTTTATCATCATCACAGTCTCCCATATGCACACACTCTCATGCACAAGATATTTAACATCATTAGAATTGAACTCAGAGAGAGGGAGATGAATAATGAGCAGTAGTTTAAATGAAAGTCAACCAGTGATGTTAAATGTGAAAAACTTACGAAGACTTTTGTGTGTCTTCAGTTCATCAGAAGTCTGAGTCTACACGCAACGTGTCTGACGTCTAACCAGAAATAAGTTATCAAAAACGGACATTTGGCTAGCAGAATTCGCCATAGGACATCTTTCATTCCTCAATTTAAAAGGAATATTGTCTCACCCACAAGTCATAAGGTGGACGCAGCATTTTTTCGTCACCATATACTGCTTGCTCACAAGTTCAATACAGAGTTATCACAAGTTCAATACATCGTTATCACAAGTTCAATACAGAGTCATCATAAACTCTAATCACTCGAAAGATCATTATTATCTGAAGTCAAGCAAAAGAGCTCAAAAGAGGAATCGCATATTTATACCACGTGCAACACACTCTTAAGCGCATTTTATGAAGCAGACTCGAAAGTATATGAATCACGACTACATACGCAAGATTATGAGTCTACATATCACTAACATTTCGTGAAGATATCCAGTCTGACCAGTACCGTCGGGAGATTAGACCACAGACCTTTTGTTCATATGACAACTATTAACTGTTGATCCACACTACAGAGATATACTCAAACAGTGAAGGAATATACATAAATATCTCGTCAGCGTTCTCCGTACGACAACAGTATTCATCAGAACGTCCTCGACTTAGAGATACCCCATTCGACATAACGTATAACAACTTGGGACATTTTATGCATACATGTGAATCCTCATATCTAGGAGAAGCATTTAGAGACACATGGACTGTGTAGAGTACTCACCATTTTGGTAACACGTATCATATCACATCATCATTTCACTCGACACCAGTTCATCCTTAATTAACTATTACTTAATTAACTGTAATTTTATTATCTCATCTGTGTGTTTTGTGTGAATCGTCTTTCACCATCATCACGTTCTAACCATTACTAACCCTATATGTGTGGATATTTCATTAAGCAATCATGATACCACTCCTAAAACCAGGAAAAGACAGTTCCACGGCCTCCAGCTACAGACCAATCAGCCTTACAAGCTGTCTCTGCAAAACAATGGAACGTATCATCAACCTCAGGCTACAGTGGTACCTTGAAAGTGAAAACCTTCTTGTACCACAGCAGGCGGGCTTTAGGCAGTGTTGCTCTACCAAAGATCAGGCAACTTACCTTTCCCAGTAGATTGAGGATGCCATCATGACCTCTGCGTGACCAACACCTACTTTCAGACAAAACCCCAGTATAAGGTGTCATGGAGACACTGGCACCAACTGGATCTGATTCTCGTCAGAAGGCCACTTCTTAGGTCTGTGCTCTCCACTCGCTCATACCATACTGAAGACTGTGATGCAGATCACTCCTTGGTTTGCTGCAAAATCAGAGCACAGCCAAGAAAATTCCATCATGTCAGACATGAAGGGAAACCACACATCGATACCAGCAAGATGTCAGATCCTGTCATGATCGCTCAATTTATCGCGACCTTCAAGAAAGTGCTCAGTAGCCCACAGCATGGTGATACTGTTACAGAGAACTGGGAGCACCTGCAGAACACCATTCAAAGTACTGCACTTGCCACCTTTGGTAAGAAAACAGTGAAATCAAACGATTGGTTTGATGCTTCATCAGATGTGATGACAGCTGTCATTGAAGCTAAGCACAGTGCCCCGATTGAATACAAACATTCACCGAGGACTACAATCTTACATATTCTGAAGGCTACGAGAAGCAAAGTTCAACAAACTGCTCGACGTTGTGCAAATGACTACTGGCTCCAGCTCAGTGAGAGCATCCAGACCGCAGCGCAAACAGGCAACACTAGACAAATGTATGACAGTATAAAGAAAGCCCTTGGTCCCCCAAAAAAGTAAGATGACACTGCTAAAAATCATCAGCGGAGAGAAGCTAACCAATAAGGGTAAGCAGATGGAGAGGTGGGCCGAGCACTACTCTGAGCTTTACGCTAGAAAAAATACCGTCACACCTGCAGCCCTTGATCCTGTCAAATGTCTGCCAACTATGGAGGAGCTGGATGCTGAACCAACATTAGATGAACTCAGCAAGGCCACTGATAGCTTGGCCTCTGGCAAAGCACCAGGCAGTGATGAGATTCCTCCCGATTTAATCAAATGCTGTAAGAGCATGCTATTACATCCCCTGCATAGGGTGCTGTGCCAGTGCTGGGAAGAGACAACTATTCCTCAAGATATGCGAGATACCAAGATTGTAACACTGTATAAAAATAAAGGAGACAGAAGTGATTGCAATAACTACAGAGGCATCTCTCTTCTTATAACACATAAGGAAGGGAAACCCGAGGCCTGTAAACAGTAAATTAATATGAGACAAGGGAGGATAGTGTGATTCGCTTGCATAGCTAGGTGGGGTTGTCGCACGGAAGGTCCAGGGTTCAAATCCTGGGTAAGCCACTCATGTCTGTTGTTTTTCTGTTGTCTAGTGTTCTACTTCTTTATTTCCTACGAGTGCCTGATAACATACCTTTATGTTTGTCTCATATTAATTTACTGTTTACAGGCCTCGGGTTTCCCTTCCTTATGTGTTATAAATGTTTATACAATACCAAACCTACCCTCTGTCCTGTTCTTACTGTTCTAAGTCTACTATCATTTACTGGACACAGTATTAAGGTCTTTGTCTTGTTGGACTGGCCTATACTGTTATATAGGGGAACAACAGAAATGATTGCGTCATTAATAGGCTGAACTGCCCATGGTAAAACTTCCGGTGTTATGTATTGAGGTTCGCACTAATGACCTGTCATCGAAACATAATTTTTTTGGTGATGCATAGATGGCAGGGAGGATAGTGTGATATGCTTGCATAGCTAGGCGGGGTTGTCGCACAGAAGGTCCAGGGTTCAAATCCTGGGTAAGCCACTCATGAGCTATTGTTTTTCTGTTGTCTAGTGTTCTACTTCTTTATTTACTACGAGTGCCTGATAACATACCTTTATGTTTGTCTCATATTAATTTATCATCTCTCTTCTTAGTATTGTTGGTAAGGTTTTTGCCAGTCATCTTGTGACTACACTTCTTCTTCTTCGTTCACCCTCAGACGTCAACTTGAATAAGTTCAAAGAAAGCAGTGGTCAGCCTGAGGCTGTTGATATCTCCGTAGATTTTCTCCAGGAATGGTACTGGTGATGGCTATATGCGTTTTTTCTGTTCCTCATATGTTGGGCACCTTTGAAGCAGATGTTCGGCAGTCATTTTATCGGTGCCACAGTCACACTCATCAGTAGTTCCTATCTTTAGTTTGTTGAATAGAAGTATCTCAATCTGTTATGACCTGTGCGAAGTCTGAAGATTACCACTTGTTCTCTTCTGCTGAGCTGGTAATAAGGATCATTTTTTGTGTGGCCTGGATGCTCTTCTTCCCACTTGTGCCTGTATCTGCGCTTGATAAAACTCTTGGACTCCTCATAGGTTATATTTGTGTCAAGTTGAAGAAGTTTTCCCCCTTCCTTTGCGACTACACAAGTTAGCTGAGTGCATATATCCAGTCACAGTGTGGATTCCGAGCTGGTAGATCAACAACAGACATGATCTTTTCTCGCTCTCAGCTTTAAGAAAAATCAAGAGAGCAGAAAAGGCCTTTATATATCGCCTTTATAGACCTCACAAAGATATTTGATCTGGTTAGCTGGGATGTACTCGTCAAAATCCTTCTGAAAATAGGATGCCTGCTCCTTTATTTGTCATTAGGCTAGTTGTATGTAGGGCCTATTACTAGTCTTACCAGACCCTGCTTTTCCCACCATACCTCCACTAATCATATAGGCTAGCCTATATTAATTATTAGTAGACTGGTCGCGTAAAGCAAGCTTTAGGAATCCCAACCCTAAACCTAACGACGTGGGCTACTTAAGTGACCGCCGGATAAATAGAGATGTGGGCGAAATCGGGCAAATGCCCCACTTCGCATTAAAACGAAGAGTTATGGTCCCTTTTTATTTTGATTAAACGCCACCCACATTTGGGACCAGTAACTTCGATGAATAAGCAGTTGGAAGAAAGAATTGAGGCTCTTGAAATGTGGATATATAGAAGAATGGGGCGTATCTCATGGAAAGAGATGAAAACAAATAAGGAGGTCCTAGAAAATCTAGGTATGAAAAGAGAACTAATGAGGGAGGTCAAAGTTCGACAGCTAAAATACTTTGGCCACATAAAAAGGCATAACACCTTGCAGAAGACCATAACAGAAGGGAGAGTTGAAGGCAAACGTGCAAGGGGAAGACAGCGCTATAAGTGGGAAGACAACATCAAGAGATGGACAGGAAAGAGTCTATCAGAGTGCACCATCAAGACAAGAGACAGAAGACGTTGGAGATCCATTACAGCCAACCTTCGTTGTGGAGATGGCAACTGATGATGATGAACTTCGATCGTAAATGGCAAAATAGAGAACATTAAATCACATATGTAGGCTATGCTCTGTTAACAATGCTAACTTAGTCACCTGTTTATAATGAATTCGTTTCGGTGTGATATATTTCGAACGCTCACAAGGCCCTATAGCTACTTCTGTAATTTTGTCCATTTTAATATCTTCAGCACACAAAAATTCAAGTTGCCAATTTTACCGTTCAAGAGTTAATTTAGAGCATTTGGCAAACTACACAATCCAGCCTTGAAACAGATGTGCAATAGAAATTAGATGCCAAAGGACAGATAATATTATTACATTTGTTTTATAGCTTGATTTGCATAAAATACACTTATTTATTTTTTAACGACAATATTAATTTAATAATTAGTTTTACACGTTTTGAAGAAACCCTGGCTAGATAAACGAAAAACATGGAGTCTTAGCGACGACAACAGACAGTTTAGACATAAATTGAAGCATGTATTTTTTTAGAGAATACAATAAAAATGCGGAACGCGGAGATTATGAGCACTCTATTAGAGGTAACATTAAGAGTCTAGTCTAATAAACGCAGATACGTTGCTTTGCACCATGAAGTAAATATCTGAATAATAATAATTTACCTTCAGTGATCGTCTGCATTCAAAATGTATTCTTATCAAGACCGTGCACGTCTCGGCAGGCAAAACTATGCCATATATTCTTTCGAAGTAAATATAATAATGCTCTGCTTGTTTAATTGTTCCTTCTGATACCATGTACAACTGCATCAATTTCAGCTTATTCTAAGTTTGCATTCCCCATTTAATTAATTAAATTGTTTTATTTACAAAGAACGAGCCAATGAAAGCCTAGAAGAACTGAGAACTAGTTTGGAAGCACCCCTTCATGCATCTGGTTATGTGAGCAATAGAGACAGTAAGTCCCAACTGACACAGACAGTGCACCCTAGGATTCTTACTTGGGAAGATGGAAGTCTGCAGTCCAGGCAATCTGAAGCTACTATCCATCTTAGAAACATGCTGTCAGCGCACAATAAGGTCATTATTTATTGATTTATTTTCACGTGACTTGTTTTGAAAGGTCAGTGCGAAATTCATAAATTATTTTGAAATACACATAGTTTTAGAGGAAATACCAATAGCCAAAGCATTTGAAGTAAAGCAGATGTTGCATATTCAAACTGAGCTTTTTTTTTCAAAAACCGAAAAGAGCTAAGGGAAACGTCCTTTGGTTGAATTTCTTCTTCTTCTTCTTTCGTCCTGAAAAGGACGTTGGTTGGGTTGTGTCTGTTTACAGCGGAGCTGCAATATCTGCGCCTTTCGGCCGGCACATCCCACTTTGGTTGAATGACTTTTCAGAGGCTGGTTTGAAACAAATATATAGAACAGTCACAATACATTATATAAAGAAAGCTTAAACCCATGAACCCAATGCTTTGGTTTCACTCAAACCCTCTCCCAGCTGCTGCTGGACTAAAATACATTGATAATGCACTTGAAGGAGTTGTCCACATATGACGTCACGCAATGGGGGGGGGGCGGGAGGGGGGGGGGGGGGGCGGGGGGGGCGCGGTGGGGGGGGGGGGGTGTCTAAAATGTCACGTTACACAAAAATAGGAGTGAGATTTTTAAACCTAAATACTCAAAAGTCTACTTTTATCTGCAACAGTTAACAACTGCCTTATGGACAAGTTATATTACTATTATAATTGCAGCTGAAATATCGGATAATTGTTGTAATCAGGGCTCTGGAGTCGGATTCGTGGAGTTTGGAGTTGAGTCGTGGAGTGTGTCATTTTTTGGTGGAGTTGTAGTCAGTCTTTTTTTTTTGGTCTGGTAAAAAAACTCCTCGACTCCTACGAGTTTTAAGGCACGGCAGATCCACATTTGATCCATGTAAAAAAAAAGTGGGAGGGTGGAAGGCACTTTAAAACATTGAAACAACACTTGAAAGCAGTTATTTATTATTAACTTAGTGCATTTTATCCAGTTTGAGAGCAGCATTGAAGCCGGACCTATTAGAAGCAATACTTTTTTTTTAAGGGTCTGTCCAATTAAAAAATAAATTATCATATTTTAAAATACCTTTTAAGTTTTTATTTTGCATTACTTTATGAATGAATGATTAAAACTTTAACCTGCAAAAGCCACGTAGTCATTTATTCACACATATACTATACTTATATACATAACTCCATTGTAAGTGTATAATTTATGCCAAATGACTAATAAAACACTGTAGTCGGAGCCGGACTTCTAAAATTTCATGAATTGGAGTCAGAACATTTTTTGGCCTACAGGTTATAACCTTTAACTGTTTTAAACTGCTTCTTTAAATTTTAAGTTTCTTATTTTTAATAAAATGTAATACACTCTTTTCAGCCAAACTATGTTAATCTGGAAGATATGGATTTCTAGTTCGTTCAGTGGTGAAGCATCTTACTCTACAGTCGGATAATGATAATGAAGAGAAATTATTCGTTGATAAGAACTTCAGTTTTTAAACCCTTGCAATTTGTGTGGATTTTCTTTCAAGTTTAACATTATTTCATGAAACTTTAAGTAAGAACTGAAGTTATGGATGTGTTTACTTTACATTTAGTTTATTTTGTATTGTTTGAAATTAAGTCAAGCCAAAATGAGCAATATTTTTAATTAATTCAGCAGCATTTAACCAGCAAAGTAGTTATTGTAAAATCCTGATTAATTAGACACAATAATACATGAAAGATTGTTATTTTGTCTGCACTAGTTATCTAATTTACATTTGATAACATTCTTTCTTTTCAGCAGTGAAAAAAAGAATGGGGATTTGGGGGAGTGTATTATATTGTGACGTCATGTAAGAGGGGGTCTGTGTTTTTTGTGATGAAGTGTGGGAGGTGTAAAAAAAATTGCATGATGTCATATGTGGATGACCCCTAAGATCATTTCACATCCCATTGACAAACAGCTTTTAAGTCCATGAAGAAAGATGAAAAATGTCATACTTCAGTTTCCTACTCCATATGTTCTACTACAGTCTACCTCTGCTTCTGTTACCCTGGGCATTCCAGAACAAGGACTGCTTAAATCAACATGTTTCCTCAAGGTGTGTCACACCGATCCCCAGCATCTTCATCTCATCTCTTATTTTTCATAAAGTATGTGTTTGTCTGCTGTATTTTATGTTTGTTTCTTAGATTTTTAACACATTTTTTCATTTCCTCCTTCCTTCTTGCTGTTATATATACTTTGCTTACTGTGCTGTATTTTTCTCAGGGGTGGGACTGGCCGTAATCAGGGCCCTGGGGCAAAAAAGACCATAGACCCCTGATTACACTAGTCAACAAATTTTCAAAAGTTTTTTGTACCAGAAATTAAATGTACCATTTCTTATTGATTTTGACATGCTGATTTCAAATATCATAATGAAATTCACCAATTGGCTCTGGTTTTTTTTTTTAATGATGAATTTACATTACAGTAATACAAATAATGTATGCTTGTTTACTTCTCTGGGCTAAACAGCTAGTCTTTCTACTTTAGCATTATAAAAATTGTGGTTACATACTCAATTAATTGATATTTTAACATAAAATGATAGAAAAAATAAAAACATTATTTAAAGTTCACATATCATGCTTTAAAAAGGCACATTTGAACCCATTCCGTCATTATTCAGTCGCTGTTCGAGCTATCTTTGCTTGCTTCTTGTAGTCAATCGATGAGGTGTCTCTTGTCACAGTCCAACAGTAATCAACAAGCATTGAAGGGCTCCAATTGCCTTGATACCTTGTCTCCATAGCAGCAATGTCCTGGTGAAATCGTTCACCATGCTCATCACTGACCGCTCCACAGTTTGACGTAAAGAAATCCAGATGAGAATCCAGAAAATGAATTTTCAAAGACATGTTGCAGCCAAGACTCTTATACTTCTGAAGGAGATTTTCTACAATTTCATTGTAATTATCAGATCTGTTGTTTCCAAGAAAATTGTCCACCACTGACTTAAATGCTAGCCATGCTGCTTTTTCCTTGCCATGCAACACGCAAAGAAACTCGTCATCATGAAGAAGTTTTTGAATTTGCGGATCAACAAATACTCCCTCTCTTATTTTAGCTTCACTCAGTCTTGGAAATTTTCTGATGAGGTATTTGAAAGCCTCATCTGTTTTCTCCATTGCCTTGACAAAGTTTTTCATGAGACCCAGCTTAATGTGCAAGGGTGGCAACAAAATCTTGCTGGTGTCGACAACTGCTGGGTTCTCAACGTTCTTACTGCAGGCTGCAATGACTGCCTGATTGGCCAATGTCTTCTGATGTAATGGTCACTTCGTGCACGGCTATCCCACTCACAGAGAAAGCAACAGTACTTGGTGTATCCACCCTGTAGTCCAAGCAAAAGAGCGACCACTTTTAAGTCACCGCAAAGTGACCAATGATGATGATCGTAGTTTATACACTTCAAAAGCTGCTTAATGTTTTCATAAGTTTCTTTCATATGAACTGCGTGACCAACTGGAATTGACGGTAACACATTACCATTATTCAACAAAACAGCTTTAAGACTTGTCTTGGATGAATCAATGAAAAGCCTCCACTCTTCCGGTATGTAATTGATGTTGAGGGCTGCCATTAAACCAGAAATGTTGTGGCACGCAGAAAGGTCACCCTCTTTGAAAAAGAATGTAATAAGCGGCTTCTGGCGGTTCCTATACACAGAAATTGTAACATCTTCTGCCAGGAGATTCCACTGTTGCAATCTGGAACCCAAAAGCTCCGCCTTGTTCTTCGGTAAATTCAGATCTCTTACAAGATCATTCAGTTCACCTTGGGTTAGTGGATGTAGTTTGCTCAAAATCTGTGTCACTTGAGGTTGATGGTTCAGGACCACCAATGTCCTCTTCATCAGTGGAAGCAGCTGAAAAGGATTCTGGCACTTTGGGAACTGGTAGGTCATCGCCATGTGGTACCGGAAGTATTGCAGAGGGGATGTTTGGATATTCCAGAGTCCATTTTTTCTTCTTTGATATGCCTTTCCCAATTGGAGGGACCATGCAAAAGTAACAGTTGTTGAGATGATCAGTGGGCTCTCTCCAAATCATTGGGACTGCAAAAGGCATAGCTTGCCTATTGCCAGTCAACCACAGTTTAAGATGTGCTGCACATGTATTGCAGCATATGTGTGGCACCCAGCTCTTATCTTGATCTCCTATTCTGCAGCCAAAATACAAACTGTACGCCTTCTGGCATTTCTAACTACGATACTTTTGATAAGGACAAATGCACTAACTAATGGCAAAATGTTATCAGAGATAAGGTATTTATACACAAAGGTGATGTAATCATAGGTAGGATTGCATCATCAACTTCTAGTAACATTTTTATTGGTCATTAGAAAAAATTATGCAATCGCCCACAACAGTTGCGTCATATATATATAAATTTACCGTAATTAAATAAACTAGTAGCATATATCTTGAAAACTAGAGCCAATCAACATTTTTTAATGTCATTTTCGTTTTCAGCACACCAAAATTAGTTAAGATCAGCTATTTTCATTTCTGGTACATTTTGGTTGTTGACTAGTGTTATCAGTTCCACATGGATTATGCTTCTGGCTATAGTTGGAGGTTAGGGGAGCATGAACCCCTATTCTGCCGCGGGGCCTCAAGCAGCACCTGAAATGCCCAAGTGCTCAGTCCACCCGTTTTGTCAGTAAAGAGATTTGCTGCCCACTTTCCTGTTACAAGTTTTTCCACATTTCGAATGTGTTGCTTGGCATTCTTATATCTTCATTGGGCTGTCATTTTGCAATTTCCATAGTGTTGCTCTTTTTTTGTGTCTGTGTTTAAGGTTTCAGTTTTTCTTTCCAGCTGTTTCTTGCCGCTTGGTTCATGGTCTTTCTGTACCATTGCTTTTCTCAGTTGATTATTGCTTTCCAGAGTTTGTTTTACTTCTGTTGTTTCTCTGGCAGTCGATAATTCTTCCTCAAGTTTCTTCTGTCCAGTCAGTTTGTAGTTCTTTCTGACTCCTCAAGGAATTTATTCCTTTGCTGCTTTTTTGAGTTGCTCTGTTTAATTTTTATATCATTTTCCCCACATTTTTGTGCTCTCAGTTAGTTATGTAAACTTTTCCTAGTGTACCTCTTTTGTAGTTCCATCATGGTAGGGGTTTTTGCTGTGTTGGTGTCTAATGTTGAACTAAGAATTTTACTGGTCTATGAATACTTCCTCCCAGTTGCTCTTGTACTGTTCTGTATGTTTTGCATGCTAGGTATTCTCTGGCAAAGACCAGGTCTGGAGTAGTTGTTGTTTTCTACTGCTTTGTGTGAAAGGTTGGTATGTCTTTTGTCTGGTTGAGCAGCCGTAAGTTATTTATTTCCCAGTCTTCTACTACCTCTCCTTTGGTATCTGTCTCTCTGCACACACACCCCCACCCCCCACCCCACCTTTCTGAGTGGCTGATGATAATACAATGGTTTTCAGGTATTTTGATTGCTGCTAGTTTCATGGGTTTCCTCAATAAGCAGTATATATTGTATATTCTAATCTTTTCCAGGTGTGTCATAGAGCCTGCTCCTGCTATCTCTACTTGTCCTTTTGTTTGGATTTGTATTTCTTGTTTTTTGGCACTGAGTTGTCAGAATTAGGATGACCCCTTTGTGTCCTTCCCTGTCTACCACTTATGGTTTGGCACCCTCTTATTTGAAATCTGTACTTCTGGTTTAGGTGTTTTTTCTGGTTCCATGTAACCTTGAAAAACTTTTTCTTAATTCAGCTAAAAAAGATTTATTTTATAGTATGCTTTTCACTTTCTGTGATGCTGCTGTTGCTTGACTACTGTTTTTGTATTTAGAGTTGCATTATGAGTCTGATGCTAATGTGCCTTGTTTTTTAAATCTGTCTTGTGTGTTCTTCACTCACTTAACTGTCAGCATTAAATTTGTCTGCCATAGGCTCAACCTATTCCATCTGCCCAGTCAGCTCCGCCAGGACTGTTGCCTACACCAGAGGAAGCAGCTACTTTACTCAAGAATCAGACAGCCTATACTAGTCAACTTGAGGCAGAGTCTCGTTATATTAAGGTTGAAAAATATCTTTGTCCAAGTGTTGATATGTTGTGAGCTAGCCATCTTTTGTTTATTTTTACCTTCTTTTAGGCACAGAAAATAGTACAGTGTTGTCATTTAGATCAATAAATTAAACTTTTCTGATTTAGGCACAATAAAGACTGTATCTTATGTAGACATAAAATGTCCTTTTATCAATAAAACATAAGTCCCACAGCAAAACTGCTGTAAGAGAGTGAAGTGTTAGAGCCTTCATTTTACAAGGCCTCAGCTTTATGATGTGGGCTGGCCAATTCCCTTCCTTACTGCCTTTGCCTTCTCTAACTCAAGAGCAGAGTCAAGTATCCATTTACATCTTGGTAGACTGAAGCATGATGCCATCAGGTTTTGAATAGGGAACCAGCTAACTTTCCCGCGTAAGGCAATCACTTCTAACACTTTTTCAAATGGATGCTTTTTGTGACTTAGGTACAGAAATAGAGTGTCTGGTCATTATGAACATGGTTGTAGTTGTGAAGTTTTCTATTTCATCTCCACAGACTGAATATACGAGGTAGCTTCAAAAAGTTCCAGGAATTTGTGTATTGTATAGAAATAAGTAACAATACAATTATTTACACTACATTTCCTTCAAAATAGTTTCCTTCGGCAACTACACACTTTTGCCAACGTCCATACAGCTGTTGGAAACATTCCTGGAACCCATTCTTTGACACCTCTCAGTTGCTTTTTCGCATTGGTGATAACGTCCTCAGCATCCTTGAATCTCTGCCCTTTCAGTGCCGATTTTAGGCGAGGGAACAAGAAAAAATCAGGCGGTGCCAGGTCAGGAGAATATGGAGGATGTTCCAGGGCAGTCACATTGTGCGTTGCGAGGTACTGCTTCACCAGTAGGGATCGATGTGCTGGTGCATTGTCATGCAGCAGAACCCAACTGTTTGTTCTCCATTTTTCTAGGCGTTTCCTTCAGATTGCATCTCTTAGACGACGGAGGATATCAACGTACATTTCCTTGTCAACCGTTCGGCCTTCAGGAATGAATTCATGGTAGACAATACCCTGGGAATAAAAAAACTTCCAACATAACTTTTCCTTTGCTCTTGTCCAAACAAAATTTCTGTGTCCGGGGAGATGTGGGTGATTTCCATTCAGAGGACTGATGTTTTGTCTGAGGATCGTACAAAAAGCACCACGTCTCGTCTCCTGTGATTATATTGTTGAGAAAATTGCTATCTTGATCAACCACAGTGATTAGGTCTCCTGTCAGTGTCAATCTCGTTTCTTTCTGTTCAGGAGATAACATTTTGGGAACCATGTGTTGACAAACATGGTGCATGTACAGTTCATTGTGGAGAATACTGTGGCAACTTCCAACTGATATTCCAACTTCTGAGGCTATTTTCTCTACACTAAGTCTTCTGTCAACACGAACAACGTTCCGATCACGCTCAATGATTTCATTGTTTACCGAGGTAGGCGGTCGTCCGCTACATGGATCATCATCTACACTAACACGACCTTCACGGAAACGCTTGTGCCAATCAAAAACTTGCAATTTCTTTATTGTGGTACCACCATATACTGTCTCTGAGGGTGACTTCTCAAGCAAAACACAAAATTTGACATTTGTACGTTGTTCAATCAAGGACATTTTCAACTCCGACGATGCTACGTGCACACCACACAAACAAACTTCTGTAACTTCTGTTCGAGAGTACATATGAAGGTTACATCAGCCATGTCATTTCCTCAAGGTCACTACCAACTTCTAAAACTATAATCTCCATGACATAATCACTCATTCAAACATGAGTCGACTATTCTGGGAACTTTTTGAAGCTACCTCATGTATGTTACATATTTCTTCAGAGAGACTTAAAACTGACATGGTGGTTATTAATTTACACTTTAGGAGGAGATGACTTTGTTGAGGATGAAGCTGACTGAAGTCATGGAGGAGAACCGAATGCTCCACAGAGAACTTAAGACTGCCGTTGTTCATGACATACTCAAAGAAGGAGGGGATTTAGTCCATGTAAGCACATTTTTTGTGTATAATTGATCTGATCTGTATTCTGATTTAATGTTTGCTTCAATAGAGCTGTCAGGATGTCTGAGAAATTGTGTTATTTGATAAGGATGGATGCCTATAAAGAAATAGAAAAAGGGTGACTCATCTTACTAGTACAAAAGAAGAAGAAAACGGGTAATGTTTTGGCCTCAAGGCCTTCATCAGGGAAAGGAAAGAAAGTGAGAGCTTAGTAGGGCACATGTGAAAATAAATTTTAAAACGGGTACTACCCGTAAAATTCATTCAGACCGAGCATGTCCTAGCATAAGAGAGCGTGATACGAAAACATGAAATGGCTGCTGCTTCTGGGTGTAAACAGTAAATGCTAAGAAGGGAAAGGAATGTAAAAAAAACCAAATATAATAATAATAATAATGAATGAGGTAGGAAGTAGAGGAAGATAGAATGTGTAAATGGAGGAAGCCAGCTATGATGGTGTGCATGTCCTCTTGGTTACTCCAAATAAGTAGTTCTTGGTTGGTGATGGTATTCGGCCAAAAGATTCGGTGAATTTTCCATAGGCACATTGTGTGGAAAAAGGACAGTTTCAACACTTCCTTCTCTGTTACTGTCCAGCATTCTGCACCATAGAGAAGCGCAGAAAGTACACAGCTCTCATATAATCTTAATTTGGTGTTTGTGCTGTACTGGGAAGACTTCCAGATGTTGTTGGGACATCAGGCTGCAATTATTCATTCATTCATTACCCTACAGCTCTGCAAGGAGTATAGGCCTTCAGTGTACTCGTGCCACGTCCTCCTGTCCTGTGCCATTTGCTGAAGGTCTTTCCAAGTCTTCCTCGTCTCCAGTTCATCTCCTCTCCATGTGTTTTTCTGTCTCCCACTACCTCTGTTACCCTGGGGATTCCAGAACAAGGACTGCCATGTAATGCTATCAACAGGTTTTCTCAGTGTGTGTCCTATCCATCGCCATCATCATCTTCTCATCTTGTTCATTTGGCACCCATGTGTTATCATGTCCAAAAAGAGCAAAGAATGGTAACATGGTAACCTACCAAGGTAACTAAGGAGGGTTGGGCATGAAGCTGGCTACTTATCCTATAGAAACTTTTTAAGCCACAGAAACTTCAAAAAACTATATAGACAAGTCAACTGCAAGCTATTGCTAGCCATTAATTTTTATTTTAAGCCATTTCTTCACCTATATCCATGAGGTCCCGTTTGCTTTGGCTTCTTCTGCTGCCATTTTTCTCCAGGATCTGTGTAATTTCTCCACTATTCTCTTACCCTGTGAGTTCCAGTTGAGGGTGTGTCTGCTTAAGAGTTCATGAGACAAATATCTTCTTTACCAAAACCTCTGAACTAAAGACCTTCAGTCAGTATACTGCTAAGAACTTCCATCAAGGGCCATCAGTTTAAGTTCTTTTTTGTTTTTAAATCATTTTAATGCCTGTGTGGACATGTAAGTGACTATTGACCAGTTTTACTTGGATATATCCCATATATTGTGTAACAAAATAGGTTAACTACAGGTATACCTCGGAGATATTGTGGGTTCGGTTCCAGACCATCGCAATAAAGCGAATATCGCAATAAAGCGGGTCATACCCATTTGTTTTTTTGCTTCCTGGTGCATATAAAAGCTTAAAATCATGTTTACACTGTCTATTAAGTGCGCAATAGCGCTAGGCCTTAAAAAAAAACAGTGTATTGTAAAATTTAAAATACTTTATTGCTAAAAAACTGCAATCTTCATCATCTGAGCCTTCAGCGAATCGTAATTTTTTTGTTGGAGAAGAGCCAAAATCTATGGGACGAAGAAGGCATGTTCTAATAAATTGTAGTGGGTTTGATGGTATTGTATGATTGTGATATTACCTAGTGTGATGCATGAGGTCAGCTGTGAAGGCTCCTGAGATAAATGTAGCTGTGAATTTACAGAAGGCCCTTCTTGCTACCACTACGACCTCACACCTATTTTTTTTTTCTAATGAATGTGGCTACGTTAAAATCTAGGGTACTGATATGTAATGTGTTGTGGTAGATTACATACACACACACAGATATTTAATAAGTCTAATAATATTAATAAAATGTTATAACACACTGAACTAACTCAAGCTGTGTACAATTTTGATAGTAAATTTTCTTTAAGTTTATTTGTTCTGAACCAAGGTTTTATTTTGGTCAGAACATATGAAAGGTTTTGAAATTATGAATAAACTGCATGAATATATGGCATAATCAATGAAAGGTGTGTACATCTGTATTTTACAAGACTAGTTAATATTACTACTGTTTATAGTTGTAATTTATCTGGGAGAACGATTAATGGATGTGCTGTTGGGGTGGCCTCATCACTCCCTGTCTATGGCGACTAAACATTGTCCATTTATTGATGGGAATATAGTTGGTGTGTTAGAAAATAAGTTGGTGAATGTCCAGCAGGCCAGACGCTCACGTATCTTGAATGAGTAGTTCTGGTGCTGGAATCTGGTGGCCCCACCTCTCCGTGCTTGGGGGCAATATAAGGATGCTCTGCCAAAATATTAGACTGCACGGTCCCACTCTTGTATTATTCAACACATCATTTGACACCACATTGGTGCCAAATAAAAAACTCACAGTTCTGAAATAAAAGTATTTGGTCATGTGTCAGAACTCTACCTCCTGAGCCACTTCTACACTCAACACTACACAACAACACCACATAGACGGGGTCAGATCTCTCTGACCATACAGCCCATCTTACCAAATTGGTTTCACATAGGATAAGTTCCCCCAGACTACATATTCTGAAATATGTTCATTAGCTTCCTGCCATTGAATAGGATAGGTGATATGTTCCACTGATCCCAACACTTGATCCGCCCTTCATAATCCTTGCTGGAGTTTATGTATTTTGTTTGTCTCTAGACCCTGAACTGGGGCGGGGGGTCTAGAGCGAATCCTTACTTGTTGTAAGGGATAGATTTTGATATGGCAGTATCAATTCACTCGAAACATTAAACAATATTGAAATATACAAAGAAATACTTTCAGTCTTACCAGAATTATGAATAGAGAACACAGTTATATGCTAGCAAAACTCAGCTGAGCTGCTGGCTCTAGTATGGCATCCCTCTAAATATTTAAATTAGCTTCTGGGAAATACACCACTGAATTATTTACTGTGTCTACTACTGGACAATTTATGATGAATGGCAAAAATGCGCGTCTGAGCGCCGATAATATGTTTATCTGTGGCCAATCACCGTCTTTTTTCCTTTTCAAATTCAAACCTCCTACCAAAAGTCAATTCAGTCATACCTCAGTCAAGTATGTATTATTGTCTGTTGGTCCGTCTGTCTCTACTTGCGTTTCACAAAAAAACACACTTGTTTTTTGAACCAACTCTGCCGTCCCCTACACAATTTTGCCTTTAAAGTTATTTTTAGCCACAATTCTCCACCACATTCCCTCTCTTTCATTCCAACTGGATTTTAGCACTTGAGTCTCAAGGCCGCAGTTTTTGAAAATTAGGGACATTTTTTTGTTTCAGTGCAGTCGCTCGCTGATATGAACAACACAGTCTTTTGTCAATATCTTTCTTATTATCTATCCATCTGTATAAATGAAAGCATATTATTTCACTGCTCAAGATGGGCCATCAGGCCAGCTAGGTTTTATATTCCTAACATTATTATTAAGAAAAAGTTACTTTTCAAGGTTAGTTGGTTTTTTGAAATATTTTCGAGCATCTTCTGTAATGCGTTTGCCGCTGAATTCAAATAAACGGACTAAGTTATCGCAAAAGCGTCCAAGAAATGACTGTTGCGTATAATAGCTAAGGTCCCTTTTGTCGATTTCTTTACCTTGTGTCAACTTGGGGACGTGAATTTTTTTCCTTTCCCCACCAATTGCGTCTTTTTAGCCTTGCTAGTTTCAAGCACGTGTTCAGTCATATTTTTTCCTTTTGATCTCCGTTCTCATCCCGTTCCAAGGGTAAATGTTTTGCCTTCACGTCTAACAAGTTAGTTTCCATGGCAGGTGGTGACCCGCGGCGTGGGCGATCATGTCGTCTAGTAGCTTACGCATTAGTTTTTATCCCTACATTTTATCTTTGGAGATATTTTAACGTTGTATCACGGTTAATTTTATCACATAAATAAACATTAATAATTTGGAAAAAAAAGCGCAATATCTGCGATGCACAATAAAGCGAAGCGCAATAAAGCGAGGTATACCTGCATTTAATTAGAAAATAGCTGAATAGTGCTTTAAAAGTTAACTTGTCATTCACCAGTAATAGTTTGCTCTTAAAGATTTGTCCCTTACTATTTGTTCAGGCCACTTTCTGGTTATTCTTTTACTTGTTAAGAAAATGTTTTTTGTGCACACAGTGAGGATTATTTCAAGCGTACACCATATATTATTGTCACACTTGTGCCTAGCACAACAACCATGGATGTAAGGATCTATCGAGAGTCTAAGAAAAAGGAATAAATGATTGTCCCTTTTTCACTCCTTAAAGAGTCACCACTGCAGGATGCCTGTGCTAAGCACTTTGCGTGCTCTTCTGGTGGTGGTTGTTGTAGCAATTTTTAAAATCTATTATGATATTGCTAGTTTCATCAAAGCCTCTTCTTATTTACTTCTTGCAACATGCACAATGAACAGTGGGCCTGTTCTTTCTTAAGCTTCTCAAAGACCACCAGAAACATCTGTTTGTGAGAATCTACAAAGAATCAACAAAAATTTTTAGAGAAGAGTGCAATAAATTATTTATAGATCTATCAGTAATAACATTGTAAGACAAAGGTGTTATTATACTGCAAGGAAATAAGCTGAAAGATGTGTGACAAAAGGCAAAGTGTGGACAAATTACCTATGTATGGAAAATATATATAAAAAATTGGAAGGTGCTTGGCCGCTATAAAGAAGAGGGGCAGACAGTGTGCAGCAGGACCTTCATAAACTTGAAAGAAAGAAGAGGTCAAGAGACAGTATTGACAAGAGAGTTAGAAGATAGTGCTTGTGGCCAGGTAAGCTGAAGAAAATCAGAGTTTCCTAGATTCAGTTAGCCCATGAGAAATAGTCTGACTTTGTTAATTACAATTAATGTTGTGTATTTCAGCTCATGAGCACTTCTGATGAAGCTTTCACAGAACTATATTCTAATGTGATGAGCCGTCATGACTTCAAAAGATGGCAGGTTGAACTGGTATGAGCAGTTAATGCTAGTATTTTGCATAGATTTTGCAGTACTAACTGGCACTTGTAATAATAATAATAATAATAATCATAACTGATCATGGGAATGCGCCCCTGAGGTGACAGCCCTCAGCTGCTTATTTTCTTGGTGTTCCTTTTGATGTTTTCTCTTCTGCTTGTTGTGTGAGCTTCTTTTCGCCCAAACTGAGGTGGCGCCGCAGATAGCATCACCACTTGGTACGATTGGCAGCGTCATCCTCCCATTTTGCTGGATTTATGTCCAGTGCCCTCATGTCTCTCTTGCACACATCTTTGAATCTCAGCTGCGGTCGCCCAACTGGTCTTTTGCCATCCGCCAGTTGTCCATAGAAGATATCTTTCGGGATACGACCATCTTCCATGCAGCAGACATGGCCAAGCTAGCGTAGTCTGCACTGCATAAGCAGTGTATACATGCTATGAAGGCCAGCACATGACAACACCTCGACATTTGTCACTTTATCTTTCATGAAATGCACAGGATGTGGCGTAGACACCGTATATGGAAGGTATTGAGCCTTCTTTCTCTGGCATTTGTGTTGTATAGTAATTATGCTGCAGTGGAAGGAAGATCATTATATATAGTTCTTTGACACTAATTGAGGATTTGCAAGTGTAGATAATTAAGTTCTTATCTTTTCAATATTACAAGATTTCAAATTACAGTTTATAGGTTCATATGTGTATGTGCACATGCTTGCATCTGGATGCATGTGTGCATGCATGCACTTGCACAATTTTTTTCATCTGTTTTGTCTTACATTCAGGACATTTCACCTGCTTTGCTGCCGTTCTTATGTCCTGATAAAAAAGGTATTTTTTGTCGTAGATAACATTAACCTACCTGGGCTAAGGGCATATCCAGAGAGTATCAGAAGATCTTGAAGATGGCAAGATATAGTTCTGCATTCCTCATCATCCCACCAGATTATAATGATTGAGCTGACCATGCCATTGAATCCAGATTGGACGAGCAACACTTGTTCAAAGTGGCCAAGTATAATGATCTGGCCACGGACGAGTCACGATGGGTTCACTGCAAGGGTCATGGCTGTTGAGGTGGGTGCAAGAGGTCTCGTGGCAGCCTTAGTGTATGATCTACTGAAACTGTTGGGGTTGAGGGGACAGTCAAGAACAAGGGTGTTAAGATGCTCAGCGAAACTGTGGAAAAGGCATCGTGCTGGCTGTGGAACAAGCGCAACGGGCTATGGAACTCGGGACATTAATTTATTTCCAACTGTTGGGAGCGGCTGTGCAGAGCAGATTAGATTTAGTAATCACGGCAGTGGTTTTGCACCGCAGAGCACTCCCATAAAATATAGTGTAAATGTGTGAGGTAGGACGTGAGGGGGGGTTACTCTGGGTTTTTTCCATAGTTTTGGCGGGGAAAGAGAGACGTGTGGAAAAAGGCGGGAAAGAGAGACGTGTGGAAAAGGCCGGGAAGAGTGGTATGCTGGAATATATAAGGAGAGTAGCCTGTGAGTTTAGGGAGGATGGCTGTGTTTCAGTTCGGGAGCTATTAATATTTGTGTACGCCTCTGTAGGCAGGATATTATATGTACTGTGAGAGAACTGGATGCTCTCTGTGTTTGCCGTGTTGTATCGCTGTGTATAGAATTTCCTATCATCTTATAATATCTGTGTCATCATTCATTGTAAAAATAGTTATCACTTAGGTAAACTGCTCAAAATTAAAATTTCACAAAGAACATGTTTTCACTGATCATGACCAGAAACGGTGTCCTAGACATTGGTTTTCATATGTCATATCCTAGTAGACATGGAGTGGAATAGGCATTAATCTTTAAGTTCTGTTACTTGTGTTACATATCACAAGTGACATGGAGTGGAATAGACATTAATCTTTATGTTACATATCACTGTATACATGGAGTGGAATAGACATTAATCTTTATGTTACATATCACTGTATACATGGAGTGGAATAGACATTAATCTTTATGTTACATATCACTGTAGACATGGAGTGGAATAGACATTAATTTTTATGATGCATATCACTGTAGACATGGAGTGGAATAGACATTTACATATCACTGTAGACATGGATGGAAAAAACATTATTTTTATTATTTGTTTTAGAAATGGAGGGAAATAAACATTAATTTTCAACATTTCATATCACTGTAGACACTGTAGAGTGAACTAAACATTACATTTTCTATTTTATAGCCAAGACTAAAATATAAGTTGTAAAATTTTTTTCCCCTCGCCTTTCCCTTTTTTGCTTCATAGGCACATGACTTCACCAATGCAATACAGTAATGCCACCCTTCCCCTTCCCTCCCCATCCCCCATGCAAGAAGCCAGTGCCATAGCAATTCATATATTATTGCAGTAGTAGTTCCTGTAAAACAGTTTGTTGGTTTACATGGTGGGGTTGCCAGTTCCGTACACAACACCACTTTAATTGTCTCACATGACATGCTTAGTGGGTTCAGAATTTTGTGGTCAAGCATAAGATGTGTGTGATAAGGTTGATAAAGTTGGTTTTTTTTTATTCCCGTAAATGATATCCACCAAAAGATAGATATAAGTGGATGGAAGCAGACATCATCATCATCATCAGTTGATAAGATCTCTATGGTGTTGTTTGCTCCACTGTAGTGTATGGAATGTCAACTTGACTTACGCAGTGGTGTGTAGACATGGATTGAGTGTATAATGTGCGAATGTTAATAAGGGTTCGTGGTGTTGACAAATGTTCTTTTCTCACACTCATGTATGACTGGAAGTCATCGACACCAACGACTGTGTACCTTTTCTAAAGTTTAATTGGACGTACACACTCGACAGCACAGATAGTGACAAATCACAGGTTGGCATAATACATCATGGTACAGTGGATAACTGGTCTTGCAATGTTATGTTACATGGGCACTCATGTGGAATAATAGTATCAAGGACTGTCAGTAGCCAAGCCCTCAGTATCGCCCATACATATATATCATCTGACTTCACTGACTGAGCACGTCAGCTTATAAACAATATTTCAGATGGCTTCTAAACCTAATCTCGTCTAGCGACGATTCTTCAACATAATGTTCAGCACATATTTTCCATATAATAATATTGAACCGCTAATAACGGGTTCTCATGTGTAGCAGTGATCTCTGGACTAAACAAGCGATAATACGGGCATCCCTTTTCTCTTCTTGAAAGTCACTACATGTTTTGGTTCCAAGATGGCTTCACTCGTGAGCTGTCACTCACGTTTGGATACAGATAATGAATCTGTCCTAAAGTTAGTCATTCATAAAACATTTCATTGCTCTGTAGATTTGATCATGAACAATTGACTGCAATCTACAGGATATAGTGCTGCTAGGAATCGAAGTCGTTTTCATCGAGTCAAATATATTCTCTTAGACATTCAAATCGTACCTATCGAAAATGGTGGCTTCGTACGAGAGTTCATAAGAGTGTCTATTATTACCTTGGTATCAGAAATATGAAAATGCCATTCCTTGGCAATACGAATAAACACTGGGGTAAAGCATACACGATAGGTCTAGACGACTATCACTTTCCCCACCAATACTGAGATCACTTTTTCCCGGCGACAGGCCGACATAGAAAAAAAACAGTCCCTATCGGGACGAAGCCAAATCACACCACACTCTAGCGACACATCCGCCGAATAGCCTTTGACCTCTCTAGAGACAACAGAACATATAGTTCGACTTAGATATGTAAAGATATACAGATATAAGACAGACTCGTCCTACTCAGACAAACAATACACATAAATTCAGGCCATAGATATTCTGAAGCAAGAACAATCTATTATTACCCAAACGAAGAATAAATCGCAGAAAACTGGACTCACCCGCGGAGTTCGATCGAAGAGACGGCACAACTTTCAAGGGAAGTAACTCAATAATGACTTTCCCTTAAGCACTATTTTGTTTACAAAATATTTGCGAACATAACAAGAATACCAATGTATAATATTGTAAGATATCCAAGACTGCACGTAACAGTCTTACCACACCTCCCGGAAAAAAAAAAAAAAAAAATGGAACTTTTTTTTTTTTTGAAATACATCTAGGAGCAACGTACAATAGGCTCACAACGCATGAATAATGCGCAGATGAAAATATCAGGAATACCTATAACGCCTAATATGAGGCTAAGTCGACTTATGGAGCGACTGGTGAGAATGTGTCTCATAAACTGAGAGAAATTATTTCTCTACAAGTATATTTTTCCAGGAAGGTGTCATCAAAGTATAATACAATTCTGGCAATTACACAATGCCTAAAAAATTCATATCATCATTTCGCATTAGATATCTTAAATTTATGATTTATGAAGAAAAAATCATCAAAGCACAGCGGTGAATAAACATCAATGAACCGCTATGTAGTGATACAATCATTATATTATTAAATTACAAATGTGTATCTATCATGATATAGAAAAGGAACTACTATAGAACTAGACATATCAAGAAGTCTAAGCCCTAATAGTTATGTGGAATCATGTGGGCATCTTGACAGAATGTCTGCCATCACATTATCTGATCCACGAATAGCTCGCACAGAGAAATGAAAAGGTTGAAGAGCAATTGCATATCGAGTAGACCTCGAGCTCTTCAAATTCTTACTCTGTATAGCAGTAAGAGCTTTTTGGTCGGTTTCTACTATGAAATGTGCGCCTAGAAGGAATCTCTGTAGTTTGAGGATCGACCAAACCATAGCTAATAGCTCACGGTCTAAAACCGAATAATTCCTTTCTGCCGCATTAAGTTTTCTGGAAATATACATTACAGGATGCAGAGTTCCAGAGTACTCTTGCATTAGTGCCGCTCCAATCCCAGTGGATGAAGCGTCACTACGAAGAACGAATGTCTTATCTTTAGTGGGTAGCACTAAAATAGGTGGTGTTGAAAACAGTGTTTTAATCTTATCCAGAGAGCATTGGCATTCCTGAGACCAGTGGACCACATTAGGCGAACCTTTCTTTAGAAGTGTTGAGAGAGGTGCCATGATAGAGGATAGATTCTGAATGAATCTGCCATAAAATTGAATAAGACCTAACAGACTTCTCACCTGTTTTTTAGTCTTAGGGATTGAGATGTTAAGTATCTTACTAGTATTATGGTCCTCTGTCTTTAGGAAACCATGACCAACTCGGTGGCCTAGGAAAGAAATTTCGCTAAAACCAATATAGGCTTTAGAGGGTTTCGCTGTCAGGTTGTGCTCACGCAAAGTAGACAGCAATTCATCTAACCCTGAATAGTGATCTTCCCAAGTATCGCTGAAAAGACAGATGTCGTCTAGATATGCAATGACATCTGACCGATAAGATAGGATTCGGCGCATCATGCGTACGAATGTAGCTGGTGCGTTCATAAGACCGAAAGGCATAAAATTCCATTGGAACAAACCTCTAGGTGTTGAAAAAGCCGTGAGAGGTTTGGCGCGTTCAGATAAAGGAACTTGCCAATATCCTTTAGACAAATCAAGTTTAGTGAAAAAATGAGATTTGGAGAGTCGAGTAAGTAGCTCTTCCAGTAAAGGCATAGGTTCGGCATCGAACTTCGTTACTTGATTCAATTTTCGATAGTCAACGCAAAGACGTATGTTATTGTCTTTTTTACGAACAATAACCATCGGCGAAGAATATGCAGAGGTGGATGGTTCGATTATTTTCAAATCTATCATCTCATCCAACTCTTTCTCGACCTGTGCTTGAAAATGTATAGGTATAGGATAAGGTCTAATCCTAATAGGAGTATGGTCAGTTAGAACAATGTCATGTTCAATGACATGCGTTTGTCCAGGGATGTCAGTGAGTACATCCTGAAATGTTTGCAACATAGTTGAAACTTGTCGCTGTTCTCCTAGAGACAAATCAGGGGAGACAGTAACGTTCTTCCATGATTCACTAGAATGAAGTGGGATCATTGGAAGAGGAAGATTTACATCTGAAAAACTTGTTTCCTCATCCTGTATCACGGACAGTGATGAGTAATGACCATGTGGTACTGGAGAATTGTCCGTTGCTTGGAAAATGGGTTGCAAATAATCCGGACGTCCATGGAATTCAGTAAGCATATTGATGTGGAAGGTTTTATGCTTCCCATCAATATCGACAATATAGTCGACATCGGAAATTTTCGATATTATATCGTACGGACCTTTCCAAGAAATAAGTAATCTGTTTTCCCTACAAGGTAGTAATACAAATGCTTTGTCACCAGGACAAAGTTGTCGTAAGCATCTCTTCTTATTGGCAAATTGCCTTGCCTTCTGTTTCGCAAATTCAGAAGAAGAAGTTGCTAATTTGCATGCTTCGATAATCTTTTGTCTCAACGCGATGACATATTCGTAGGATGACTTTGTGTCATCGTCAATATTGTCAGATGTAATGAGATCGTGAAGCAACGACATAGGGCCACGCGGACGCGCGCCAAAGACGAGTTCAAAGGGAGAAAATCCTGTATGTTCATTGGGTACCTCTCTGTAAGCGAAGAGGGCCGCAGGTAAAACTCTGTCCCAGTCTTGAGGATGATCCTCAGTTATCTTCCCCATAAGTTTTTAAGTGTTCTATTAAGGCGTTCGACCATACCATTAGACATTGGATGGTAGATACTACTTAAAGATCTATCTATCTGCAGAGTAGACTTACTTGAGACATGGTATCTGATATTAGTTGGGTGCCATGGTCTGACAATATCTCTCCGGGGAACCCCAGACGAGAAAATATAAGCCAAAGAGCATCTGCAATATCAGCAGTAGTAATGCTCTTCAGAGGAATAGCCTCTGGCCAACGTGTGCACATATCAACACACGTCAAGATAAACTGATGTCCTCTGGCAGACTTGATCTTAAATGGACCAATTATGTCTATGGCCATTTTTTGGAACGGCCGAATAGGAATGTCCGCCGCCTGAATGGGTGCAGCATGCCGTGGACCTTTGGATTTAACTTCCTGACATACTTTACAAGATCGACAATAAATCCGTATGTCCTTGTTTACCAATGGCCAAAAGAAAGCCGCAAGGACTCTTGACTTAGTACGGGAAAAACCCATGTGTCCAGCACACTGAGAGTCGTGAGCGTGCTGCAAAATTTTAACTCTCAAATTCTTGGGAACCAGGATTTGAGAATGACTTGACGTAATGGAGTCTTGAACCATACGTACAAGTACGCCATTCTTCTTTGTAATCCACGATTTACGACTTGTGTCTTTATTCGGATCACCTTTAGTTGCAAGAATGAAGAATTTCTTCAGAGTGGGATCATCTTCTTGCTGTTTTATAAACGAGTCACGAGAAATTACCAAGGGATTATCTTGGTTATGCACTTCATTATCTTCAGTAGATGAAGTTTGAGGCATATTAAGAGCCTGAGCTCTAGTGACTACAGCGTTAGCAATCTGCATGTTTTGCCTTTCCCACGTGGAAATTTGTTGCGGAGTGCATTCTCTGACTCCGTGAATGCGACCGATGATGAGGTCAGCGATCGGATTCGGAAGAAGACATGCGTGTACATCTCCTGTAAAGAAAGGAGTAGCAATCCTAATGATAGCAGTAGAGTATTTCTCTAATGTGCCGCCAAATGTTACACATTTGACTACTTGTCCAGTGGCACGGGAAGGATCTACGAGTGACTGCCTAACACCAATTGTGGTGCATCCAGAATCAAATAGCACAGAGACTGGATTGTTATTCACTAAACCCTTATGTAAGACAAGAGAACCTCTTCCATCATGCGCGACTGATGCCGGAAGAGCAGGAAGAGGATGGCCACAGCTTAAAGTAGACACTGTGGTTGGCTCAAATAGCGTTTTGCATTGGGGGCACTGAGATGCTCTCCCAAAATCAAAAGCGGCACATGCCATATTACTAGCATCATTATTATCTTTACTCTGTTTATAGGCTTCATTGGACTCTTGTTGTGCAGAGTTTGCCTGAAAATGTGGTTTATGTCTTTTGTATTGAGATCTACCTCGGTTATTATCACCTCTGTAGTTATTGTTACCTCTATTGTAACCCCTATTTGGGTTTGAGTCATAGTTCCCTTGGTTACCATTATCATATTCATTATAATGAGTATCTCTGTAATTATGATCTTGTTGACTCCAAGACGGATAACCCTGATAGTTTCTATAATTACTTCCTCTACGGAAATTCCTATAATTATGACCACCCCTGTGTCGAGAGCTATCAGCTCGTCTCCAGTTCTTTGAAGAAGAACCCTGAAATGATTGGTTACCTTGGTTTTGATAACTATTATGGTTACCTTTTTTATCAAATCTGTTTTGAGGTCCCTGAAATCTGTGTGAATAATTGGGATTGTATGGTGTTGCTGAAGCAACTGGCATACTCTCCTTAATCTTAGTGTTGCCAAAAGTCACGTCGGGGTGTGCAGTGACATATTGGGAACAATATTCTTCCATTTCTTTTAGAGATTTGGGTTTACGCTCATGTATAAATTCAAGGAAAGGTTTGTTCACACATGACATAATCTTATCTCTGAGCAACAAATCCATAAGTCCTTCATACGTTTTTTCTGTTTTGGAAAGCTCAATCCAACGATCAACTGTGAGACGTGCCTTTGCAGTGAATTCTGAGAATTCTACACCCGTCTCAGGCACCATCGTTTTAAATAAAAGGCGATAGCCTTCCTCACTTAGCTGATATTTTTTTTATCAAAGCCGCCCTAATGACATCATAATTATCCTTATCTGCTTCTGCTACAAGGCATAATCTAGTCAAAGATTCACCTTTCAAGTTTTCTGATAATTGATTAGCGTATTGTGATTTATCCACATTATGTGTACGACAAGAACGTTCAAATCTATCCAGCCAGAATGTAATATCGTCACTGGACTGATTGAACGGTGGAACCTTAACCTTGTAAGTAGAAGGTTTACCATTACCACTAGATGCCTGATTAACATTACTCATACTTGTCAATCTCAATTTCTCTAACTCAAATTCATGTTCTCTTATTGCTTTTTTCTCTTCAGCATCTAATCTTTTTTGTTCAGCCTCCCTGTCTAATCTTTTTTGTTCAGCTCCCTGTCTAATCTTTTTTGTTCAGCTTCACTGTCTAATCTTTTTTGTTCCGCAGCAGCTTCTCTTTCTAATTTTTTTTGTTCAGCTTCACTGTCTAATCTTTTTTGTTCCGCAGCAGCTTCTCTTTCTAATTTTTTTTGTTCAGCTGCAGCTTCTCTTTCTAATTTTTTTTGTTCAGCTTCAAATCTCCTTTCCTCCACCTGCATCTGCAATTTCTTTTGTTCAGCAGCAGCCTCAGCTTCTCTTTCTAATCTTTTCTCTTCTGCCATAGCTCTTCTCTCTTCTGCAGCTAATGCTTTGTCATATTGAGCAACAGCCCATTGTTCTAATTGTTGACCAGTCTTATCAAGGGCTTTCCCTTGTGTAATGAAGTATTCCAATGTAGACATGATGTCTAACAATAATACTAATCACCTGAAATAATAATAATACCACAAGTTCTTAATGACTTGATTAATCAGTATACTATCTCAATATCTGTGGGTCACAAGCCTTTAATAAGGTCTTGTATAATAGTAATAATAATCAGGTACTGGTTTATACCATAATCCAAGTGCAGTGCACAGGCAATTGTGTCTTATGAAATATACCTATATAAAACATATGTCAACCAACAGAATACATAAAGTACAAATAGGACTGACAATACAAGAACGTTTGCAGAAATCAAAATAAATCAAATAGGGAAATCAATGAAAATAATCACTGAATCTGCAAAGAATAACAACACAAATGACGTCACACAATATGAATATAAATTGTGAATAGAACTGAAAGATAGAAAAGGTTAGACCAACAAATTACAAACAAATCAAAACAAAACTAAAGAACAAAGAAATATTACAAAAATAACAATAATTACAGACTTCACAGCTAACACAAAAGCAACAGTTGTCGCAGCAAATTTTCAATCAAGAAAATTGCACCTATAGAAAACGCCCACAACGGACCCTCTATGACGTGGGATATTCTGTTGTGAGGACGCCGCCCAACCTTAAACACAACCCGCTGACATAGAAACTAACATACTATACAAACAAATAACATGTAAACATAAATATATATAAATTATGTGTATGATAGTATGTGTTGCAAAATAGGCTCAGTTTTACAGTAATGGCAAAGTTATTTTTTTATGAAAATAAACAACCTGCCACTTTATTCAATTAAACATTCTGGCCTTAAATATTAAAGTTCATATACAGAAAACAAGAAGATCCATCGATGAAAATAGGACTTCTTAGTTCACTAATACTGTCTTCCTGTTGATATTGACAAGAATTGATCCAACTGTTCTGTGAAACTCTGTAATGTCTAATGTAAAAATGTCAACAACGCTGACCTACATACTGCATTCACTTGACAGGTCACGTGACGAAGTGTTGACAAATAGCAAACCAATACTGCAAGTGTGTCGTATCAGCCACAGGAAACGGTCTGGTATCGGTACTCTGTTGACTTCTGAACTTCTGCGAGGTCAAACCCAGAAAGCTGGTCCACAGTTGATAAGGTTGATAAAGTTTTTTTTTTGTTATTCCCGTAAATGATATCCACCAAAAGATAGATATAAGTGGATGGAAGCAGACATCATCATCATCATCAGTTGATAAGATCTCTATGGTGTTGTTTGCTCCACTGTAGTGTATGGAATGTCAACTTGACTTACGCAGTGGTGTGTAGACATGGATTGAGTGTATAATGTGCGAATGTTAATAAGGGTTCGTGGTGTTGACAAATGTTCTTTTCTCACACTCATGTATGACTGGAAGTCATCGACACCAACGACTGTGTACCTTTTCTAAAGTTTAATTGGACGTACACACTCGACAGCACAGATAGTGACAAATCACAGGTTGGCATAATACATCATGGTACAGTGGATAACTGGTCTTGCAATGTTATGTTACATGGGCACTCATGTGGAATAATAGTATCAAGGACTGTCAGTAGCCAAGCCCTCAGTATCGCCCATACATATATATCATCTGACTTCACTGACTGAGCACGTCAGCTTATAAACAATATTTCAGATGGCTTCTAAACCTAATCTCGTCTAGCGACGATTCTTCAACATAATGTTCAGCACATATTTTTCCATATAATAATATTGAACCGCTAATAACGGGTTCTCATGTGTAGCAGTGATCTCTGGACTAAACAAGCGATAATACGGGCATCCCTTTTCTCTTCTTGAAAGTCACTACATGTTTTGGTTCCAAGATGGCTTCACTCGTGAGCTGTCACTCACGTTTGGATACAGATAATGAATCTGTCCTAAAGTTAGTCATTCATAAAACATTTCATTGCTCTGTAGATTTGATCATGAACAATTGACTGCAATCTACAGGATATAGTGCTGCTAGGAATCGAAGTCGTTTTCATCGAGTCAAATATATTCTCTTAGACATTCAAATCGTACCTATCGAAAATGGTGGCTTCGTACGAGAGTTCATAAGAGTGTCTATTATTACCTTGGTATCAGAAATATGAAAATGCCATTCCTTGGCAATACGAATAAACACTGGGGTAAAGCATACACGATAGGTCTAGACGACTATCACTTTCCCCACCAATACTGAGATCACTTTTTCCCGGCGACAAGCCGACATAGAAAACACAGTCCCTATCGGGACGAAGCCAAATCACACCACACTCTAGCGACACATCCGCCGAATAGCCTTTGACCTCTCTAGAGACAACAGAACATATAGTTCGACTTAGATATGTAAAGATATACAGATATAAGACAGACTCGTCCTACTCAGACAAACAATACACATAAATTCAGGCCATAGATATTCTGAAGCAAGAACAATCTATTATTACCCAAACGAAGAATAAATCGCAGAAAACTGGACTCACCCGCGGAGTTCGATCGAAGAGACGGCACAACTTTCAAGGGAAGTAACTCAATAATGACTTTCCCTTAAGCACTATTTTGTTTACAAAATATTTGCGAACATAACAAGAATACCAATGTATAATATTGTAAGAGAGCTGATGGTAAGAACTAGACAATTACCAATGTGGAGCTGATGGTAAGAACTAGACAATTACCAATGGTAAGAACTAGACAATGTGGAGCTGATGGTAAGAACTAGACAATTACCAATGTGGAGCTGATGGTAAGAACTAGACAATTACCAATGTGGAGCTGATGGTAAGAACTAGACAATTACCAATGTGGAGCTGATGGTAAGAACTAGACAATTACCAATGTGGAGCTGATGGTAAGAACTAGACAATTACCAATGTGGAGCTGATGGTAAGAACTAGACAATTACCAATTTGGAGCTGATGGTAAGAACTAGACAATTACCAATGTGGAGCTGATGGTAAGAACTAGACAATTACCAGGGGAACAAGATGTGAGGAAAAGATACTGGCAAGGGATCGGATACACATTGAGGAAACCAGTTGATAGTGTTACAAAGCAGTTCTTATTCTGAAATAATGACACTGCAATAGATGAATCATCAAGGTTAAGACTGTTGGAATTTGGCATCAAACGTAAAGCTAGTAGAGATGGATGTATGAGAGGATGCATCCATCGTGTTTACAACCAGCGAGCTACAGGAACAAATAGCATTCACACTCTTCGATATATACTGATGGAGACTGAGCACCTATGGGTTTGCCCGGAGTGCAATGATGTCAATTCTGCATAACAATAACAATTCTCAAATCCCCAGTGTAAAGGAAATAGAAAGCAAAAAAAAAAAAAAAAAAAACCTGTGGAGAAGAGAAATGGAAACAGACATGCATAAAAGGGATAAAGAAGACATGTAAAGACCTTGAGCAGATGGCACAAGACAGGAATGCTGGGTATAGAGGGCCTATACTCTACAAGGAGCTCAAGGGAAATGAACAAACAGGACCACTGAAGGTTCCTCACTGTATAATTTTATTTTTTCAGTTCAGTCTCATCTCTTTCACATCTCTTTCACATCTCCTTCACATCTCCTTCACATCTCCTTCACACTCATCTCATGATCCACCCATTTGTTGTCCAGTCATATAAATAAGAGTTTCCCAGCCTATTTCAGTCTGGTGCCTCCCTAAGAAATAAAGTTTCAAGAGGCTACATATTATACAAGACATCCTGTATTATGTACATGATTTCTCTTGTTTAAAGATTTTTGTGAAATTGATTACTTCATTTGGGTATTATTGGGATGTTTGTTTCCATAAAAAATATTTCTTAATGTAATATTTTTATTTTATTTTAATGATGTAAAAAATGATGTCCCACATGAACATTAAACAGGACATCACACATTCTCTGTATTTATAAATATTGTATAGGAAATGACAAGTTCAGACAGCAAAGTGTAGTGTGCAGTCTAAAATAACAGACTTTTCACCCTGCAGAACTCAAATGCCCTATGTAATCAAAAGTAGGTCCCTGAGAGGACAAAAGTGCACTTGATTATATTCTCTTAATATCTGGTTAAAAATGTTGGTTTATAAGCAGTGAATCTTCTTCTTCTTTGTACATGACATTTTATGTGTATACAAATTATTGCATTTTTTCCATCCAAATTCAGGAGTGAGGTGGAGAGACTTGAGCAAACAGTAGAGGATCTCAAATCTCAGTTGCGGATGCAGGAGTCAATACCGACACATGAGAATGGGCAGATTGGCAGCATGTTTGTCTCTGAGACAGAGAGACATATAACATACAGGACTATAGACAAGCTTACTAAGTATGAATGTGAGAAATTATTGAATGATATGAGAGAATAAAATCTGAATTTATAAGTGTGTGACGAATTTAGTTCAAGGTAGACAAAAGAGATATGGTATGGGATATAATGAGATATAGTATAGATATGAAGAGATGTACTGTGAGATGTAAAGATATACAGTATCAGGTGTACAGATATATAGTATTGATACATAAAGAGGTATAGTATAAGATGTAAAAAATATATAGTATCAGGTGTAAAATGATAGGAAACTCTTTACAGAACGATACAACTGGAGGCAATCTGATCATCAGAAGAAGTCCCCCCCCCCCCATCCGACAAGTATCAGGTGATATAGTATGAGAAGTAAAAATATATTATATGAGATGTAAAAAGATATGCTATGAGATGTAAAAGATATAGTATGAAATTGAAAAGATGTATGAGATGTAAAAAGATATAATATGCAGTGTAAAAATATAATATATGAGATGTAAAGAGATATAATATGCGATGTAAAAATGTATAAAATGAGATGTAAAGAGATATAATATGAGCTGTAAAGAAAAGTAGGAGATAATTTTTGTAAGACATGGCAGTGAATTCTGGCATAGTGACTGGACATACAACAATTTTTTTTCTTGTGCACTTGCCAATGATTTAAAAAAAAAAGTATATATCCAGTAAAGTGTATTAGCTGTGTAGGGAGACAGTAGAGTTTTTTTCTTTTAAAATATAGAGTTATTGTTATTCTAAATCAGAATTGACCTCACTGCACTCCAGGCAAACCCATAGGTGCTCAGTCTCCCTCAGCAAATGTCGAAGAGTATGAATGCTAATTGTACTTGTAGCACGCTGGTTGTACAGACGACTATAGAGTATCAAATGGCAGGTGGTTAGAGCACTTGCTACTGAAGACAAAGTTATCAGGTTTGAAATCATGTGGCAGTCTACCCAGCTGTAAATGGGATCCTGACTCTGCTCTTGAGTTATTGAAAGTAAAGACAGCGAGGAAGGGAACAGGTTACCCCACCTCATAAAGCTGAGACCTGGTATAGGGAGGTCACTTGACTCCTCTGCAGCAGTATCTGCTATGGGACTGCCTTCACCATTATCAGTAGAATGCATCTCTGTAAGTAGCCATCAGATCTGTTTCAGGACTCAGAAATGTTGAGTGAAAGATGGATATATGGTATTAACAAAATCCTGAAGAAACACATACTGATGTTTGCAGAGGCCATAAACCTTGTGCTGCATCTTCCCCACCATGTTTGTTGACACGAAGAGAATGACAGTGTTATTAAATGACAGTGTTATTAAAACACTGTGGTTACATTTAACGCAGGTAAGGGTAATCCTATAGCAAATACTGCTGTAGGGGAGTAATGTGTTAGTGATTTCACTATACTCTGTCCAGCATCGAGAGGTGTGGTAACGAGTTCCTTCTTCACTGCCTTTTCCTTCCCTAACTCAAGAGCAGGGTCATGTACCCATTTACAGCTGGGTAGACTGGAGCTTGACACCATTGTGTTTCGAACCTAGCACCTTTGTCATGAAAGGCCAGCACTCTAACCACTCTGGTAATCAGGCGCTCACAAAAAAGCAGTTAAGTAAAATACATGCAAACTGTTAATGGAAATGTTGGTAATACAAAGTTAATTCTGTGTTTTTATTCTTGTCAGAGAACGTGATGAGCTCATGGACCTTGTGACATCATTAAAATCTCAGCTGAAAGAAATGGTACAGCGGGAAGAGGATGCTTACCAGCAGATGAAAAAAGGGATACAGTTGGTTGAGCAGGCTCAGCTGGAGCAGACGGAAGTAAGCCATAGCAAACACAGACATTCTACTATTACTATAATGTTCTCAGTCAGGAGCTCAAGATATTCTTCTTGTAACTTAGCAAAACTATCTTACAACCGCTGCTTCTACCTCAACATTTCATTGTCATTAACTCTCAACACCACATTTATTTTACATCTCGCAGTTGCTAGTCCCATGCACAACCTCACCTTAGTTGCCTCTTATGACATGCCAGGTGACAGCAGTGGTCCCATTTATTTGTCTCCTAAGAGACCCTCAGAAACCACATGGAGTGTCAATTAAACCTGGTGTGATAATTTTACCATGATACAACGTTAAAATATCTCCAAAATTAACGATAAAATGTAGGGATAAAAATAATGCGTAAGATACTAGGAGACATGCTCGCCCATGCCAGCCTTTTCCTGCCATCATTCAAATTATCTAGTTAGACATGCAGACGGAACGTTTACCCTTTGTAGACGGGGGGGGGGGAATGAAACAGAGATCAAAAAAGGAAAAATATGACTGAACACGTGTTTGAAGTTCGAACGGCAAAAAAGACGCAATTGGGGTGAAAGGAAAAAAATTCACGTCCCTAGTTGACATAAGTAAGGAAATGGACAAGAAAAGGACCTTAGCTCTTACTCGAGACAGTCATTTCTTGGACGTTTTTCGATACTTGGTGTATATTTGAATGCCGCGCCAAAACACATGAGAGAAGGTTCTCGAACAAATTTCAAAAACTAAACTTGGAAAAAAAATATGTTTTTTCTTAATAATAGAGTTATGAAAATAAAACCTAGCTAGTTTGATAGCCCATCTTGAGCAGATAAATAATATGCTTTCAATTATACAGACGGATAGATAATAAGGAAGATATTGACAAAAGACTGTATTGTTCATATCAGACGAGCGACTGCACTGTTAACCCATGTCACTAAAAGTTTCGAAAATCTTGGCCTTGAGCATGCAAACGTAAAAATCGAGCTGTAATTAAAGAGAGGGGAAGTGGTGGAGAATTGTAGCTAAAAATAACTTAGGAGGCAGATTCGTGTAGGAAATACATGTAAAACCAAGTGTGTTTTTATGAAAAAACAAGTAGAGACAGACGGACTAACAGACCGTAATACATACTTGACTGAGATTTGACTGAAGTGACTTTTTGGTTGTGAATTTGAAAGTTAGGGGGGAAGTCGGCGATTGGCCAACGCATTTTATAGTAGCGGGACAGAGAGGTGAAATTTTGCCATTTGACATAAGTCTGTTCAGAGACGCAGTTTAAATTAATAGTGGTGTTGATTCCTGAAGAATACAAATATATAGTGGGACGCCATCATACAGCCAGCAGCTCAGCTGAGTTTTGCTAGCAAATTTAACTGTGTTCTCAATTCTGAATTCTGGTAAGAATGAACAATATTTATTTTGTATATTTTAATAATTCGAGTGATTGATACTGCCATATCATAAAAATGATTACGACAAGTAAGTGTTCGCTCTAGATCCCCAGCCCAAGTTCAGGGTCTAGAGACATACATACAAAGAAAATATATAGGAACGCCTAAATGAAACTATGAAAAAGGATCTAGTGTTGAGATCAGTGGAACATATCACCTATCTTATTCAATAGCAGGAAGCTATTGAACATATCTCAGATGCAATGTAGTCTTGGGGAACTAGTACTATGTGAAACCAACTAGGTAAGATGTGCTGTGTGGTCAGAGAGATCTGACCCAGTCTATGTGTAGTGTTGTGTGCAGAAGTGGTTCAGGAGGTAGAATTCTGACACATGACCCAATACTTTTGTTTCAGAATTGTGAGTTTCTGTTTGGCACCAAAGCGGTGTCAAATGCTGTAGTAATATATATACAAGTGTGGACCAGTGCAGTCTACCATTGTGTCAGAGCAGCCGTATATTATCCCCCAGCACGGAGAGGAGGGGCCACCAGACTTCTGTACTAGATCGACGCAGGCGAGATAAGTGTTATCTGGCCTGCTGGACTTTCACCAACTGATTTTACCAACTAACCCACCAACTAATTCATCATAAAAGAGAGACATTCCATTGTGGGAAATTAAACTATATATTCATCCCCTAAGTCAATGGACAATGTTTGGTAGTCATAGACTGGGAGTGATGACACCACCCCAACAGCATATCTAGTAATAAGTTCTCCTGGGGCTATCTTAATATAATTATTATTAACCAGTCATTTGAAATAATTAGGTACACATTTTCCATTTTATTATGTCATATGATTATGCATTCCATTTATAACTCCATAATATTTTTATGTTCTGACCAACTAAACAATTGGTTCAGAACAAAATAAATTTATCAAAAGATTTAACTTTTAAAACTAAAACAGCCTGAGTTAGTTCAGTGTGTTATAAAGTTTATTAATATTATTAGACTTCTTAATTATCTGTGTGTGTGTGTGTGTAACCTACCACAACACATTGCATATCAGTACCCTAGACTTTTAACGTAGAGCTACATTCATTAGAAAAAAAAAGATATGTGTGAGGTCGTAAGTGGTAGTAAGAAGGGCCTTCTGTAATTCACATCTACATTATCTCAGGAGCCTTCACAGCTGACCTCATACATCACACTAGGTAACATCAACCATACAATACCATCAAAATCCACTACACCTGGACACATATTAATGCGACACTACATCTTAATTTATCAACAGACATTGATGAGGAAGACATGGAAGACTTTGAGCTGATGGCACAGGACAGAAAAACTTGGCGTGTATTTGTTGAAGGCCTATGCTCCTTGGGGAGCTAAAGGGTATATATATATATATTGATTGACGTGTTGAAATGGGTATTTAATTCCCATTTTTTAAAAATACACTCACACAATCACTGAAGGACACTATACTCAAACAGGTATATGCATGGAGGCATATCTGGAGTTATCCTTATATGACCACCAGTTATGCACAGTGCTATAATATATAAGAAGCAATAAATAATTTGTGTCATCTCTCGGTTAAAATTGGTCTCCAAATAAATGCCTCTAAAACTAAAGCTATGAACTTTTCTAACGAGACCTTTGATATCATCTTGAACGGGGAAAAACTACAGAAAGTTGAAAGTTTCAATTATTTAGGCAGTAAAATGACTCAGGATGGTGACACAACAAGAGAAATCCATACTAGAATTGCTTTGGCAGCTAGCGCCTTCAATAGATTATCTAACATTTGGAAATTACGATCATTGAATATACATACCAAGCTTCGTCTGTTTAATTCAAATGTTATCTCAGTGTTAACATACGGCTGTGAGAGTTGGAAAATAACAAAATCATTGGAGAACAAGCTGAATACATTCGAGAACAAATGTCTTAGAAAACTCATGAACATCAGTTGGAAAGAATTCAAGACTAATCGACAAATAAGAGAAGACTCTAGGCAGAAATATGTCTCCGACTATATAAGGAAAAGACGATGGTCATATATCGGTCATGTCCTACGAATGCAAAACAACAGAATACCACTACAGGCGCTCACTTGGGTTCCTGAGGGTAAGCGGAAAAAAGGAAGACCAAAAGAAACACTCAGAAGAACAATAATAAGAGAAGGAAGAACGTTGGGCCTAAATAATGTGCAAGAGCTAAGAGGAGTGGCGTCACAACGAATAACCTGGAGAGCACTGGTTTCTGCCTTATGCGCCGTGTTTGGCGCTTAAAGAATTTATTATTATTATTATAATATATAGATATGGAAGTGAACTTCTGGCTGTGAGGCTAATTACACCCTCATTAACTCTTGAAATCATCCAGACACTTCCTGGGATCCTCCCTGTAGCGACAACATGTTGAAAAACCAGCATTGCACACTAAGCTTGGAGGAGTCATTGAGCCCCAGATGTAATTCTGCCTATTACCTGGTTGTCTGCATGCAGGAGGATATCACTGTGGACCCATGATAGACAGGGAGAGCTGAGAAGTGGCTCTGTGTAGGACGTGACATTTCCTTGGGAGAGCCCAGAACCAGAGCACAGTGTTTTAGCTATGCATATTTTGAGAGCCTCCTTGGATGGTAGGGGAATGCACATTTCGGAATGGCAGAAAAACCACTGGAAAAGCCTAGATCTATACTGTAGATAATACCAAAAAGTCTTCAACTTGGTATTGATAACATCAAGGAGTCTTCATCTTGGTATTGGCTGCAAAAGAGCAAGAAGCTGAGCAGCCCTAGTTTAAAAAAACACCAACTCAAACAGGTTTGGCATGTATTTGTTGAAGGCCTCTTCTCCAGCGAGAGTTGAAAAGCCATGGTGGGGATGATCATAGCTCATAGTCTTCATCAGAGAAACAAAAACAGTTTATTCTGATTTATTTGACATTCTAAATGTCATCATTGTTCTTTATTGTAACCAAGGCTTTGGTCCAGAGGGAGCAAGTCTGTGATGAGCTTGCCCGGCTGAGAGAACGGTTTGAGAATCATGTCAGAGAGTCACAGAGTTTAATTATAGCAGAGAGAGATGCTGCTAGGAGGGAAAACCAGGCGCTGATTGATGACCTCAATAATAAGGTTAGATTTTTTTATGCAGGGTTTACATGAGTCGTGAAGTTGAATTTTAGAGAGCTCCTAGTGTGGTAGTAAAATAAAAAGTGAACTTTCAGCATACTAGCTACTTTTGGCAGAAAATGTTTGTGGAAAACTGTCTAATTTCAGTGGTTGAATTGGACACTGTGTTGTGGTCCTTTATTAGTTTTCAATAAATTCTAGTGACATAAGACATTTAAATAATTTTAGGTATGACTGTATATTATTTTATAAAACTTAAATGCTTAAATATTATTTTTGATTAACCTGAACTTTAAAAGGTCATTTTTGTAATTAATTGCTAATTAAACATTTATCATATCTTTTGTATAAATCTTCAGCTGTTCTTATATGTGTAATATCAGTCATCAATCAATACCCTTTAGCTCCCTGAGGAGCATAGGCCTTCAACAAACACATGCCAAGTCTTCCTGTCCTGTGCCATCTGCTTAAGTTCTTTCCATGTTTTCCTCATCATTTTCACCTCTGTTTCCAGTTCTCTTCTCCTATGTGTTTTTTGGTTTTCCTCCGCCTCTCTTTCCCTGCGTATTCCAGAACAAGGACTGCCTTGTAATGCTATCAACAGGTCTCCTCAATGTGTGTCCTATCCATCGTCAGCGTCTTCTTCTCAACTCTTGTTCCACTGGCACTTGTCTGGTTCTTGTCATCAATTCCACATTTGTGACTTTGTCATACCATTTCGGTCCTTCTATTCTACGCAAGCAACCGTTTACAAAAGTCTAGCTTTTTGGTTGTTGTTTTTGTTGCTCTCCATGTCTCAGAGCCATACAATAGAACTCACTTGACATTTGAGTTGAAGATTCTTATTTTCGTGTTGGACTTGATTTCTCTTGTCTCCATATATTTCCCAATGCAATGAAAGCTCCTATTTCTTTTTGTATTCTTATTTTGATTTCATTGTCTGTCCCTCCAACTCTGTCAATATTACTGCCAAGATATGTGTATGATTCTACATCCTTTAGTGGTGTTTCTTCAAGTTCAACCTTGTTATCATTTCTTGCATTTATTCTCACAATCTTTGTCTTTTTCCTGTGTATTTTCAGGCCCACTTGTTGTGACCTCTCCTCGAGAATTTTCATTTTCTCTTGCGTCTTATTATGGCTATAAAACAGAAGAGTCAATTCATCTGCAAAATCCAGATCATCAAGCTGTTTAGTCAGATTCCACTAGATTCCATTTCTGTTGCGTGATGTCGATGTTTTCATAACCCAATAGTAAGAAATGAAATGGAGACAAGAGGCATCCCTGTCTCACTCCCGTTCTTATCCTAAACGGTTCTGTAAGTTGTCCTTTATGAAGAACTCCACATGTCATGTCTTCATAGGTCTTCCTTATTAAGTTAATGATCTTCATGGGAACTCCATAATGCCTCATCAATTTCCAAAGTGATTCTCTGTCTACACTATTAAATGCCTTTTCATAGTCCACAAATCCGATGTATAGCGGTGAATTCCATTCCAGACTTTGTTCAGCTATTATTCTCAATGTGACTATCTGGTCTGTACAGGATCTGTTTTGTCGAAAACCTGCTTGTTCATCTCTCAGTTGCTTGTCTATGGACTGTTATAATCTCTCAAGGATGATTCTGTTTATTACTTTTCCTGGCACTGATAGAAACATTATTCCTCTATAAATTGTGCACTCTTGTAAATTTCCCTTCTTAGGGAACTTGACCAGATAACTTTCCTTCCATTCCAGACTTTGCCAAGCAGTTTGTATAATATCTCTGTAGAGGTATCAATATCTGTTTTGATGGCCTCTGCTGGAATTCCATCTGGACCAGCTGCTTTTCCATCTTTCAGAAGCTTTATGGCTTTCTTTATTTCTTCTTTACTTGGTCGTTCACAGCTGATTTGTAGCTCCTCTTCTGCTGGCTGGATGTCTGGAGGATTAGTTGGAGATGGTCTATTGAGAAGTTCCTCAAAATGTTCTGTCCATCTCTTCATTTGTTCTTGTATATTACTAAGCAATTTTCCATTCTTATCTTTTATGAGGCCATTTGCATGCTTATATTTCCCTGTTAGCTTCTTTATGTTGTTGTACAGGTCCCTCTTATTTCCTTTGGCTGCAGCTTCCTCTGCTTCCCTTGCCAACTCTTCAATATACTTCCTCTTGTCTCTTTTGATGTTTCTTCTTACTTCTTTGTTTGCTTCTATGTACACTTCATGAGCCTTAGCTTTAGAGCTTTTGGTTTTGCTTGTTTAAATCTGCTTTCTTGTTTTTCCTGTCTTCTATCTTAGTAATGGTTTCTGTTGTTATCCATGTTTTGTGCTGATGTTCTATTTTTCTCAGTACTTCTTCACATGTCTCGTTCCATATGTTTTACTTGTTGCCTGTGGTCTTCCATATCTGCTTCATCTTCCAGCTGTTGGAGTACTTGGTATTTGTTGGATACTGTGATTGAAAATGTTTCTCTTATTTCCTGATTTCTTAGATATCCCACATTATACTGTTGTATATAGCTATATACTGTTGTAAATTTCTTGAGTTTTAATTTTGTTTTAGCCAACAGAAGATGGTGGTCTGATACCACATCTGCATCTCTACATACTTTTACATCGGATGGGTTTGAAAAAAAATCGAAAAAAGGTGATTCGTCTTACGAGGACAAAAGACAAAGAAAATAGTCTACGTTACGGCCACAAGGCCTTCGTCAGGAAAGGAAAGAAAGTAAAGGCTAGATAGGACACATAAAAACTAAATAAAATAAAAACTGGGTACTTCCCTGAAGGCAAGAACCGAAATTCTATCAAAATCGCTGTCTGTTGATGACCGCGTGGCTGAACAGAAAGCGACTTCCGCCGCCGGATGTACACAATGCATACTAAGAAACTAAAAAACGAAACCGGACAATAAACTACCCAACGTGATAAAAGTGGGGACTGGAAATAGAAGAGGACAGAATGAGTGGGAGATAAATAAATATGAAATTAAAAAAAAAAAAATGTATATGGCATACAAATAGAAGAATAGGATAAGAGTGGAAAGAGTAAAATAGAGCAAGAGAGGAGAGGGACCTCAGACAAAGGTGTGAAAAGTGTTGAGACCGGCTGGTTTTAGACACCCCATGCGGTGGATAAGACGGTTCTCAAGCTGTTCTCGGCTGGCAGTGTCAGAGGAGCAGGATCGGATCGCTGTGACCTGGATGTCGATGGGACCATGGTGGTCAGGACCATTGAAGTGTATAGCAACTGGTGTGGACTTTTGCTGAGCGATGTCATTTAAGTGCTGGCTGAATCTGTCCCCAAGTCGTTTGCCTGTTTGGCCAATATAGGTTTTGCAGCAACGTTTACATATGATCGTATAAATGACATTGCGCGATTCACACGTGAAGCTACTAGTGATGGTGTACGTAGCCTTAGGAAAGGACACCTTCTGGGTTGAGATGACATACTTGCACGTGTTGCATCGTGTCCGACCACAGGGTAGTGTGCCAAAGTGAGTGGCATTCTCCTTTGGGAGACGGCTGTGAACAAGAAGATCCTTCAAGTTCTTGTCACGTCTATATGCCACCAAAGGTGCTTCACTGAATACTTTTTGGGTCAGAGGCTCTGCTTGGAGGATAGGGAGGTGGCGGAAAAGGATCTGTTTGACAGTAGTACTGTGAGGGTGATGGGTCAAGATTAATTTGACTCTATCCGAAGTGGATTTATGGTGAGGTTTGAGGGCCTCCAGACGAGAGATGGGGAGCACACGTTGGAGAGCAGAGGTGAGAACATGTTCTGGATAAAATCTGTTACAGAAGAAATCCAACATCTCATTTGCTCGTAAGTGGAAGTCATCGTCTTCTTGGCATAAACGGCGGAGGCGGAGAAGTTGTGAAAAAGGAAGGGAGTCACGACAGGCCCGAGGATGAGAAGAGGTATACAGGAGGTAGCTGTGGGCATCTGTCGGCTTGTAGTATACTGAGGTATTAAGGCCGGAGGGCGTGATAGAAATAGTAATGTCAAGGAAGTTGACAGATACTGTGGAGACGAGGGAGGTGAACTTGATGGTGGGGTGAAAGTGGTTCACAAAGTCGATGAAGCGGTGTAAATCAGTCTCAGACATATCTGTGAGACCTATGCCATCATCGATATATCTGCGGTAAAACCCAGGGAAAGGACCGGAGTATTGTTGCCATATCTGATGCTCCAAGTGGCCCATGAATAGACAGGCATAGCTGGGACCCATCTTCGTTCCCATGGCAACACCACTAATTTGGTCAAAAAACTGACCATTGAATTCAAAGGAATTCAGTTGAAGGACCAGTTCAGCAAGACGGAGAAGAGTGACAGTGGATATAGAAGGGCAAGTGCGTTGGTCCAGAAAAAAACCGAAGAGCTCGGAGACCATCAGAGTGGGGAATAGAGGTATACAGAGAGCAGACGTCTAGCAAGAAAAGACGGTAGATGAGATGCTTCGGGAGGAAGATCATTACTAGTGATAAGCTGTTTAATCGTGTTGTGTACAATGCGATTGTTAGAGACAGTCGCATCGCTGGTCCTGGACCTGTAAAAAGTGCCATTGGTCAACTGGTTTTTACCTTCACTTAGGTACAAGTCCTTCTGCCAGACGACAATGGCTCCTCCCTTGTCAGCCGGTTTGATGACAATGTCGTCTCTACGGCGAAGAAGGGAGAGAGCACCAGACTCCGCCGAAGTGAGATTGGAATAATGCAATCTACGAGGGCGGAGCTGCTGAATGTCATGGATGGTGTTCTTGATATACAGGTCCAGGGCATGAGAGGCTCCAGGTTTAGGTGTAAAGGGAGGTTTAGTAGAGTCAGAAAAGCGTGCGAAGATGTCGGATTCAGCCTGAGACTGCGGAGTGCTGTTTTTCTCTCTAAAATGGAGCTTCAGCCTCATGCGACGGTGAAACCGATGAACATCCTGGAGGAGATTGTATTGGTCTAGGGTCGGACGAAGAGGAACAAATTTTAGGCCCTTACTGAGAACAGAGCGCTCTCCCTCAGAGAGGGGTAGATCTGGGGGGATGCAGACTACCTGAGTGCATGATGGAGTGGAGGATGGAGGGGTAGCTATGGGGGTAGGGATGAGACGGGATAGTTTATGGTGTTTAGACGTGGAAAGGAACTCATGCAGCTGCCGGTTCAGTGTGTGGATAGTGGTGCGTACCATAGAATAGAAAGGGAAGTTGTTGGAGGTGAGACAACGTAAGCGAAGCAGAAGCTGGGTCTGTAGGGCACTGAGGTCTGATAAAAGGCGGGAGTGACTGGCGGCCACTACGCGCATACGTTGGAAAGGGAAAGAGAAGACGAGGGGCGTGGTGTGCTGGGGTGTGGAGTGGAAGGAAAAAAAAAACATGGGACTTTTCTAGCAACATACACACGGCTTATTCTTTTTTCATATCTTTCTTATTCTTTTTTTTTTTTTTTTTTGCTCAAAATTCTTAAGGACCATAGCCCCTCAACAAATCAAGACAAGGTTTCCTGTCCTGCGCCATCCCATATCTTCTCCATCCCTGTTATGTCTGACCCCAGTTCTCTTCTACATTCGGTCCCTTCCACAGCGACGACTGCCAACATAATTGTTTTATAATTTTTTCATGTTTTGTTGATTTTTTTTAATTTTTGCCTTAAAGGTTCTATAGGATGGGGCAGCCGTCATCATCATGTCCAACTCCCATTAGTTGTTTCCTGCCACACGCGTAGAGGTAACTAGGAAAAAAAAAAGGATCCCGTTACACGCCCATTGAGGCATATTGGGAATATGGTGTTAGGCCTATATTTTCTTGACCATCGGCACACTAGCGGTGACGTGGTCAACATCACGCCGGCCGCCTTAACCTTCCCAGAGTTGCTCTGGTACCCAGTTGGGGCTGGGTCGACCCAGGAGCCGTTTGCGGCCTAAAAAAAATCCCACCTCATCTGGGGATCGAACCATAGACCACTGAGCTAGGAAGCCAGTGCACTAACCACTATGCTACCGCGGCTCCCATAGAGGTAAATAGTGATACTTTAATTCCCGTTCGGACCACAGTGACATCACTAGCGGTTGTTCGTTCCTTTTTATCTTATATCTATCATCATTACTTACAAGTACAAATCTCTAGGTGGTCGTAGTGGCTAAAAGGTATGGCGTCCGCCTCGAATTCTGAAGGTACCGGGTTCTATTCCCAGTAGAGGGAATATAATTTATGGACTTTTTTTTCTCAGAACCAGTGGTCCTAATGATGTAATCCCCCCCCCCCCCCAACCCCCCCCCCCCTTCCGCTCTCCTAGGTAGTGAGATTGGATGCCTGGCCTTCTCGGATAAGGGCTAAAAAATAGGAGGTCCCGTGTGCAAGTTGCGCACGTTAAAAATCCCACGGTAGTTGTTAATCTAAAGAGTAGGCCATACGGTGACTGTCCTGACAAGATTTCTTCTTCTTCCTCGTTCATCCTGGAAATCAGTATGGACAATGTAGTAAGGATAAGCTGGGAAATCTCTGAAGGCCAAGAGACTTGTGGTGTTTATGGAAGAATGTTTAAGAGCTGCGATATCTGCGCCTTTCGGCCAAAATTATCCGACTTCAGCATGGCATTTTTTGGGACCGGGTTTGCCTTCCCTCTTCGATCCCTACACTCTCAGCCGAAATCGCTTGCCAAGACGACACAACCAGACTGCCAGAAGTTAGAATTCAGAATTCCATTTATCAGGCCGGACTTTTATTTGAATATTTTGGAAGGACTTACACAGCCCAGGAAATCTCTATCATTTTTAATAAGGAACTGAAATCTGAGGAAACTGAAACACACTGAATCAAAGGGGGAATCTATTATTAAAATAACGACCCACAAGTACATGTTGTCGTGAAAACGAGTTGTGTAAACCCACTACGTTGTTAAATCCCTATGTCGAGAGCCCAACCAGTCAACGAGCACCGTTCACCAGTCGCTGAGCCAGAATAAATTACAAGAAGTTACGCCAGGAAAAAACTTAAGCCCTGTTTTTTTCGGATGTGGGTCGCTGTCACGAAATGGATTTAGGACTAGAGACTGTCTACATATAGTGACAAGACAATAGTAAGAAGAAAGACTGAAATGATAGATTCAGATAGAAATATAGTGCAACCTGTGAAAGTTGAGACCATTGGCTCCGAGGTTGAGAACCGAGGTTGATTCTTTCCTCGCCACTTCGGACGTTTAAATTGCTATGGCCTCGAACCACCTCTAACTACCCTATGGGGATAAGGTTCAATTAAGATTCACAAACACCAAGGTACAGACAACATATAGCTACTGTACTAAAGGAAATGACTGATGCCAGCTACAATTTATACAAGTTTATTATACACCTATAAACAACAAACATATGCATGTCCCATACATCAAGTGCGAGGATGCACTCCTGAAAAACAAAATCAAGCACAGTTAAAAAAAAATGCATCCACCCCAACCCTTCTCCCACAATTGCAACCTGTATGGAGAAAGAAGGTAAGGTTAACTGAACTGAACTACACTGCACTTGATGTCGCCTACACTCCAAACTAGCTGTTCTAAATTCTAACTCTAAGTCTAAGTCCACTGATAGCTGGAACAACTGCGAAGTGACTACACAATCTGCACAGACTTCGGTTCTACACAGCCTATCCTGGAATCTCCTGAACACAACTAACTGCACCTCTAAACTTCAGCAGCTGTCCTCTGCTATGATTCACCAAAACTAACAGTTCTGCCTATCTGTGCTGACTTCAGTAGAGAGAATGTTTACCCTATCTCTCTCCACTACTCTGGATTTGACTGAGGTTTAACAGAACCCCCCCTGGATTCTGGACTGGAACTGTAGCTGACTTCTACCACTCTGAAATTACCTGCCCGAGTATCTATAACTGGGCCGTCGGCTTTATTATGGCCGTGAAGAAACGAACACAAAATTACCACAACGCTGGCAGCCTGCCAAATCTGCGTGTGTAACGAGCGTCAGAGCTCAGGATTTATCCACAAAAATCCTATTCGCTGGAAAATGTCTTCCCCTGGCTGGGAAAACGTATTTTCTTCCTCTCCTTCCACTACTGGCAACTAACGTAAAACCCTTGCGGTTCTGCGAATGCCCCAACTTTGCCGTGGGAGAAATTTTGTGGTCTCAAAATTCCGCTCTCATTCCCACAAAGCCGGTACCTGCTGTTTTAGACAAAACAAAACAACAGCTAAACAAACCATAATAATACATTTCAAATAACAATTAACTTCCTTACTCTTCACCACGTAACTCCCCTCTCTACCTGAGCCTACAAAGTAAACATTGGCTAACCCATATCGCTTGTTCTGCCTGACTAACTCCGAGCAACAATAATATTTTCAATGGCCCGTCTGGGCAGACGTACTGTGGCCTACTTCTTATGCTGACACTAATGCCGTAAGGATTAATAAAAATTAAAACTAGTCCTCTCTAGGAATTCCTAAAATTCCCGTCAGTATGATTAATCACCTCAAAATTGAAATAAAATATTATTCCCTTAACATAAATAAATTTCATCTCCATCTTCTGAATACACAGAATAACAAAGCACAATCAATAACCTATAACCCTGTTTACGCTAGCATCTACATGCCGTCAAAAGTTATACATAATGGTTATCAATTAAATCTCAGTAGTTACAAACACGTGGTTACAATTTTATGACCACGTGCTTCTCTCCCCCTCGTCCCTCTGAACATCGTATCAATAAAGATACCGTAACCACGCGCTCACGTGCTTCAATTAATACCTCTATCACTTCCGTCCACAGATATATGCGTAACTATATAAATAGCGAGCATCAAGACTCTCAATAAAATCACAAATGAAAATACACATTACACACGCTCCCGACTATTATGTAAATACATATGATTCGCAGATGCGAGTTTCTCTCCCGACCGACTTTGCAATAATACAAAGCGGTGATATCTCAACTTTTAAACCATGCCGCTATTCTTTCAACAAGGAATTAAATGGACCTATAAATTTTCAAGTCTATCACTAAGATCGTATTGATGGCTCTGGAGTTAAGAATTAAATTAAACTAAAACTTCCCAAGAAACTTAAATGATCGGCTAGGACTAGAAAAATTAAATAAAGTCCTCACGCAAAAATTCATGCTTACCAAATCTCGAATGTCCTACTGAAGGCAATCGACTTGACTCTGGCAACCCGGCCTTGGCAATTAATTTTTAGAGACCGAACTTATGAAGTTCGGGCGTATTTATTCTCAAGCCCCCACGCGCCGACTTCATGACGTCATATGCGCGGCGTGGTTCTAAAGCCAATGGGTGCTCTGCATTTCAACTGCAGTTAGCTCTCCGCCAATCAGAACCTTAGATCTTTCTGATGCAACCAGTCCCCGCTAGACAAAGAACCGGGAATTGGTCCTAGCCCTATACTGCGGAAATGAAGCAAAAATGGCCGCAAATAATTTAACTCCCGAAAAATGCGTATATGGCCACGCAATATCTTTAAAAAAAAGACACTGGTGCAAATCCTGATCCAGCCTCTATAATCTCAATCTAGAATAATATTTTCTAATTCCCTACACCCCCATTCTAAACACATAAAGAAGAACCATAAAGCAGATGAGATCAAACTCCCTCGTGATCTCATCTTGAAAAAACGTAAATAATAGAAGGAGAAGAAACATGGAGAAGGATTTCCTGTAATCCCTCCTAAAAATAGTGAACAAAATGCAAGGAGAAAAAGACATGGGCCATTTTAAAGACAGAATCTCAGTACTTTCGTCACATCACTCCCCCCTTTCAAAGATTGAGCAACGATCTCATTACTGAAATCTCTGTGTTTCACATTGGCCCTTAACTCTGTCTACAAGGCTGTCTGTCCTTACCCCTCCTATTCAGTGTTCTTCGACCTTCCTCTTTTGCGTTTCCTCCTTCTTCCTCTCCTAGAATGAGCTCCTATGCTCCGTTGGGAGAGTTGATCTCTCTTCAGACCTGTGCCGTCTAATGGCGGGTCTGAACTTTCCCTTGCTATGACCGTCAAAAGGCTGTCCTGGTCAGCTGATGTGACCGACGGGCGCTGTGGCGACCTGGCGATGACGACTTCCTCGCTGCGCGTCAGCAGGGTTGTGACTGCTGGTACCGTGCGAGAACGATGCACCGTCTCGGGTTCCTCTGGTGTAGAGCCTCCGATTTCTTGCTGGGTGTCTATTGGATCACGATCGACCTCAATAGCTTCTACCTTTGAAGAAAGGTAGGTAAGATCTGCCCCTGGCAGTGGTTCTGGACTCGCTCTTCCCCTACCAATCTGAAGCGGGACAGAGCTCTCCAAAATAGCTCCTTGCAAATGCGTAAGGTCGCTTTTCTCACTCTTTTCTGGCCTGAAAAGTTGGTGAGATGAAAATGTAGACCACGGGAGCTCTCCGTCTAACACCCTGGTTCTACCTTCAACCTTGCCCTCCCCTGTGAGAGTTACTGGCGTCAGTTGGAATGTGTCCTGCAGTGACACTTGATGGTTTAAGATCCCGTTAGATCGCGGAGAATCTGAGTTAAAGCTCTCGGTGACTGGTTCCAATGTTCCGTGAAACGAATTGGAAAAGATAGCCAATTTTTCAGGCTGCTCGTTACAAGAGTCATTTCCTGTAAACGAGATACGAGAGTTGTGGGGCCCATCTCCGTTTATAGGCAAACGGATACTCAGATCACTGTCCTCCTCCGTTTGAGTAAAGTGCTGGTCGGATGGGGCTCCAGGGCTGGTTGGAACTATATGCTCGCTCAGACCGCTATCTTGTGCCCTATGAAGATGGCGCTGGTCGTTGACATATGTAATACCGCTCTTGTCAGTATGTCCCTCACTTGAAGGAGCTAATACCATCGGGGGCCTAATTCCCGACAACAAAGAGTGTACTTCCTGAATCAGAGGCGTCGTCACCACTGTTTGGCCGGTTGGCAGAACAGGGCTGGCGGGCGAATTTGCCTCTGCAAATAACATATCACTGTCGTCAGAGGCGTTGCATCCCTCCTTGGCACGACAGCTATGTTTGAGCTCGCTCGGGGCTCCGTGAATTAGGGGTTCTCCTTTTTCACTTATCTGGCCTGCAGTAGGCCCCCTTGCATCAGCAAGGATCGGTGTGGTCGGGTTCCCCAAAACTAAATATGGGTTGCCGAGAATGAAGTCATAGGCTGGCTGAGCCGTTACAGCTGCCTTGATGGTGCCAGACACGAACTTACATTTTACCTTAATATTGGCTACCGGAAAGCACTGTGAAGTCCCTTTCCTTAAAACTCCACCAATATTCACTTTTTCTTTCGTCATCTGCCAGGGCTTCACCAGATGTCGGGCGACTATGCTGGGGTAGGTAAGCCCGCTGTCAAATAAGCATGTAGTCTCAGTCCCGTTCACTTCTGCTGGCCTGCTGTTGGAGAACAACTTCTCTGACTGGAAGGGTTTCCACTTCTTCCCTTGTTTCACCCTCACAGGCCTTAAACAAGCCATCTGATGAGCGGGTTGTTTGTTTGGGCACCGTGATGTCCAATGAGAAGTAGTCCGACAGAACCTACAATATCTCTCATTATCTCCCCGGTTCCTGACGGGTTCATGAGAAGTCGGCCCCTGTGTTCTGTTAGGCGGCTGGGAGCGCATGTTATGACTGGGAGGGAGCTCCTTGCGAGACGGCCCTTGCTGCTGTTGATCTGAAGAGGAAGGCGACTGCGATGAAGATGCTCCTTTGTCCGGGGCTGGCAGGTCAGGGTGTTTTCTTTTCTGTCCCAGTACTTCGGCCTGTGCCGTCTGGAACCTTTCAGCAAAAAGAATTATCTGGTCCAGTTGCTGTGCGCCCTGCTCCGCCAGGTACTTCTTTAAGTCCGGAGACATATTGGCCTTTATCTGTTCGCACAGAATGAGCTCTTCGAGTCCTTCAAACGATTTAGCCAAACCCGACAACTCTCTCCAGCGAGTGAGGTAATTCCTCAGCCTCTCCGCGAACTGGGGAAAACTTTCTCCTTTCTCCAGTCGACTTTCCCTAAACATCGTTTGGCACTTCCGGGGAGTCCATTGGAATCGCTGTAACAGGGCGTTCCGCAGAGCCTCAAAGTTACCTTGGTCATCTACCAGTATCTTGCTATAGACCTCATAACCATGTCCTCTTAGAGATTGAGATAATTTGAGACACCAAAGACTATCATCCAGCCCGTATGCCTTTGCCATCCGTTCAAATTTTTCTAAAAATACCTCAATTTTCTCATTCCCGTTAGGAAAAGAGTCCATCGGAAAATTCATGGCTGCCATCCGGGGCCCTCCGTTTCCTGAGGTGTCTGTTGCCCCTGCTCCGGGAGAATCTCCGTTAGCCGAACTGCCTTCCGAAGATCGGTACTGCAGTTCCAGTGAACGCAGGGCAAGTTCATGCTGTCTCTCTGCTGCCTTCTCCCTCTCTTGGGCTTCCCTCTGTGCTAACTTCTCCTGGGCTTCCCTCTGTGCTATCTTCTCCTGGGCTTCCCTCTGTGCTATCTTCTCCTGGGCTTCCCTCTGTGCTATCTTCTCCTGGGCTTCCCTCTCTGCTATCTTCTCCTGGGCTTCCCTCTCTGCTATCTTCTCCTGGGCTTCCCTCTCTGCTTTTCTCTCCTCTGCCTGTCGGGTCTTCTCTTCTTTCTCCGCTTCCCTTTTCTCTCTCTCCGTCTGCCGGTCCTGTTCCCTCATAATGTAAGCCTTAGTCTCGGCCTCATTCATCCCCATGCTTTTAGCTGCGTCCTTCCATGCAGTAAGTAGCTTGACCAATTTAGCCATCTTACCTGACAAATCAGCAGTACTCACAACGAGGGGAAATGACAAAAAAGGAACAAGAAAAATTTACTGTTACCTACTAGGAATATGCTGTCGCAAAAACCCGCACTCAGACTAGCACCAAGTCTGACTAATAACTACCTGAAAAAAATTCAAGTTATCCAGCTACCCAAAACCCGAATTTACTTTCCTGTTAAGAAAAAAAATCGATTAGCCATCAATTACTTCTAAGTCATAAACAACCGTACAACCACTATCATCTATACTAACTGGAACCTGTGGAAAAAAACTTATAGCTGGATCAGTCTTAATATAGCTCAAGTCTAGGGGATATTTAAGAAATCTATTTCCAGAACTTTCTTCAGAGACAATCTATGAATCTAGAATTGATCCCAACAAAGATGATCCCAAGGACAACGCCACCCACTTTGTCAAGATCACAGAATTGAACGTAACAAAGATGATTCACCGGACGATAGCACCCACTTGTCACGAAATGGATTTAGGACTAGAGACTGTCTACATATAGTGACAAGACAATAGTAAGAAGAAAGACTGAAATGATAGATTCAGATAGAAATATAGTGCAAACTGTGAAAGTTGAGACCATTGGCTCCGAGGTTGAGAACCGAGGTTGATTCTTTCCTCGCCACTTCGGACGTTTAAATTGCTATGGCCTCGAACCACCTCTAACTACCCTATGGGGATAAGGTTCAATTAAGATTCACAAACACCAAGGTACAGACAGCATATAGCTACTGTACTAAAGGAAATGACTGATGCCAGCTACAATTTATACTAGTTTATTATACACCTATAAACAACAAACATATGCATGTCCCATACATCAAGTGCGAGGATGCACTCCTGAAAAACAAAATCAAGCACAGTTAAAAAAAATGCATCCACCCCAACCCTTCTCCCACAATTGCAACCTGTATGGAGAAAGAAGGTAAGGTTAACTGAACTGAACTACACTGCACTTGATGTCGCCTACACTCCAAACTAGCTGTTCTAAATTCTAACTCTAAGTCTAAGTCCACTGATAGCTGGAACAACTGCGAAGTGACTACACAATCTCTGCACAGACTTCGGTTCTACACAGCCTATCCTGGAATCTCCTGAACACAACTAACTGCACCTCTAAACTTCAGCAGCTGTCCTCTGCTATGATTCACCAAAACTAACAGTTCTGCCTATCTGTGCTGACTTCAGTAGAGAGAATGTTTACCCTATCTCTCTCCACTACTCTGGATTTGACTGAGGTTTAACAGAACCCCCCCTGGATTCTGGACTGGAACTGTAGCTGACTTCTACCACTCTGAAATTACCTGCCCGAGTATCTATAACTGGGCCGTCGGCTTTATTATGGCCGTGAAGAAACGAACACAAAATTACCACAACGCTGGCAGCCTGCCAAATCTGCGTGTGTAACGAGCGTCAGAGCTCAGGATTTATCCACAAAAATCCTATTCGCTGGAAAATGTCTTCCCCTGGCTGGGAAAACGTATTTTCTTCCTCTCCTTCCACTACTGGCAACTAACGTAAAACCCTTGCGGTTCTGCGAATGCCCCAACTTTGCCGTGGGAGAAATTTTGTGGTCTCAAAATTCCGCTCTCATTCCCACAAAGCCGGTACCTGCTGTTTTAGACAAAACAAAACAACAGCTAAACAAACCATAATAATACATTTCAAATAACAATTAACTTCCTTACTCTTCACCACGTAACTCCCCTCTCTACCTGAGCCTACAAAGTAAACATTGGCTAACCCAGATCGCTTGTTCTGCCTGACTAACTCCGAGCAACAATAATATTTTCAATGGCCCGTCTGGGCAGACGTACTGTGGCCTACTTCTTACGCTGACACTAATGCCGTAAGGATTAATAAAAATTAAAACTAGTCCTCTCTAGGAATTCCTAAAATTCCCGTCAGTATGATTAATCACCTCAAAATTGAAATAAAATATTATTCCCTTAACATAAATAAATTTCATCTCCATCTTCTGAATACACAGAATAACAAAGCACAATCAATAACCTATAACCCTGTTTACGCTAGCATCTACATGCCGTCAAAAGTTATACATAATGGTTATCAATTAAATCTCAGTAGTTACAAACACGTGGTTACAATTTTATGACCACGTGCTTCTCTCCCCCTCATCCCTCTGAACATCGTATCAATAAAGATACCGTAACCACGCGCTCACGTGCTTCAATTAATACCTCTATCACTTCCGTCCACAGATATATGCGTAACTATATAAATAGCGAGCATCAAGACTCTCAATAAAATCACAAATGAAAATACACATTACACACGCTCCCGACTATTCTGTAAATACATATGATTCGCAGATGCGAGTTTCTCTCCCGACCGACTTTGCAATAATACAAAGCGGTGATATCTCAACTTTTAAACCATGCCGCTATTCTTTCAACAAGGAATTAAATGGACCTATAAATTTTCAAGTCTATCACTAAGATCGTATTGATGGCTCTGGAGTTAAGAATTAAATTAAACTAAAACTTCCCAAGAAACTTAAATGATCGGCTAGGACTAGAAAAATTAAATAAAGTCCTCACGCAAAAATTCATGCTTACCAAATCTCGAATGTCCTACTGAAGACAATCGACTTGACTCTGGCAACCCGGCCTTGGCAATTAATTTTTAGAGACCGAACTTGTTGTTGTTGTTGTTGTTGTTGTTGTTTTGATGAATTGATGGGTGGAGATCGGGCACTCAACATCTGATCATTGTTGCGTCTTCTCGTTCCATCTTGTTCTACCCTGTTCAACCTGAAAGTTGGTTATAATTGGGGTATTTAGTGTCATTTTATTTACTAATTTTGTATTCAATTTAAATAACTGTTGTCTTTTGCAGTTGCTGATTTTTATTTATATTATTATTTGTCAATTTTATTTTCTCTTTTGTATTGTTTCTAGATAACTATTGTCCTTTACACTTGGTTTTAATTTGTATTAGTATTTGTTCTTTTTGAGTTGTTGTCCCTTTTTTTAATATCTTATCTTTCCTTGTCCTATGAGTAGCTATTTTTTGTTAATGCTTTGTTAGTTCTTGCTGCTTAATTTCTATTTAGTTGGATGATTTTCCTGAAGTTCTAGCCTTATATTTTTTCCTTTGTTTTATGTATATATCTTTTAAGTATTGATTGGGCATCTCTTGGGGCATCTATACTTAAAACCTTATCACCTGTTAAGTCTATATTGTGATTTCTATAGTAAGTTTTTAATTCAAGCCTTTGTTGTTCATACTTTTTACAGTGGATCAGGTAGTGGTCTATGTCATTCTCTTCCTGACATTCTTGGCAGTGTGGTTCTTCTACCATGAAGTATGCTGCACCGAGTCGGAGACGCCACAGTTTTTTGTTCGATGGTATCTTTAATTCTTCTCTGACCTGGCATGTCCTTGTTGGTTCTTTCAGCAGTTTGAACGCGTGTCTGCCTTTTCTACTTTCTTTCCATGTTGTCTTCCATTCCTCGTTTACAGTTTCCTTCACTTGGCTCTTGATCTCTGACCTTCCCAGTCCTGCTTTTATATTGTTTTTACTTGTTCTTCCCTTCTTGGCATTCTGGTCTGCCAACTCGTTGCCAGCTATACCTATGTGTGCTGGAACCCACACTAGCCTCACACTACATCCTCTGTTCTCTAGTGATGTATTAATTGCTAGAATTTCTTCCTTTATGTCTGGCCGGCTACATTTACCTGAGTGTTCTAGTGCTTGTAGTGATGATAGTGAGTCTGTAAATATCGTAACAGCTTCTGGTGGGTTATCTTCGATTATTTCTAGACTTTTAAGAATTGCTACCATCTCTGCAGTGAAAATCGATGCCCCTTCCGTTATACTGTAGCTCTTTTTTATTCCCCATTGTGGTATTACAACTCCGGCACCTAGTTGCCCACTATCACCCTTGGATCCATCAGTGTAGATGGCCAGACTTTGTTTAGTTAGTTGCTCTATGAACTTTCTACTTATCATTTTGGCTTCCTTATCTTCTATGTTTTGTTTGATCTTTTCAGTAAGTGAGTAGTCTATGATTGGTGTTTTTAGTTCCCATGGTGGTATTTTGCTTCTGTATTTATTACTATTTTCAATTGTGTTTGATAGTTCTTTGAACTGCATTAGGTCTTCTATAGTTCTCCACCCTGTTGGATATCTATCTTTATTTAAGGGAACGTCCCATACACTTGGTTGGTTTTTGACAAATGCTTTATGTGCTGGGTTGGTCACTTCTTGTGCTACTTTACTCCAATAATTTAATCTCAGTTCTTTCCGTCTTAGACCAAGGGGAGGTATGCCGAGAGCTACTTCTAGAGCTTCTACTGGTGTCGATATAAATGCACCTGTAATGGTTCTCATGGCTGCATTTTGAATCCTGTCCAGTTTTGCTTTGTTAGAAGCTGCAGCTGAGTCATAGACTATGCTGGCATAATCCAGTTTCCCCCTGATGAAGGACTTGTAGAACATAAGCATTATTTTATTGCTGGCCCCCCATCCATTACCTTTTACAATCCTTAGTATATTTAGGGGTCCCCTACAGCTTTCTACCAAATTGTCTATATGTTTATTATAATTTAGTTGTTTATCTAAAGTTATGCCCAGAAATCTAGTTGTTGAGGAGGTACATATTTTCTGTCCTTTAATGGTTATATTGATTTTGTTATTTTTTTTTAAATTTCCTTTGCTGAAAATCATACCTACTGTTTTGTTTACATTAATTTGGAAGCCCCAACTTTTCATCCACTCTGAAACTTTGTCTATTTGATTTTGAAGTTTTTTGTAAACATGGTCCAAGTTTTTTCCAGATCGCCAAATGGCACAGTCATCTGCAAATTGTGATACTGCATTCTTTATGTCATTAAATTCATCTGCTAAATCATTTACAGCTATAGTGAAAATTGAAGGAGAGATCACTGATCCTTGAGGAATCCCATTCTGTTGTTCATATATTTCTGACCTATCATTATTCACCTGTACAGCAAAATACCTGTCCTGTAAAAAGTTTTCTAGATACCTATAGGTTTTACCAGTAATGCCAATCTTTTTCATTTTGTAAAGAGCTCCATCTCGCCAGCATTCATCATATGCTCTAGCTACATCTAGAAAGACTGCCACTGTTTTCTCTTTCCTCTTGAATCCTAGCTTTACATCATGTTCTAATCTTACAAGCTGGTCTACTGTACTTCTGTCTGCTCTAAACCCTGACTGGTTTGGGCTATATAACTGGTATTTATTCTCAAGCCCCCACGCGCCGACTTCATGACGTCATATGCGCGGCGTGGTTCTAAAGCCAATGGGCGCTCTGCATTTCAACTGCAGTTAGCTCTCCGCCAATCAGAACCTTAGATCTTTCTGATGCAACCAGTCCCCACTAGACAAAGAACCGGGAATTGGTCCTAGCCCTATACTGCGGAAATGAAGCAAAAATGGCCGCAAATAATTTAACTCCCGAAAAATGCGTATATGGCCACGCAATATCTTTAAAAAAAAGACACTGGTGCAAATCCTGATCCAGCCTCTATAATCTCAATCTAGAATAATACTTTCTAATTCCCTACACCCCCATTCTAAACACATAAAGAAGAACCATAAAGCAGATGAGATCAAACTCCCTCGTGATCTCATCTTGAAAAAACGTAAATAATAGAAGGAGAAGAAACATGGAGAAGGATTTCCTGTAATCCCTCCTAAAAATAGTGAACAAAATGCAAGGAGAAAAATACATGGGCCATTTTAAAGACAGAATCTCAGTACTTTCGTCACAGGATGCTTGAGAGGATAGTGGACATACAGTGTTAAATATATCCAAGGGAAACATGGCAAGACAACCGGCCAACGCAACATGACTCAGACAAGAATGAAGACTTGATGCTAAACAGCAGAGGTGGACAGAAAATATGAAGTGAAATTAAACTGCAGATTGTTATTGTTCTAATGTGTCATTTTATTTGAACACAGAAAATATGAATCTCGACTTGAATGGCTTGGCAGCCCTTATACATGGCTCTGAAACATTGAGAACAACAGAAACCACAACCAAGAAGTTCTAGACTTTGATAAATGGATACTTACATAGAATAGAAGGATTGAAGTTTGTATGACAGGATCATCATTGTGGAACTAATGACAAGAACTAGACTAGAATCAGTGGAACAAGAGATGAGAAGGTCTTGCCAATGGATTGGACACACATTCAGAAAGCATTACAAGGCAGCCCATATTCTGGAATCCTCAGTGTAAAAGAGATAAAGGGATACCAAAGAACACTTGGAGAAGGGAACGGGAGACATTCTTCGCGCATTCTTCCTTAAACATCTACATCTTTTTTGGGGGTTTCTTGAATGACATGAATCACTGTGCATTAGTTGTTTTCAAAGTTTGGTAATTTTTGAAGTAAAAGAATTCTTCTGCGTTTCACTTTTGGGGGAAACAAATTTACACATCTTTAACTCATTCTAACCCGTGAGCCGTATGGTGTGCCAGACTGGCCTTTACTTTTACCCATTGGCGCATCCTGCGCCAGCGTAATAAATGCTGCATTTGAGCAGAAATTTATAAAATATCTGGCGATAAGCCAGTTTAAAATCATTTCATTACATCCAGCACACGTTTGTGAGCGAAAAAAAAAAATTCTGAAGCTGAAATTGTGTGCTTTACATCCGTTACTAGAGTTGCTTTGGATCTAGCCGCAGGCTGCGTGGTAAGTCCCGCTTTGTAAGATTTTGAAATTGAACAAAAAATTAGAAAATAAGTCCCCATAGAGTGTTCATATCACATAAACACTTCCTGTGGACATCATATTTTGAACTGGTAGCGAAATAACTATTGGTGCTTAGTTTTTGCATACTTTTATCAATTAATGACGTCATAGGGTTATTTGTTTACATGTAGTGTAGTCACATACATAACTCTCATATCGGTAGCGATAATAACCTATTTTCGATTCCGATAAGGACGTTGAGCAAACGTGATATTTTTAAGTAATAAATTAACTAATTTGCATGGGACAGGAATGTGTAAGTGAGATTCCAGTATGTGTGAGATTCCAGTTCAGCAGTATGTGACATCACACACAAAACATTATATAAATTACAATTTTCATTTGTTTTTTTATCAAACTTCTTGAATTAGTTGTCACATGGATATACGTTTCAATTCCTGGTGTTTTACTACCAAGGGATTAAGTAGAGCTGAAATATTTACGTGTATGTGCATGATTTTTATTCATTTTATTTTGATTTTTTATTGTTTATACGTTTTACAAGATAAAACAAACAATTATAACATCACATAAGAACTCAACATTATTTCACAACATTCTGCAGCCAATTTCCTAAAGTTTGATGCGTAATACATATATCTACTAAATTAATATATGTGTCTACTGCCTGTTTTTAAAACATCACTTGTAGAAAAAAAAAAGTCTGCATATTGGGTCCTGGGTAAAATCGAAAAACTGCCTGGGTTAGAATGAGTTAATGTGACATTTGTTAAATTTCTTAGTTATGGTTTCACCTTCTGTCTGCTGGAGCATAAGCCAGTGATGACATCACTCAAGGATGTCCTGTTTTTAACAGTGTCATGAAATTATTTTCAAAAAAATTTTATAACATTCTTCTGAAGTTTTCTTTATAACTGACACATGAATATTGAATGTTCTTACTTATAGTAATGTCATCAGCTTTTCGGTGTCTTCCCACTCCTGTGCTGAATCAAGATAAGGACTATCTATTCTAGATACAGTTTTTTGTGTGTAGACAGTTTCTTTTTAAATTATAAAAAAATATTTTAGGTCTGTTGGCAGAACTTCACTATCTACTCTTCAGCTACACCTCAAGACCTTCATGCATACATGATGTGCAGACTGAAGGAGCATTTATTAATTAATTCACATTTTTTTGGCTTATTTCTCCATAGACAGCAGAAAGTTACCGTACAGAAACAACCAATGCATCACTTCAACGTAACTCAGCATTGTACGAGTCAAATAGGTTGAGATCTGAATTGGAGAAGGTCAAGCATGAACATGAACAGGTGCATAATAAATTAAGTTTGTTTATTAAGTTGTGTTAGTTGATAAACAGAAAATTTATTTGAAATAAAGTGAGGTAGATGTTTTATGGGTGTCCAGTTGGCTATGTGGTTAGACAGCTTTCCTTTCACGGCACAGTCACTGGGATTCAATCCTGGTAGCATCATGCTTTATTCTACCCAGTTGTAAATGGGTACTTGACTCTGCTTGTGAGTTAAGGGTAGGAAAAGGCTGTGATGAAGGGAGCTGGTCACTAAAAAAGCTAGACATATGGTGAAGTCTCTAATGCTTCTATTCCCTACAAACAGTTTCTGCTTTAGGACAATCTTATCTTAGGTGTTTTCTGGTACCAAAAAATGAGTAGTCTGTGACTACATGATTTGTCAGCTTGTAAAACGTCAATGTATTCCCAAAGCACATACTGTGTTAAGAGACTTAGCCTATACTGTCTCAATGTTATAAAGAAGATAATAATAACACAGGAACCAGTGCAGAGGATATGAGAAAAAAAAAATAATAATTACAAATAATAATCTGAAACAGTTTGATTTTCTCATTAACATTTTTTGTTCATATTTGAGTGGCAGAGTATGGGATTTCCCAAATAGAACAGTCCCAACTAAGATGGTTTGGCCATGTCTGCAGAATGGGAGAAGATCGGCTACCACGACAAGCATGGGAAACAAAGAGCCAGGGATCCAGACCTCCAGGACGACCCAGAGTCCGCTGGGAGGACAACATTAGACAATCTTTGAAGGACTGAGGACTAGAATGGAACCAGGCCAGGAAGAAGACAGCCGATAGGATAGTCTGGCGCTCTCTCTTCCAAACCTCTACACCTCACGGTAGAAGGGGAACGACTAAGTAAGTAAGTAAGTATGGGATTTCAGTAATAGCTTCCTAACATGCTCTCTTTCATTTTAGGAGATGACCAGGACAAAAATAGAACTAGATGACCTTAGACAGAGACTTACCAAGGCAGAAAGAGAACTTATCAACTCAAAGGAAGAATGTATTCATCTGACAGGCAATGCGCAGGCTTTGGAAAGGGAGGTAAAGATTTCAAAAGTGGGACCCAGCAATATAAGCTGGAATGTGCATACACTGAGATAAAAAAAAATTGTATGCCACACTTTTACAGGTCATTGAACAAGTAACTAAATCAAATAATAGTTTTACCATTAGGGAAACCTGATCAGGACTGGCTATTCCAGATACAGTTTTTTTTTTAGTCTGTCGGCAGAAGTTCTCTATCCAACTTGTCTGCAACACCTCACAATTTATAATTCATTGATTTTCACTTATGGCCATTTAAGGTGATAATTATGCTGATTATGTTTTGAGACCAAATAATTTCCTTTGCTGTAAACTAGCTTAGTATACTAACTTAAAGGTGCTCAAGAAAATCAAAAGCACTTCATTTTTTTTATTTGAATGTCAGCAGGACAGAATGCACAATGAGAGCAAAGTATCTTTGCTGTTGTTGTTTGTTTTCATCAGAACCTGACATTTCATGTATAACTTAAAAACAAAAAAGCATTTTTATTTGCTGACATTGCCCAGTGCTAATATTTAGTTGACAGCTTTTGCTGTACAGGGAGTTGAAGAGTATTAGTTTATCATTGTGGAGATCCAGTGTGATATTAATATCTGCCTAGAAAACCAAGTATCTGGCTGCTTTTGTAGTGCTACTCACTTGTAATGGATTGTAATATCTTTTATGACTTCACACCACAGGTGGTGTATATCTGGAGCTGACTTAGTTGGCCAAGTGTCTAGTAATCTCTTGCTTTTATCTTCCTCATAGCTGCACCTGGCTAAGATGGCCAGAGACACAATAGAGCGGACCAGGTCTGAGGATCTACAGATCATCCGAAAGAGGGCACAAGAGAGGGAGGAAGAAATGAAGATGAAGATGGAAGAAACTGAGGATAAGCACAGTGAGTTGTCCTGTTTTTGTCTAGAGTAGATGCCCTTTCTATTGTGAAGTTTTTTAAATGTGATAATGGCCTCAATTCTCACGGTAATGTCCACAGTGTGTGAAAAAAAAGTATTTACTGCAAACTGTAAAATTATTAATTATTATAAAATATAACATAATAACAGCCATTTCCATAGAAATAACAAAATGTAAAGGTAATCCAATAGCAGATACTGCTGTAGGGGAGTGAAGTGTTAGAGACTTCAACATACTAGGTCAAGCTTTTTTATGAGATGGGTGACCAGTTCCCTTCCTCACTGCCTTTGCCTCCCCTAACTCAAGTGCAGAGTCAGGAATCCATTTACAGCTGGGTAGATACCAGTTTTTGATCCTGGTACCTGATAACTTCACCGCAAGAGGTAAGCGCTCTAACCACTTAGCAATTGAAATGAACACACACACAAAAATATAAAAGGCAAGAATAAACAGTTCTACAACATGTCTTCTTCTTTGATCCTTAGCCGCCGACTGTCACAGCAGTCATGACTTCTGTCTTCTTTAGATTTCTACAACATGTACATCTTAATAATTCAAACATCCTAACAGCACATCGTCTGTGGTGATTTAGTCCTCCTCATTAGCTCTCATATAAATAATAATAATAATAAATTCTTTAAGCGCCAAACATGGCGCATAAGGCAGAAACCAGTGCTCTCCAGGCTGTTCGTTGTGACGCCACTCCTCTTAGCTGTTGCACATTATTTAGGCCCAACGTTCTTCCTTCTCTTATTATTGTTCTTCTGAGTGTTTCTTTTGGTCTTCCTTTTTTCCTCTTACCCTCAGGAACCCAAGTGAGCGCCTGTAGTGGTATTCTGTTGTTTTGCATTCGTAGGACATGACCGATATATGACCATCGTCTTTTCCTTATATAGTTGGAGACATATTTCTGCCTAGAGTCTTCTCTTATTTGTCGATTAGTCTTGAATTCTTTCCAACTGATGTTCATGAGTTTTCTAAGACATTTGTTCTCGAATGTATTCAGCTTGTTCTCCAATGATTTTGTTATTTTCCAACTCTCACAGCCGTATGTTAACACTGAGATAACATTTGAATTAAACAGACGAAGCTTGGTATGTATATTCAATGATCGTAATTTCCAAATGTTAGATAATCTATTGAAGGCGCTAGCTGCCAAAGCAATTCTAGTATGGATTTCTCTTGTTGTGTCACCATCCTGAGTCATTTTACTGCCTAAATAATTGAAACTTTCAACTTTCTGTAGTTTTTCCCAGTTCAAGATGATATCAAAGGTCTCGTTAGAAAAGTTCATAACTTTAGTTTTAGAGGCATTTATTTGGAGACCTATTTTAACCGAGAGATGACACAAATTATTTACTGCTTCTTGGGATTGTCTGGGTGTTGAACTTAAGAATGCTAAATCATCTGCGAAATCCAGGTCCCCCAGGAATTTTCCATTTGTCCATTTTATACCTAATTATTCATTGTGGGTATAGTTTCTCATAACCCAATCAATAGCTATTCCAAAAAGTAGTGGTGACATAATTGTCGTGGAATATTCTAATCCACATATATAAATTAAAAGGTAAATGTAAAGCGTAACAAATAAATTCTAATAAAGAAAAGAGCAATGGTAAAATAACAGTGCTGTCACAAGGAATGTACTCGAAATCCCCTTTGTTTTATGCTTCGTCTGCAAATTGTAACGCTTTCACGTTGATAGTAAAAGCCTACTATATTATTACCCGCTTTCTTCAATGAAACGTGTGCTGTATTTCTTGGAAAAACATTGAGAGGCAGACTGCGTAATGACCTAAATTAATCCTAACATTAATTATACTGCGTTACCAAAACGAACGAACAGATGGACTCAAATAGAAAGAGAGAGGGAGGGCTGAAAATCAGGAACGCATGCAACACGCGTCGCGCGATACACAATTACTACTATCACGCGTGTAAGGCCACATGCACTAACTTTTTTTTTCAGACGGACAGTGATAAATTCACTACCCTTCCCAGAGTTAGGTTTTAAAATCACGAAAAACGCTTATTAGAAAAGATAACATTAGATGGGTTTACGTTTGAAAACATTACAGTACCCAGACAGCACATCTTCGAAACAGGAGGTCGAAGAAATTGCATATTTTGAACGCAGCCACTTAGCTCTTTTAAATTTGTATATTTGGGTTCCTTAGGGTTTGCTGACAAAGAATATGTAAAACGTTACGCAAATAGTCTAGGAATTAACAAGTTATAACCAAAATAAAATATTGGGGATGCCTGACAGCATGAAATCATTTCTGCTCATAAAATTTTTTTATAACGTGTTTGAAAAAACCTTGCGTACGGAAATAGCCTACCATGTAAACTCCAAATTGATTGGAGCGCAACAAATATAAGACTAAACACGATTGGTCGGACTATAAATACTATATTTGGTTGTTAGGGGAGACGTAGGAAGTTAAAATTTTTTCAAACCCTTGTCGAAACGTGGCTCCATTGGCCAGACTCGCTGATATACTCACTTAGGAGCGTTAGTTCGAGACCACTAGTTCAAATAAGCTTGATAAAGCAACAGTGCGTTGAAGCCAGCTCACATTTTTGCTAAAATAAAAGCCTGGAACATAAGCAGATGGGAATTTGTGCCAGTATTTGTGCCAGAATTCATTGCTAATCAACGTATCTGTGTTTGTTTCCATGAATTGTGGTAAGCTTGAAACATTCAGTATCTTTTAATGAAAATTGAATGTGAATTGTTAATTTATGCCTGTATATATGTGTAGTTCAGTAGCAAACATGATGTAAAGCCTATAATGCTCCAGCCTGAACAGAAGGTGTCGGAGGAAAGTAAAACTGCATGGAATGGCCAAACAGTACACTGACACCTAGATTATTGATTAGACAGAAATAATGCTGGAAGTGCAGAGGCGTAGTAACCATTAAGGAGGTTAATACTGGTATAAAGTATTTCAGATGAAGCTGACAGTTGGCCTAACGCTCTGAACTCAATGTTTGTGATGTATTGTGCTCAGTGTAAAAAGAGAGTATCAATTAGTTATGAAGTAGAAGGTACATCCTTCTTGTTTTCAGGGACCGTGGTCTTGATGGTATTGAGCAGCACCTGGTCAGAGCTTTGCTGAATCCAGAGTCGGACAGCATACTCCTTGGTCCATTTAGCTATCAGTGAGGTGTCTCCAGAGCACAGGGGAGAAATCGAGCAGAGGAGTCCTTTCCTGCCGCCATCACGCAAGATAAGCTGATGTGGCCAGCTGAGCTCAAAATTATGTACCCCATCTTAAAATAACATTGTAACATAAACTTAAGAGGGGAAGTAAATTGTTTTAATAACAGGAACTGAGAACATCTCCAATACTAGCTCCCATAAAGACAAACTATTGAAGTCATGATGACAAATACCAACAGAGCTTGAACAAAACTAAACCAGTATTACCTCATATTACTACTACACAACTGACACACATAGGATACTTTTAATAATATATGTCACTACAATATTCATATTGAGAAATTCTGTACATATAACTTGTAATTAAAATTGATTGTGATTCCTGGTTCCCTTTGTATTTGAATCAGGACACATATTCATTCATAACAGCAATGAATACATATTGTTATTTGAAAAGTTATCAGTGACTCCTTTAAGATATCCTTTAGAGTGTTATATGTATGTGAGTGTCACAGTGTTGTCAAGTGTGGTGGAATAAATTAAATTGTTTATCTGTCTGTTGTTGTTATGACTTACACTTCATCATACACATACCCTAGACATACAACGTAGTCATCACACTATTCCAGAATAATTCTGACTGAGATATTGTTACGTACATTTATTACCTAAGGGGGTAGTCGTCGGTCCTACCAAATGTACGCACCAGTCTTGAGATAGTTATATTATTTGTGCGTTCGATTGATTCACGCACTGACGTGCACAATGCTGTGTGAGTTGCTTTGGACGCATGTGTAACCTAGTTGAGTAGTTTGTGACGTCATGTTTTGAAGTGGAAACATGGAACTGGCTTGTGTCCATGATTGTAATTTTATATTGTGTATCCAATGGCATGTTGAAGGAAGCCATTTATTATTGTGATTTGTATTGGTCTTCAGGTCGAAGCCAATCGCAGTAATGTCACGTAAGTTATCGCCCACTTCTTATTTTAATGCTGCATAAAAAGGCCGCTCTACTACTAATCTAGCGGGAATTTTATCATTCCTAGAATGGATCTACAGAGTCGCTTGCCTTTAAGATTTGGATCGTAGACGGAGAATTCCTACGAGTAGAAGAAGTTATATTGTTTACCTTATGCACATGTTTTAAATGCCGTACATGCTTCAATGCCAAAGTCGTGGCATGGATGTAAAGAGAGGTTAGCCAACTGAAAGCCTTTAACTGATAGGATTATCGTATATGACTTTGTGTGAAATTATATGATGTACAACGCTATGTAGGATGAACGTCTGGGAATTTTAACAAATGTAATATGGAAGATTTCATCCCAGAGTATGAATACGTTACCATGATAGACGTCCTTGAAAGAAGGTCAACGGTCGTGACTGAGAAGGATATTATACAGTAACAGTTTTGTAATCCTTAGTCTATGGACAGAGGTCTTTACTAGAAGAGAATCTTCAGGAACTTTAGCAGCAATAATTAATATGTTGTCGTGTGATCTTTGCGCCTGTGACGATGTCCGTCTTGTCCACTTCGTGTCCTGGTGAATAAAATCTATGTAAAGTTACCAACGACTTGTGTGCTGCCAATACTTGACCAGTTCACCCAATTCAAGATACTTGTTGGTTTTCGTTTGAAAAACATTGTTGACATTTATTCCGTTGTAATCATTCGCGTTTCAATTCATCACTATGAAAACGATCCCAACAATAACTGGTAGGCCAGTGCGGTCTGGAAGTGATTTCAAAGGAACGTACCCATCCAATTGATCGTTTGAAAAGAAGAATGTTTACTTTCAAGGCTACATCATCTCAATTTGGATCCTAGCGGAATATGAATCAAAATCAACTCAAATGCTCAAGGTCTTCAATCAACCTCCACGTCAAGTTTCACAGTGACTGATTACTTGGAGATCATCTCTTCATCATTATTGCGTGCGAGCCGTAATCTAGATAAGCAGAACGAAGTATTTTATCTGTAGACGTACATACACGGGGACGAGGCACTTTGATTTTTACCTGCACGCGAGCTAAGTATAACTTGTATCCGTTATACACTTTATTACTATTAGCTGTGCCTTATTTGATTATGTCCACTTTCATATTTTCCGTGTTATGTGTTATATGTTGTGTATTCTTTGTGGGAGGTAGGGAGGTTGATCTGACGAACGAGATCCATCTCGAAGCCAATTCGGGCTCTTCGTCAGACGTTCTGTAGGACATTATTTTGCAGACTTCCCGCAGTGGAATGTTCCTATGCGTGAGCGTAGAAGGATTCTAGGTCCACTGTGTCTGGTGGTCTGTGACACCTGTCTGTTTTAGCTGTAGTGTCACGTTTACTTGTTGTTTTTGGTAGCTAATTTTACTTGTGCCTTAGTTTTATGATGAATTTTGTATGTGATTATTGTCCATCTCACCTTTCCTGTCGTTCAGTTTTTTACAAAACCTATGTTTTTACACTGTGTTGTCTATTGTCTTGTTAATTATCTGATCGTAGTTATCGTCGTATATTTTTACGATATTCTATTTTAGTTATACATTTCTATTTTTTTGATTTCTACGATTGTGTTCTACCGTCCAGTTTATCATGTCTTGTCGGTTATGTTTCTATTGTCTTTCTCGTTGTTCATTTCATGACATTTGATTACATAAATTTATTGATTAATAACATATTTAATAATTATATGATAACATTATACCGTTCTAAGGACAGGAACGAAGAACACTTGTTATAATAACAAGGTTAACCAATTTATATTGATTAATTATCATTTTTATATCTAGAGTACTGTGACTACTTATATAGAATAATGTATTCACTCGATTATTTCATTAAGCAAGCAAAAGCTTTGCAAATACCTGCTGAAGAGGTAAGACAATTCGCTATGTCAGAATATAAAGAGGCTCAAAGGTTGGAAGCTCAAAGATTGGATGCTGAAAAGTTACGTTTGGAAAATTTGAAATTTGAGGCAGATCAAAAACGGATTGAGGCTGAGGAACAAGAGAAGAAGATGAAATTTGAGGCAGATCAAAAAAGGATTGAGGCTGAGGAGAATGAAAAGAAGAGGAAATTTATAGCTGAGGAAGATGAGAAAAAAAATGAGATTAGCCGCTGAATTGGAAGAGAAACGATTTCAGCGAGAGGCAGAACAGAAACAAAAAGAAATGGAAGTTAAAGAAAAGGAAATGCAAAATAAACAGAAGGAAATGGAAGAAAGAAGATTAATAGCTGAACAAAATACATTACGACTTCAGCTTGAGAGGGAAGAGAATGAGAAAAAACGACAGCATGAACTGAAATTAGCAGAGTCAGAATATGAGAGACTTAGGTTAACTCAGGAATCTAATTCTCAGAGAACTTTTGAAAGCCAAACTTCATCCAGACATGATAATTTTAAGGAAATTCACCTTAAATTACCAAAATTTAATCCCCCGTCTGATGACGTAATATTCTTCCTAGATAGGTTTGAGGCCACTTGTGGGTCTTATAACGTGGATAAAGCGCTATACTGTACATATTTATCCAGATTACTTACAGGGGATGCATTAGCAGTTTATCATACCACCAGCATTGGTGAGAAAAATGACTACAATGCTCTTAGAGCAGCACTTCTGCAAAAATTCCAAATGACAGAAAACGAATATCGTTTGAGATTTCACACATTACTACCTCAATCTGGCAGAAATTTTAGTGATTTTCTGTCACAGATACGACTAACATTAGAAAGATGGATCGAATTATCCAAAATTGAAAAGTCGTATGAAGGTCTCTTTGATTTACTGATGCGCGATAAGGTACTTTCGTCGGTAAACCCTACATTTCTCGCATTTTTACACGAACGGAAACCTTTATCTATGAAAAATTTAGAAGAACATGCAAAAAATTTTTGCACTGCTCACCCAAACATGGATCTAAGTAACGCGCAGATAAAGAGTGAATTGCCTGTTGCTTTTGCAGCACAACAAAACAATTTTTCACGCAATCGTTCTTTTAGTGCTGATAGGTATGTCAATAAGGGAAATAATCATAATTTCAACAATGATAACTTTTACAAAGGGAAGCAATTTCAACAATCTGCTCCATTTAATGTTTCTTGGAACCAAACTCACAGATCGCGAGATTTTGGTAACAATTATTTTAAAAATAATCAAGGACATTATAATAAACAAAACTGGAGATCAAGGTCTCAGGGTCCGCAAAACAGACAATTTTTTGGAAATAAACCATTTAACCAACATCATAACGATCATTCTACAAATTATCGGACTAATCCAAATTTTAACTCTAGCAGAAACGACAATTATGGCAATTTTAATGACAAAAATCACAATCGATCGCGCCGACGAGATAGATCGTCGAATAATACAGGTAGACATTCTAATGTTGCTTTTAATGATACACAGGCTAACATTGAACAGGGTAAAGTAGCTGAAACTCACAATGCTATGTCTTGTTCTCTCGATTGTACCCAGGTGAAAGACTGCCCAGAATGCTCGACTCTTTTCCAGCCTAAGGCGATCACGACGCTGCGTTGCGGACATACCTTGCCTAGCCTGCCTATAGTCTGCACAGCTACTGCTACGTCAGTACACCAGGGACAGGGCTCTCTTAAGTTTCACAAGGGATTTGTCAATAATATTTCATGCTCTCTCCTATTTGACTCAGGTTGTACAACAATCGGTGTCCGGACTTCGCTGATCAACCCAAGTTGTGCCACGGGCCGGGTTGTCAAATGTGTAACATTTGGTGGCACTATTGAAACATTTCCCACTGCTATTATTGATCTTAACACAGCTTTCTTTTCAGGAAAGATCCAAGCATGTCTCCTTCCGAATCCAATTTGTGATGTTATACTTGGTCGCATACATGGTATTAAAGAGTGTACACCACAGCAAATAGCTGAATGGGAAAAGCGACATATTCAAACTGCAAATGCAGTAGTGACTAGAGCGCAAGCTACTAATATGTCGCATGATACACCTATTGAACCTACAGTTCATACCACTTGTGATGATGATGCTCCTATTTCACGGGAGTTGTTTGCAACATTGCAAAAGAATGATAATTCATTAAAAAAATTCTTTCAGTATGTTAACAAAAAGAATACAAGCAACAAACTTGCAAAATCTAGACATGACTTTATACTTAAAAATGGGATTTTGGTTAGAGTCATACGGGAAAAGGATTCATCCTTATGTTCTCAGATTCTTGTCCCATCCTGTATGAGATCTCGTATATTACGACATGCTCATGACTCGCAATGTGCGGGCCATATGGGTTTTTCGCGTACCAAATCCAGAGTGCTTTCGGCATTCTACTGGCCAGGCGTCCATAGAGATGTTACTCTCTATTGTCGGTCCTGTTTGATATGTCAAGAAGTTAAGGTACGGGGTCCATTTCATGCGGCTCCTATTCAAGCTGCGGACATCCCGATTAGACCATTTGATAAAATGGCCATTGACATTATTGGTCCAATGCTTCCATCTGCTAGAGGGCATACGCATATTCTTACGTGCATTGATATGTGCACTCGTTGGCCTGAGGCCATCCCTCTCAAGAACACTTCATCTGCCAGTGTAGCAGAGGCATTGATGTTAATCTTCTCACGCATTGGTTTTCCACGGAAAATCTTGTCGGATCATGGGGTTCAGTTCATTTCTGAATCCATGTCTCAAGTTATGAAGACATTAGGTATAGACAGATCTCTTAGTTCTATTTATCATCCGATGTCAAATGGGTTAATTGAGCGTCTCAATAGGACACTCAAGCAGTTGTTGGGTAAGATGACTCAAGACCATCCCCAAGACTGGGATCGGGTCCTACCCGCTTGTCTCTTTGCGTATCGCGAGGTACAAAATCAAGCAACGGGGTTTTCTCCGTTCCAGCTTGTTTTTGGCATGCAACCACGCGGTCCGATGTCGTTAATCCACGACTTATTGGTGGATGAGAATATTGAAGAGGAAACTCAATCCTCTTATGAGTATGTGATCTCTCTTAGAAAGAAAATCATAGATGCTTGTAGACTAGCTACTGCATCATCCGAACATGCCAAAGAAAAAGCTCGTCTATCTGCAAACAAATATAGACGTCTTCGCCAGCTCATACCTGGTGATGAAGCTTTTGTATTACTCCCTGCGCATAACAATCGTCTTTTAATTACCTGGAGAGGTCCTTTCAGGATCATCTCAAGAATATCCGATGTCGACTACATCGTTGATGTTAATGGCAAACATAAAACCTTCCACATTAACATGTTGAAGGAGTATTACTCACGTCCTGATTATCTACAATCGGTGTTCCAAGCAACTGACGATCCTACACCACCTATTCAACACTATTCTAGTTTGTCAGTCATCCAAGAAGAGGAATCTTCTTTCGATGATGTACAACTACCAATACCAGTTGTACCACTCCATTCCACTGAGAAATGGAATGATGTTACTATCTCATCTACTCTTACTGATGATCAACGTCAGCAAGTCTCTAAAATTCTACACACGTATGAGGATGTCCTCACTGACATCCCAGGTCATACGTCAGTCATCCAACATGACATTATTCTGACTGACGATACACCGATTCGAGTTCGCCCATATCCTATTCCTTTACACTTTCGTGATAAGGTTGATAAGGAATTGGATGATATGCTCCAATTAAATATAATTGAACCATCTTCATCACCATATTCTTCTTCTATGGTAATCATTAGGAAGAAAGACAACAATATACGTCTTTGCGTAGATTACAGGAAGTTAAACAAAGTTACAAAATTCGATGCGGAACCATTACCTCTTTTAGATGACTTATTGGAGAGATTATCTCATGCTACATTCTTTTCGAAATTTGACCTTTCAAAGGGTTATTGGCAAGTGCCACTCACTACGAAAGCAAAGCCATTCACCGCTTTCTCGACACCACGGGGTCTTTTTCAATGGAATTTTATGCCTTTCGGGTTAATGAATGCGCCAGCTACCTTTGTACGCATGATGCGCCGCATATTGTCTCATCGTCCCGATGTCATTACTTATATAGATGACATCTGTCTTTTTAGTGACTCTTGGGATGAACATATTCAGGGTTTAAAATCTTTACTTTCTACCTTACAGGATTATAACTTACAGCGAAACCTTCAAAGGCTTTTGTCGGTTTTCATGACATCTCATTTCTTGGTCACCGTATAGGTCGCGGTTTAATGTATACAGAAGACAGTAACGTCTCTAAAATTTTAAACATCTCAGCACCTAAGACAAAAAAACAAGTGAGGTCACTCTTAGGACTAATACAGTTCTATTCTAAATTCATCCCTCATTTGTCTACTATAACTGCACCTCTTTCGTCTTTACTGAAGAAGGGCACACCTAATGTAATAAAGTGGTCGCAGGATCACCAAACGGCGTTAGACTATATAAAACAAATTTTTTCAAATAAGCCTTTTTTAAAGTTGCCTAACAAAGATCTCACCTTTGTTCTTCGCAGTGATGCTTCTTCTTACGCTATTGCGGCAGTTTTGATGCAGGAATACGGAGGCACCTTATTTCCAGTTATGTACGTATCCAGAAAGCTTACAACGAGCGAGATAAATTACTCCGTTCTAGACAAAGAGCTCCTTGCTCTTGTCTGGGCAATCACAAAACTGGATCGTTATCTCCTCGGATCACACTTTGTGGTGGAGTCTGACCAGAAAGCTCTTACCGCATTGAATACAGGGAACGTTAAGTCATCAAAGTCAGCGCGTTACGCTATAGCTCTTCAACCGTTCCATTTTGAGATACGAGCTATTCCTGGAGTGCAGAATGTATTTGCAGACTGTCTTTCAAGATGCCCTAGTGAACTTGGTGAAACTAAACTACTTTTAGATGGAGAAACGTCCTCACCGAAACATGAATAACTTTGTACAGTGTCATTAATTGTACATCTGTGAAGACTATGTATAGTTTTGCAGTATTCGTATAAATATAACTTTCAGAACATACTTACATATGGATTATAACATTATTTCTTGTGAAGTAACGTTTTATTAGAACGGGAACAGTGATATTAAAGTAACATTTTTTTTTTTGTAGTATGGAAACATTGGTAAAAACGACAAACAGACATTCATTATTGTTATGGAACATATTACACTACATATCGTGTTCGTAAACTTATTTCGTGCATGGAACATTGGGAACATATTCTTGTCGATTCTAAATAGTTCTAAAAAAATATTAACAATGAGTGAAATTGAAATCACTTAGAATAAATTAGTAATTAGTTATTTGTTGATAAATTAAGACATATATTAAGTAGAATAATTCAATTTAATCGATTTAATTGATTATGAATCACACATCTACTAACTTTATTAGTGTCTCGCAATACGTGTATTCACGTATTCCACTACATGATATTTTACTTTTAGATAACTAGTCAAACTTACTAGTGTTAGATATCAGTAAGTGCGTTGCTTCTTAAAGTGTTTAATTATGCATTGCTTCATTTTTGCATGTTGTATTTTAAAAAAATTTTCTGTTCTTTTGATTTTCTTATCATTGATTATCATCAGTGTTGCTGTTCATTTTCATTTTTGAAATCATATGTTTCAAATTTTGTTGAAAACTTAGTTGAATTTTATTATCATCTTTTTTGTTGATTCTTCATTTTCATTTTTTCAACTTCTTTTTACTTCGAATATTACCACATCGTTCCAAAGTAGGTCGATGGTGGATGTGTGCTTTAATGCATACTGTCATTTAGTTATATTAATTTCAAGTCAATATTCTTTTCTTAATATGATATAACTTTATGCATTGTATATATTGTTGTAGTTTTGACTCACCTCTCTCGAGTAATTAGTTCGAAAAAAATTAATAGAATTAATTTTTTTAAGGGGAGGTAATAAGGGAGCTGTTACGTACATTTATTACCTAAGGGGGTAGTCGTCGGTCCTACCAAATGTACGCACCAGTCTTGAGATAGTTATATTATTTGTGCGTTCGATTGATTCACGCACTGACGTGCACAATGCTGTGTGAGTTGCTTTGGACGCACGTGTAACCTAGTTGAGTAGTTTGTGACGTCATGTTTTGAAGTGGAAACATAGAACTGGCTTGTGTCCATGATTGTAATTTTATATTGTGTATCCAATGGCATGTTGAAGGAAGCCATTTATTATTGTGATTTGTATTGGTCTTCAGGTCGAAGCCAATCGCAGTAATGTCACGTAAGTTATCGCCCACTTCTTATTTTAATGCTGCATAAAAAGGCCGCTCTACTACTAATCTAGCGGGAATTTTATCATTCCTAGAATGGATCTACAGAGTCGCTTGCCTTTAAGATTTGGATCGTAGACGGAGAATTCCTACGAGTAGAAGAAGTTATATTGTTTACCTTATGCACATGTTTTAAATGCCGTACATGCTTCAATGCCAAAGTCGTGGCATGGATGTAAAGAGAGGTTAGCCAACTGAAAGCCTTTAACTGATAGGATTATCGTATATGACTTTGTGTGAAATTATATGATGTACAACGCTATGTAGGATGAACGTCTGGGAATTTTAACAAATGTAATATGGAAGATTTCATCCCAGAGTATGAATACGTTACCATGATAGACGTCCTTGAAAGAAGGTCAACGGTCGTGACTGAGAAGGATATTATACAGTAACAGTTTTGTAATCCTTAGTCTATGGACAGAGGTCTTTACTAGAAGAGAATCTTCAGGAACTTTAGCAGCAATAATTAATATGTTGTCGTGTGATCTTTGCGCCTGTGACGATGTCTGTCTTGTCCACTTCGTGTCCTGGTGAATAAAATCTATGTAAAGTTACCAACGACTTGTGTGCTGCCAATACTTGACCAGTTCACCCAATTCAAGATACTTGTTGGTTTTCGTTTGAAAAACATTGTTGACATTTATTCCGTTGTAATCATTCGCGTTTCAATTCATCACTATGAAAACGACGCCAACAGATATATATATATGTGGCAGCAAGTAAGGTTATCTATAATACACTACTCTTATTAGATATAGATACCTTCACAGCTGATCTCAGTCAGTACACTAAGTCCCCTATAAATATTTATAACATCCCACTTCACCACAATAATACAGCCTTGTTTCACCCCTGTTTCTACTGTAAACCATTCTGTATTCCCTTTATTTGTTCTAACACAACATCTTGCATTGTCATATAGCGCTTTGATTATATTCACATATTTTGTTGGAAAACCATAGATTGTAAGTATCTTCCACAATGATGGGCGGTGTAGACTATCAAAGGCTTTTTGAAAATCGACGAAGGTGATAATAAGTGGCGATTGCATTTCCACTGATTCTTCTATAATTGTTCTTAGTGTGAATATTTGATCAATACATGATCATTTCGGCCCAATGGGCTGATCACCCGTTGGCTTGTCACACCGATTACGGAAACAACGGCAGATGGATCTATTTGTTGTTGCCCTAAAGACGCCGCTAGGCGTGATGGGAAACTACAACAGAGAAAATCAATCTGCTGTTGCCCTTAGGACGCCACAAGGCATGATGGCCTCTGACTGCTTGGTCGGTCTTTGGCTAAGGACGGAAGAAGAAGAGAAGACATGATCGTTTCGGCCTGAAACCCGCTTGTTCTTCTCTGATCTTTTCGTCAGCATGCAATTTAAGTCTTTCTAACATCATGCAACATAATAATTTTCCAGGTACTGATAATAGAGATATACCACGCCAGTTATTACAGTCTGATAGATCACCTTTCTTCGGTAACTTTACAATAATACTGTCTTTCCATTGTTGTGGTGGTTGTTCTTCTCTCCATACTTCATTTATAATATCTAAAATTCTCAAGAGGTTGTTGTCATTAACTGCTTTAATCATTTCCCCTGAAATTTCGTCAACTCCAGCAGCTTTAAAATTTTTAAATCTTTTAACGGCTTGTTTGATCTCGTCCAGCGTGAATTCATCGCAAGTTATTGGCAAGGTGGTTGTGGGTGTTTCATTATTAAAATCAGGTGTTACTGTTGGTGGTGGTCTGTTTAGCACCTCCATGAAGTGCTCAGCCCATCTCTTCATTTGTTCTTTTTCTGTTGGTATTGAATTCCCTAATTTACCTTTAACAGGTGTTTCCATAGCAGTAGGCTGGTGACATAGTTGTTTTGTAATTTGATAAAGGCACCTACTATTACCAGTTCTTACAGCATTTTCAGCTTCTACGGCCAGTTCATTGATGAAATGTCTTTTATCTCTTCGAGTTTTTGTCTTCACTTCTTTATTTAACAAGTTATAAGTTAGTTTGCAAGATTCAACTGCATTATGCGTACTTGCTGCTAGTAGTTTAAGTTTTGCTGTTTTCCTTTCTTGTATTTTATCCCAAGTATCTTCTCTCATCCATTTTTTCTTTTTATGTACTAGGTATCCGGTGGTCGCTACAGCTGCTTCTGTCATTGCTGTTCTCAGTTGTTCCCATTTAGTATCGATTGTCTTGGTGGTGATATCGTTGTCAATTTTGCCTAAAGCATCGAAATAGTTGTTCATTTTGACATTATATTCCTCCTTTATATCATTTGATTGCAGTCTGTGTACATCTATTCTTCTATTTTTATTCGGTTGGTATAACTTCTTCAGTTTAATTCTCAGTTTAGCTATGCAGAGGTTATGATCGCTTCTGATCTCTGCACCTCTGTATGCTCTGACGTCTTGAACTGATGAGCGAAATTTTGCGCTTATGCAGAAGTGATCTATCTGGTTCTTAGTTCTGCCATCAGGTGAATTCCATGTTATCTTGTGGATATTCTTATATGGAAAGATGGTGTCCGCCACAACGAGGTTTGATATTTCACAAAGTTCTAGAAGTCTTTCGCCATTTTGATTCATACAGCCTATGCCATGAGTACCGAGATATCTTTGTACTCCATCGTTGATGTCACCTACTTTGGCGTTAAAATCGCCCATGACTGCTATTATGTCATGCTTGGGTATTGTGTTGATGGTACTTAGAAGTGCTTCATAGAAGTCATCTTTTGTGGTATCATATAACCATATCTATTTCTCTCATAAAGATGGCGGTCTGTTTCAGGCTTCTTTCATCACTCTCACATCTATTTCTGTCATACAGTTTGCAGTATCTAAGGCTTCTCTATTTTGCAACATGTTGTGTCCCATTACTTCTAATCCTTTAATATGTGAAATGACTTCCATTGTAACTTTGTTCAGATCACTTTCCTGTTAATCAACTTGGCTATTCATCTTAGGCAGTATCAGAGGATAGATGTCTATACTTGTGTTCATTTGATGTTCTGTGTAGAGTAATGGCATTTATTATGTTTGGTTATTGTCATGAGATTCAGCACTAGTAGTGGAACACAGCTTAACAATAGGGTTTCACTATATATACAATCTCTACATTTGACAATAGAAGGGGAACGACTAAGTAAGTAAGTATATCTCCAGATCACATAGCGAGGCTCATCTAAAAGGTCAAGGTAGTCTCATAGCAGATACTGTTGTAGGGGATTGAAGTGAGACTTCACTATACTAGGTCCAGCATCGAGAGGTCAGTCCCTTTCCTTGCTGCCTTTACCTTCCATAACTCAAAGAGCAGAGTCAAGTACCCATTTACAGCTGGGAAGACTGGAGCATGTCGGTACAGTGATTTGAACCTGGCACCTTTGCCATCAGAGACCTGCGCTCTAACCACTCTGTCAATCGGACGCTCAAGGCTCATCTACATGCACAAAATAGATAGTTGGCTCTAGTACATGTACAGAACCGATATTGAGGCTCCATTACATGTACTAAACAGTAAGTTTCCACTTTGTGTAGACAGCAGATAGCAGGCCTCCACTATATGTACTAAACTTCTGCTGTATGTACAACAGTGAGGCTTGACTGTATGTACAAATTGTAAGATGTCAGATATAGGGAAGACAACTGATGGTGGCTATCAGGTAAAACCTGGACCAGCTGGAATTATGTATAGAGATTTGGAGACAGATTAACAAGAACACAAAAATGATGAATCTAAAGATATCAGAATTTTGAGAAAAAAAGCTGGATAGCAAAACCAAAGATGGAGAACAGCTTTAATGGTGAAGGATGGCACCAGATTTTAAGAATAACACCAGAGTTAGAGGATGACACTATTGTTGGAGAATAGTTTTGAGATTTGATGATAACACCAACATTTAAGAATAAATCACAGAATAACACCAAGGTTGAAGGATAGCACCAAGGTTGGAGGGTAATGCCAAAGTTGTAGGATAGCATTGCAGATTTAATGGGTAGCACAAAAGTTGGAGGATAGCATTTTGATGTTTTTGAAACAAGTTTGCTGACAGCATAGCAGTCTTCTTCTTCTTTGATCCATAGCCGCCGACCGTCAAAGCAGTCAGTGGCCATCACGCCTGGTGGCGTCTTGTAGGGCAGCAACAAATTGATTCCACTTTGTTCGGTCGGCGGCCATCCTTCGTACAGTGCCCCAACTCTGGTTCATTCTTTGCATTTCGGCTTCCACAGTTCTCCGCCAGGTTGTTTTTGGTCGGCCTCTCTTACTGTGGACCAAAAACAGTCCAGACTAGACAACGTAATTGCATTTGGTAACAATGAAAAAGCAGAGATTTTAAGGCGCTGAATTATCACATCTGTACTTGTCATAAAATTTATCTTTCTTTCCACTTTCAGATCAGTACATTCATGAGATGGATACAATGTTGCTGAAACAGAACAAACTCATTATGAAGCTGAGAGAGGAGTGTAAGAGACAAGCTATTAACTTGGAAAAGACTGTGAAAAAATACAGGTCTTTTAACTTTTTGTTTTAATTAATATCGTGAACTGAAAGAAGCTCCTATCATAGCTTAACTGATTTGTGTTTTATAGTGTTTATATTGGCATTTTATGTCTATTCGTAGACTTCAATGCATATGAGAGTGTATACATAAAAAGTATATGGAAGATGAACTTGAATTTGAGAGTTCACCGGAAACCACCACAGGCTTTTAACTGAAGATATTTGAGTAATGGTAAAGGGCTGCCTGAGAGGAAGATGGATAGGCGTTGTCAACAGAAATTACAAGGAAACGAGCAAATACAATAACCTAGGCTTCACATCTTGCATAGAACTAGAATCTGCATTTCAGATGACATTTTATTGGGATACATTGAAGGAAATAAACTAAACATAATTAATTATACTATGGTTGTATGGTCCTAGTTTCCTCTAAGTTGTCTTATAAAATCAGAAGTTTTATTATTAAAACATTGGTCATCAAACAGATATAAAATTGTACGAGGGTGAGTCAAATGAAAACCGGAAATATGTTATAACAATAAGAATAATCATGCCATTATATTGTAACTTGGCAATATTGTTGTCCTGGATGTCTCGAGTGTCATGCACGCGCCATCGCGGTGATGTTGCATAAGGTGACGTCATAATTACGTTTTAAAGATGGCCGCCCCGCTAGTGGAATGCACCAAACAGCAGCAGCGTTCTGTTATTCAATTTTTGATCAGCGAAGGGGTGAAACCAATAGAAATTCATCGGCGAATGGAGCTCAAGTACGGTGATGCATGCATGTCAAGGTCGCAGGTGTATGCATGTCAAGGTCGCAGGTGTAACGAAAGATCGTCATTTGATTTGTATTGGTCATAAGACTTTCATACCGTCTCTTCGTATCTATCTTACATATACACAAACAAATTTTATTTTCAGAATTGTGTACAAAGTTCAAAAACGGCGTGATTTCTGTGACAGATTGTTCACGACCGGGTCAGGCACACAGAGTAGTGACTCAAGAATCGATAGCAACCGTTGAACGACTCGTACAGGGAAACCGCCGATTGACTGTGGATGCTATTGCCACACATCTTGACATCAGTCGCGGTTCAGCCCACCACATCATCTCTGATGTGCTACAGTACCACAAAGTGTCTCCAAGGTGGGTGCCACGGCATCTTACTCCAGAATTGAAACAACGACGCTGTACCTCTTCATCGGTCCTGAAAATCTTTCCTCCCAATGCCTCTTTGAGTCGTCCAAACAGGTGGAAATCACTTGGGGCTAGGTCTGGCGAGTACGGTGGATGTGGGAGACACTGAAAGTGCAGGACCTCGATGGTTTCAGTCGTTGCATGGGCTTATGGGGTCGAGCATTGTCATGTTGCAAAAGGACACCTTTACTCAAAAGTCCACGTCGTTTGGATTTGGTTGCGGGTCGAAGATGATTCCTGAGAAGCTCTGTATACGTGGCACTGGTGACAGTGTTGCTGATAATGTACGTTATTAATACTATGACACTGGCCAGTACTGATAATACTCATTTAATAGTTTAATCTCCGTTAATGTTTAATGGCTGGGAACTGTTGATAATACTACGGTTGTGTGTTGGTGTCATAAGTGGGGTGTGTATAGAAGTACAGTCACACACCACAGGTACACACATCAGAAGCATGGAAGGGTGTAACGGCTGGTGATAGTTAACGAATGTTTATTACACCACAACACATTACGATAACACAGAATACACAGTTATAGTCAAACTACAAGTTATAGCAATACAATAATAAAGTACTTCTCACATCTCAGAATCATGCAGATACTACAATATCCATGACCTCCTTAAAGATACTCCTCAACTCAGCGCCATCCACCTGTCCTCACATTAGCGCTATAATATTCCAATAATGGATTCCAGCAAACGGGCATCATCGCCGTGCTAACATAAATATAAATATCCTCCTCACAGATAGCAAACGGACATCATCATCGCCGTGCTACTGCATAAATATGGTATCCTCCAGATACTCCTCACATAAGCGCTATAATATTCCAATAATGGATCCCAGCAAACGGGCATCATCGCCGTGCTAATATAAATATAAATATCCTCCTCACAGATAGCAAATGGACATCATCATCGCCGTGCTACTGCATAAATATGGTATCCTCCAGATACTCCTCACATAAGCGCTATCCTAATAATGATGGATCCTTCTCACAGATAGCAAACGGCTCACATCATCGCAGTGCTACTGCATAAATATGGTATCCTCCAGATACTCTTCGCATAAACGCTATCATAATCTAATGAGTCCTACCAGCAATTTCTCACACGACTCCATCCCCGGCAGTCTGCAATAATCTCGCCTTTACTCATTTTTAGCGCTATTATATGACATGTGTAAGTTAATGGATCCTTATCAAAATATTCACAATACTGCTCACCCAGCAGTTTGCAATAATATCACTTATCAACATGTCTTCACATAACACAATTATCCTCTATCAGGAAATAATGGCCTTACACAAATCATGGCCTCTTATATTCAGCACTGTACAGGCTTACTATCAAGAACACACACTATGGGGCCGACTCTCTCCAGTCGATGCCCAAACTCACTGCCCACGGGAATACACATCTGCCGCCTAAAACAGCTACGAGACCCGGCTGTTCAAAAACACCGTTCAGTCTCACTACTTGCACGGGCTAGCCACAAATAGCTAAACACCCATAGCTCAAAACAGTTCGGAGTGAATAAACCTCCACAATTGAACTGACTAGCGTTCACACGCTTTGTAACTTTACTTCTACTATTACAATTTAACCTAACATTAAAGACAATCACTTCTTCAAGCAACGACAACCCATAATCTAATCTGCTCACCTAATATTTTCCAGATCACGTCCCCTTCCATTAAAATTACTGGCAACAGTTTCCCCTTGGCATGTAGTGCTCTAAAATAACGCCTCGTTCATCTCAAAAGAGAGTCAGCATTACCTTCCCTGCAGATGGCTGCGTGCGGAACTTCTTTGGTTTCGGCGAGGAGGGATGGCGCCATTCCTTGCTCGTTCGCTTTGTTTCAGGTTCGTGGTAGTGAACCCAAGTTTCATCACCAGTAACAATTCTTGATAGGAAACCACCACTTTCTGTTTCGAATCGCCGCAAAAGTTCTTGACAAGCATCAATGTGTCGTTGTTTCAATTCTGGAGTAAGCTGCCGTGGCACCCACCTTGCAGACACTTTGTGGTACTGTAGCACATCAGAGATGATTTGGTATGCTGAACCGTGACTGATGTCAAAGATGTGTGGCAATATCATCCACAGTCAATCGGCGGTTTCCCTGTACGAGTCGTTCAACGGTTGCTATCGATTCTGGAGTCACTACTCTGTGTGCCTGACCCGGTCGTGAACAATCTGTCACAGAAATCACCCCGTTTTTGAACTTTGTACACCATTCATACACCTGCAACCTTGACATGCATGCATCACCGTACTTGAGCTCCATTCGCCGATGAACTTCTATTGGTTTCACCCCTTCGCTGATCAAAAATTGAATAACAGAACGCTGCTGCTGTTTGGTGCATTCCACTAGCGGGGCGGCCATCTTTAAAACGTCATTATGACGTCACCTTATATGTCATCACCATGATGGCAAGTGTATGACACGAGACATCCAGGACAACAATATTGGCAAGTTACAATATAATGGCATGATTATTCTTATTGTTATAACATATTTCCGGTTTTCATTTGACTCACCCTCGTGGAACAAGTTGCGAACATGCATTTCTGTGTAGTAGTTTACAGTTTAGACAATGGTATCAAAATAAGAATACAAAAGCCAAGAAGTTTCATTGCATGTGGGAAATATATGGAAATCAAGTCCAGCACAGACATCCGAATCTTCAACTCAAATGTCAAGGCTACCTATTCTATGGCTCTGAAACATGGAGAACAACAAAATTGAAGTTATATAATTTCATGGGTACTTGCGTAGAACAGAGGGATTGAAATGGTGACAAGGTCACTAGTGTGGAACTACAGGTCTATATCCTTATATCTGAACACCCGAAAACCAAAATATTCTGAAAATCAACATTTTCTTCTGGCTATGTTTTGATCACAATTTGAGTGATTTTTGACTAATTTGGGGCATTTTTTAAACATATTTTGGGCGATTTGGCCTATTTTTGGCCATTTGGGTTACTTTTTTAACATGATTTTAAGCAACATCTGAAAACTGAAAAAATGTGGTTTGTGAAACAAAAGTTGCTCCGAAGATTTAGGATACAAGGATATAGACCTGTAATGATTAAAATCAGAAAAGTGCCAGTGAAACGAGGTGAGATCACGCACATTTAGGAAACCTTTTATAGCATTACAAGGCAATCGCTGTTCTGGAATCTTTGTGGTAAGAGAGATAAAGGAAGTCTACATGGAAAAGAGAGCTGGAGACAGACGTGAAGATGATAAAGTTGACATGGAAAGACCTTGAATAGATGGCACAGGACAAGAAGGCTTGTAGCACTCAGGGAGCTCTGACAGGTAATGATGATTATGACTTTAGTTTGGTTCTTTACCATTATATGTGAACAGGTGATGATTATGACTTTAGTTTGGTTTTCACATCTTTACCATTATATGTGAACAGGTGATGATTATGACTTTAGTTTGGTTTTCACATCTTTACCATTATATGTGAACAGGTGATGATTATGACTTAGTTTGGTTTTCACATCTGTACCATTATATGTGAACAGAGTAGGAAACATGAAACTCAATCAGGCTAACACCGAGATGATGAAGCGATTGGAACGTATGGTGCAGCGTGTAACGGAACTAGAAGACCAGGCAGACCAACATGCACGTGTACATGACAAGATGAGAGAGAGGTTAAAGTCTCTGGATGAACAAGGGCAGAACCAGGCAGTACAGGTCAGCAACTTATCTTTGTGGTAGTATACATTTTTTCTTTATCATCATCTACCTCCTGATCATCGTAATTGGTCCTTTTTAACCACTTTTCTTTTGAGATCATTTGAGCCTTACTTTTTTTTTCACAGACGTGTTTTTCTTAACGATATGACGAATTACTGCTTAATAATAACAGGCCATCTACTTGTATTCTTATGCAATAGAATGCATGGACAATTTTTCTACTTTTCACTGCATTTGGGTAACAGAAATAAAAGTGGTTCCTAAAACTAGTTTTTCCCATCACTTGTTATTTCCTGAGAAATGTAGTCTGCAACTGTTGCTCACCTCCAGCCTCTGTTTTGGTTTTTCCCACCTGTTATGAACCTTATTTATCTGCAAACTCTACTTTTTTTTTTGTTTTAATAGCCTTCACAGTTTCCTTCAGTGTTATCTTTCAGGGTTTACCATCTTGTATTTTTAGCTGGGAAACGATGTGTTTTGAAGTGAATATCTTTAGGCCATTCCTTGCACTAGTTGGCAGCATCTTCTTCCCTACCCACACCGCGTCACTTCACTAAAAAAAAATGCAATCACATCTAGTCTGGACTGTTTTTGGTCCAGAGTAAGACTGCTATGCTGTCAGCAAACTTATCAAAATAAAGGTTCTTCTCGCTCACTGCCTGTCTTTCTCGCTCATAACTTTTTTTAAGCTATGAGAGCTATTTTTTTAAGATCTGATATCATCTTAATTTACCTTTGCATTCATTAAGGAGCATGGAGCCACAACAGCTGCTGGTCCCTTGCAGGAAACCTGCACCAAGCATTCACATGTAGCAGTAGTTTCTGTGGTAATGTATTTTTAACACGATGAGGTTGCAAGCCCCATGCAATATTAGTTACTTGTACCACTTGCCTGACAGTGCAGTAGTCCTGTACTTTATTTTTTACTTCAGAACCCCAGAAACTACACGGTGCAAAGGTCTAGTATCACATTTTGAAATTCCATGAAGCAGTGATTGAAAGATTTAACACATTAAAATCATCCACATATTTTTTTGCAGCTTGTTGAAGCATTAACAAGGTACAGTCAAGTATGTCATGATCGCCATCTGTTGGCCCGAGAAGTGGAATTCCTTCGTACTGAACTGCAGCGAGCCAGTAAGATCACACCAGAAGTTCTGCGACTAAACTCTTCCTCAAAGCCTTTAGTTGATGACATCCTTAACAGTCTGACTAAAGATGAACGAGATGGAACGGTGCCTCTCATACCTCAGCTGCGCTTGCATGTAGGTGACTTGCCAGATAAAACTGTCGCTGAAGATCTTCAGCCTAAGGAACATCCATAATTTTTAGCAGTGGTCAAGTAGAAATTAACATTGGTGATCTCTATATTTATATGAATGTGGAACATGGGTTTTAAAAAGTTAACTAGAACGAAAAAATATAAAGAATAATAATGCGTTGCTTTAGCAAGATTGCAGAATACCATACATGGATCATATCACAGATGTTAGTACATGGTACATCATAAAACAAATTAGGAGCCTAAGGACCACCTCGCAATCATAAAAGCATGAAAACTTAAATGATGATATGGCCGTATATCTAGAACAAATGGATCATCTTTAAATGGATCATCTTTAAATGGATCATACTAAGAACAAGAAAAAGGTGACACAGATACATTGAGCAGGCATTCAGAAATTGTAGCAAAGATATTTGTAGGAATACAAAATAAAGTGTTCATTGGAAAATGGTAAACCAACGACCACCAAAACTTTAGAAGAAAGAAAGGTAGAAATTAAAACTTGAAATTAGTAGGAAATCAGCAACACCTGTTATTCAAAAAGTGGTTCACATAATTTAACAAATTAGATTAGAAAGCAGTAGGCATTCCATTTTTGTACTGATGGATCTTCACGCCTAATTAATGTTTTCGACATACATGATTTTTACAACAAATTTGATTGACTATAAAGACATACTTTGTTATGTACCATAATTATGTGCAGGATAATAAAATATGATCACTGACATCTCAGTAATCATTATCATCAGCCATATTCTGTGGAATTGGAAGTCAGAAGAAAATCAGGTCCAATAGAAAAATAAGAATCATCAACTCAGATGTCAAGTCAGTCCTATTGTATGGCTCTGAAACATGGAGAACAACAAAAACCAAAGAATTACATACATTCATAAGTGGGTGCTGGCACAGATAAGTAAGATTGAAGTGGTATGACAAGACAACCAATGACAAGAAGTGACAAACACCAGTAGAACAGGATGTGTGGAGAGAAGATGCTGATGTTGGACACACATTCAGAGAACCAGGTGATAGCATTACAAGGCAGTCCCTATTCTGGAATCTCCAGGGTAAGAAATAGAGGGAGGCAAAAAAATGATTGTTGAAGTTTTTGTGGCTGACAGTTTTCTACAGGATGTAGTAGGTGGTTCCACGCCCAACCCTCCTTAGTCGCTTCTTATGACATGCAATGTAGGTTACAGGGTTACTATTTTTTGCTCCCCTTTAACACAGTAATGCTAATGGGTGCTTATCTAGAATAGAAGGATTGAACAGGTACAACATGGTTACAAGCGTGGAACTGCTGACCCGAACTAGACAGGTGCCAGTGGGACAGGAGATGAGAAGACGCTGGTGATGGAATGAACACACATTCAGGTTACTTGTTGATAGTATTAATAGGCAGTTCTGGTTCTGAAATCCCCAGGACAAGAGAAGTAGAGGCAGATTTAAGAACACATGGAGAAGACAGCTAGAGACAGAAATCAAAATGATGAGGAAGACCTTTAGATGACGTCACGTGACAGAAGGTCTGTCTGTAAAACTTGAAATGGATGAAAATCTGGAAACTGATTTTCAGTGGTTTTATTAGTTCCATGGTCTGATATGGACACAAATAGAATCTTGTGACAAGATTTAATACGAAAATCACATTGTGTGGAAAATATTTTGTCACAGACAGTGCAAGCATTGAGTTTTTTAAAATGGTTAATATATGTGTTTAACTTGACCTGTTAGTTGACTTTATATTAGGACATATTTGTCTGTATGCAAGTGGCAGCTTGTTAATACACGTACTCTTATGACATATAGAATGGTATATATGTTTTTGTGTTGAAAGTGGAGAAGTCTTTGTTATTTATTATCTATGTTATTATATATTTATTATCATATTGTCTTCATATTTTAGAAAATAAATCATTTAAATTCTGCATTTCCATCATAGTTATATTTTGAACAGAGAAGTATACGTGGTAAAATTATAACCAAATAAGATAACTTTTAACATTGAAAATAATTATTAAAGAAATGCCATTACAAGATGTAGAATCACACTTATAGTTTTGTAGCAATATAGACTGTTGAAGGGAGAAACAGTGATATCAAAATAAGAATACATAAGGCTTGAGGAGCTTTCATTGTATTGGGAGTTATATGGAGATTAACATAAATCAAGTTCAACACAAAAAATCAAAATCTTCAATTCAAATGTCAAGTCAGTCCTATTGTCTGGCTGTGTCAAGTCATTCCTATTGTCTGGCTGTGTCAAGTCAGTCCTATTGTCTGGCTATGTCAAGTCAGTCCTGTTGTCTGGCTATGTCAAGTCAGTCCTATTGTCTGGCTATGTCAAGTCAGTCCTGTTGTCTGGCTATGTCAAGTCAGTCCTATTGTCTGGCTTTGTCAAGTCAGTCCTATCGTCTGGCTATGTCAAGTCAGTCCTATTGTCTGGATATGTCAAGTCAGTCCTATTGTCTGGCTATGTCAAGTCAGTCCTATTGTCTGGCTATGTCAAGTCAGTCCTATTGTCTGGCTATGTCAAGTCAGTCCTGTTGTCTGGCTATGTCAAGTCAGTCCTATTGTCTGGCTATGTCAAGTCAGTCCTATTGTCTGGCTATGAAATGCTGGAGATGTGATACAACACACATTGAGGAAACCTATTGATAGCATTGCCAGGCAGTTCCTTGTTCGGGAATCCCCAGGGTAAGAGAGGTAGATGGAGAAGAGAACTTGAGACAGACATGGACATACCTTAAGCTGATGGCACAAGACTTGACTTACATTTGTTGAAAGCCTATGCTCCCTGGGGAGCTGAAGGGTGATAATGATGGCTTTTGAACTATTGTTTTGGTTTAATCCTGAAACACGTGGGTGAGATCATGGTTTGGTTTAACCCTGAAACATGTGGGTGAGATCTTGGTTTGGTTTAACACTGAAACACGTGGGTGAGATCTTGGTTTGGTTTAACCCTGAAACATGGGTGAGATCTTGGTTTGGTTTAACCCTGAAACATGTGGGTGAGATCTTGGTTTGGTTTTAGGGACCATCTTCATTGCACATGGACAACTTCATCAATGCTCCAATCTCCTCCCTTAAATCACACAAGGAGGATCTCAGCACAGTGCTTGAACTCCGTAGCACTGGCAAGAATCCCAATGTGTGTGTATACAGGAATCACACATTCTATAAATATTTTTGTGGTGGGTAGGTTTCCTCATTTTTTGCCAGGGCAGCGGCCGTGTGGCCTAATCTTTCCTATTTCCAACTACCAAGGAATTTTTAACATGCGCAATTTGCACTCAAGACCTCCTATTTTATTTCGGCCTTACCCGAGAAGACTAGGCATCTGATCTCACTACCCAGGAGACCAGGGGGCAGTATGACATCATTAGGACCATTGGTTAGAAAAAAAATTCCACAAATTATATTCCCTCTACTGGGAATCAAACCTAGTACGTTTAGAATTCGAGGCAGATGCCATACCTCTTAGCCATTCTGTCCCTGCGTGAGTGAGATCTAACATAGATAACTGGAATACAGCACATTTATCTTTTACCTTTAGTTACCTACATGTAGTTATTATAGCTAGGCTTTGCGTGCATTAATTTGGGATGAAATCTCACAAAATAGGTCAATTGTCTGCATTCTGAATTATTGGTATCACATTAAATATCTTTCAAAGTCTTTTTGTAATGGTTGACACAAAAAATATATATAATGGGAACATGTAGTGAAAATGTATGCAAAGACTGTATGCTGGAGACATCTGCTGTAGAGAAAATCCGCTTTCACATTTTGTGCCATTTTGACATATCTGAATAGGACGTCTGCTTGAATATGTTCAAAGAAAGTAGTGGTCAGCTTAAGGCTATTTGTATCTCCATAGAGTTTCTCCAGGTATGGTACTAGTGGTGGCCATATATGCTTTCTCTGTTGCTCATATGTTGGGCATCTTTGAAGCAGATGTTCAGCAGTCATTTTATCAGTACCATAGTTACACTCATCCATAGCTTCTATCTTTAGCTTGTTGAATAGATGGTATCCCAATCTGTTGTGGCCAGTGCGGAGTTTGAAAATTATCATTTTTTTCACTTCTGCTGAGCTGGTAATGTGCATCATTTTGTGTGTGGCCTAGTTGCTCTGCTTCCCATTTGTTCCTGTATCTGGTTCTGATAAAACTCTTAACCTTTTTTGAAAGTTATGATTGAATCTAAACCATTTAATAGCAGAGAAGTTAAAGTTTTATTTTGTTTTTTAAATAATCTTATATTCAATATTTTTAACCAAATGAAAGTTGTTTTGGGGGTATTTTCTAAATCAGATACGTTAACACATCACTGGATGCTAAGAGACGTTAAAAAAATGAAAACAATGTGTCTTAGAATGGAGTAAATACGCTAAACTAGCATATGATATGATAGTAATATTGGTCATTACTAACCGTGAGTTTAATAACTCAGTTGAAGTCAGCACAAGAGAATCACAGATCAGTGTTAAAAATTAAGTTTGTCTTGACAGAAGGGTTAATGCAGCATGTGCTTGTAGATGAAAGAATATTTTGCTAGTGGGTAAAATAAAAAGGCAGTCCCATAGCAGATACTGCCATAGAGGAATGAAGTGTTAGAGACTTCACTATACTAGGTCCAGCTTCAAGAGGTGGAGTGACCAGTTCCCTTCCTTGCTGCCTTTGTGTTGCGTGCATATTTTGACGCACATATTACAAAAATCGATATGGCTATTTAATATGGGAAAAATATAGACATTCATTCATTTGTGTATGAAAATGCTGTCTATGGTAAAAGCGAGAGAATCCATGTTTGATTCACACTTTTGATTATAGGAGTAATCGTTCTGGATATTGATCCGGCGCAAGGATATTGCGCTTACGGTTGTACTTATTTTTTAGGGCCAGAAAATATATTAATTTGCTTATTATGTTTATGGCCTGAATTCATATGTATTACATATTATTAGTACAAGTAGAATCAGTCCTATATTGTATATTTTGGATGGGTAGGCGGGACTAGATTCTGATTATTCCGGTCTAGCGGAAGTATGAGTTGTCTTGACAAGTCGTGATGAGTTCCGATGTACCGTGATAATGGCTGGTACGCACTTTTCAAAGGGCTGGTAGATTGTTAAGGAAATATAATTCAGGAAGTGGTTTTCTTCTAAAGGAGATGGTATCTCTACTATAGTTTATGTTAGAGACTCTCCTAAGGTACGGTACAATGTATAATTCGGACTCCATGTACTGCCAGACCCTATTTTGATGATCTCATGTCGATTCGACCTAGATGGAACATTGTGCTTCGTATCGCTAGGGTCGTGTTTTGTATCGACAAAGATGACAGACTTTCCTACAGCGGTTATGGCTACGTGAATTAACCTGATCATCGTAGAGCTGTATGGGAACATTTATGAAATCATTTATATACCCATTATAAATTAACTCTGGCTTATATTCTCCTTCCTATGAATGAGTGAACGACAACTCAGGGAGGCGGCCATGTTAGATTTCGGTCATCATATGTTTTGATCACTGCCAAGAGAACAGATTATTTATCCTATTATCGGACAGTGACAGGGAGATCTCAATCTTGCTAGAAACCCCCTCTTTCGTGGTTTCATAATATATGCTACAAACTATGGACGTCAAGTAACCTTAGTTATTTACCGATCTGCCTTCACTGACGCGTTTAGTCAGATAGGGGGATGCGGCCATAATATATCATGACATTGAACTTTTGATGTACTGCCCATTATTTCTGAATGTGTCATGACTTCAGATCTGCTATGTATACCTACAAATTGATATGTCAACATACCATGATGTACTCGTATGTCCCAGTGTGTACGTCTGAATAAATTGAGTAAACAAAGATTCCAGCAGTCTGCATTGGTGCCTTGTAGACACATGTGTATGAGTGGTTACATTGGTCAGCACACGAACAGTACACCATTCGCGGTAATCACACTCTACACTTCTACTTCATACATACACCATTCTGCGTCGGTTGGAGTGACCAAGTTTAGGGCCTGCTTCCCCTGGAGCCTTTGCCTTCCCTAACTCAGGACTAGGGTGAGTTACCCATTTACAGCTGGGTAGACTGGAGCATGCCTGATCTCAACAACACACCACTCTTCCTTACAGAGCACACAGACTGACACTTTACAGAGTGGAAAGAAGAAGAGAAACTTTACAGTGGCGAGCCAGATTCCTGGGTCCAGCTTACGCAGTTTTGTTTTGAGAATCACAGTTTACAGCTGAAAGAACATTTGTTTGAACACATCAACACCAGTAGGACAGCTATACAGTCGATGTCAGCTTGACCTGTATTACCGATAGGATGCTGTATCTAGGTCAGCGCTTGTTGACAGTTTTTCGCTGTACAGACAGTATTACACAGGACAGTGGTATCAAGTGTAGAAAATATCTGGAGCAGTATTGTTGACATTTCTCAACGTACAGAAGAATCACAGTGTTGTTGAACATAAAGTGCATAGTTCATCGTTGGATCTTCATATGCTCAAAAGAGAAAAAAATTGACAGTGTAATAGTTTAGAATTAAATCTATTACTCAATAAAGTGGCAAGTTATTAGAATTAAAATAAACTGTGCCTGCTTTACAACACTATACCTGCAACACATTCCATTCATGACATAAATTATATTGTATGCTATATGCTATTTATGCTTACATGTTATTTGTTTATATGTGTAGGTGTTTATATGTTGCGGGCCTGGATGGGAGGTGACTAGAACAGGAAATACCGAATGATATTGGTCTTGTTCTGGCGTTCGATAGGGAGCAATTTCTTAATTGAAATTTGCATGCAACATAGTTTGCAAATATTTGGTTAGTTGTGACGACTGTTTCATATTTGTATTTGTAACATTTTTTCTGTTCTTTATTTTTGTTTGATTTGTTTGTATAATTGTAGGTCTCATCTTTCCTTTCATTTCAGTTTTTTACACCCTTATGTTTATACACTGTGGCGTTATTTGTCTTGTCATTATATTATTGCAGTTATCATCACGGTTTCTGTGATCATTTTTTTTTTTTCATTTCTCCTATTTAATTTAATTTGATCTCTGCAAATGTGTTCATATTGTCTTTTCTTGTTTGTCCTTTGTAATGTCTTTAGTTGACATATGACGTATAGTGGTATACACTGATAGTATAGTACAGATCAGTACTTTATGATTGTTATTGTTATAAAACAAAATGTACAAGACCTTTGTAAGGCTTGTCTCCCAAAGTGATTGGTAAAGGGAAATATTTTTTCCACAGGTACTCAAGTGATCTTTGATTACATTGAGGTATACAAGACCTTTGTAAGGCTTGTCTCCCACAGTATTTGAGATACAGTTATTGTGTCCATAGGTACTCAAGTTATCATTGGTTATTATAAACCATACAAGTTTGGACTAAGACTAAGTCTATGGTATAGACTTGTCTCTCATTAACGTGAAAGAGGGTAATTTATTTACTTTTTCAGGTTTCTGATTTAAGAAGACAATATGTCTACATTAGATTATTTCATTGCACAAGGAAAATCTCTTGATAAGACTGGAAAAGACTTAGAACAATGGGCTGTTGCTCAATATGACAAAGCATTAGCTGCAGAAGAGAAAAAAATTGCTGCTGCTGTTGAAGAAAGAAAAGCTGCTGCTGAGGAAAAAAAAGCTGCGGCTGAGGAGAGAAAACTTCAAATAGAAGAAAAAAAAAAGCTGCTGCAGAAGAAAGGAAAGCTCTAGCGGAAGAAAAAAGATTAGAAAAAGAAGCTGATACTGCTGCTGAACTTAAGAAATTGCAGATGCAAGTGGAGGAAAGGAGATTTGAGGCAGAACAGAAGAAATTAGAAGCTGATGCAGAGCAGAAAAAATTAGAAGTTGCTGCTGCTGCAGAGCAGAAAAAATTAGAAGTTGCTGCTGCTGCAGAACAGAAAAAATTAGAAGTTGCTGCTGCTGCAGAACAGAAAAAATTAGAAGCTGCTGCTGCTGCAGAACAGAAAAGATTAGATAGAGAAGCTGAAGAGAGAAAAGCAATAAGAGAACATGAGTTTGAATTAGAGAAATTAAAATTGACATGTATGAGTAATGTTAATCAGGCATCTGGTAGTAATGGTAAACCTTTTGTGTACAAGGTCAAGGTACCAGCGTTTAACCCTACCAGTGATGACATAACATTTTGGCTTTCTAGATTTGAACGGGCTTGTCGATCTCATAATGTTGACAAATCACAGTATGTGAATCAGTTGTCTGAAAATCTAAAAGGGGAGTCCCTAAGTAAGTTATATTTTGTTGAAGAGGCCGACAAAGATAATTATGATGCTGTTAGGGCAGCTTTGATAAAGAGATATCAGCTGTCTGAGGAAGGTTACCGTCTTTTGTTTAAAACAATGAGACCTGAGGTAGGTGTAGAATTCTCAGATTTCATCTCAAAAGCACGAATTACACTTTCACGATGGATTGAATTATCCAAAACAGAGAAAACATTTGATGGTCTTACGGATTTATTGCTAAGAGACAAGGTCATGTCTTCTGTAAATAAATCATTCCTAGAGTTCTTACATGAGCGTAAACCTGGTACAATAAAGCAAATGGAAGAATATTGTGACCAGTATGCCACGCAACACCCTGACATGATTCTTAGTAACTCTAACATTAAAGAGAGTATGCCAGTTGCTTCGGCAACAGAATATAATCAGAATTACTCACACAAATTCCAAGGAGCTAAAAATAAATTTGATAAAAAGGTTAATTGGAATAAGTATCAAAACCAAGATAACCACTCAAATCAGGGTTCTTCTTTGAAGAACTGGAATCGGGCTGATAGTCCTCGACACGCGAGGGGTACCCATAATGTTAGAAATTCTCGGAAAGGGAGTAGCTATAGGAACTACCCAAGTGCTTCATGGAGACAAAAGAAACAATATTACAGGGATACTCAATATAACGAGCATGATGATTATGATCATGAATATTATGATTCAAACCCAAATAGGGGTTATAACAGAGGCAATAATAATTATAGAGACAATTATAACCGAGGTAGATCACAACACAAAAGACATGGTAAATCTTATTACCAGGCTAACTCTGCACAACAGGAGTTCCACGACACCGATAATCAGAATAATGATAAAAAAGACTCCAACAGTGTAGCAAATTCCGCTTTCGATTTTGCTAGAGCATCTGAGTGTTCGCAATGCAAAACATTATTCGATCCAACCACAGTGTCTACTTTAAGCTGCGGTCACCCGCTTCCCGCTCTCCATGCGTCAATTGCGCATAATGGAAGGGGTGCTCTTGTCTTTAATAGGGGCCTAATAGATGGTACTCCGGTATCAATTCTTTTCGATTCGGGGTGCACTACCATTGGAGTGAGGCAATCACTCGTAAATCCTTCTCGAGCTACAGGCAATATAGTCAAATGTGTAACATTTGGTGGCACATTGGAGAAGTACTCCACTGCCATTATCAATATTGCTACGCCTTTCTTTACAGGAGAGGTGCAAGCATGTCTCTTGCCGAATCCGATCGCTGATCTTATCATCGGTCGCATTCATGGAGTGAAAGAATGCACTCCACAGCAAATTTCTAATTGGGAAAATGTTAATATGCAATCGGCTAATGCAGTAATCACTAGGGCTCAAGCTCTTAATATGCCACAATCTTCACATTCTGAAGATAATGATGCGCAGATCCAAGATGATCCCTTGGAGATTTCCCACGATTCCTTTATCAAACAGCAGGAAGATGATCCTACTCTAAAGAAATTCTTTACTCTGGCAACAAAAGGTGATCCGAATAAGGATACTAATCGTAAATCTTGGATTACGATGAAGAATGGCGTACTTGTACGTATGGTACAAGACTCCGCTAAGTCCATTCATTCTCAAATCCTTGTGCCTAAAAATATGAGAGTTAAAATCTTACAGCACGCTCATGATTCGCAGTGTGCTGGACATATGGGTTTTTCCCGTACTAAAGCTAGAGTTCTTCAATCTTTCTTTTGGCCTGCTGTGAATAAGGACATACGAATCTATTGTCGATCTTGTAAAGTATGTCAAGAGATTAAATCCAGAGGTCCACGCCATGATGCACCTATTCAGGCTGCAGACATTCCCATTCGGCCATTTCAAAAAATGGCGATAGACATCATTGGTCCATTTAAGATAAAGTCTGCTAGAGGACACCAATTTATTTTGACGTGTGTTGATATGTGCACACGTTGGCCGGAGGCTGTTCCTCTAAAGAGCATAACTACTGCTGATGTCGCAGATGCTCTTTGGTTAATATTTTCTCGTCTGGGGTTTCCAGCAGAAATATTATCCGACCATGGTACCCAACTCATATCGGATACCATGTCTCAAGTAATGTCGACTCTGAAGATAGAGAGATCGCTGAGTAGTATTTATCATCCTATGTCCAATGGGATGGTGGAACGTCTGAATAGAACTCTGAAAAACCTACTAGGTAAGATAACAGATCATCATCCTCAGGATTGGGATAGGGTTTTACCCGCGGCTCTCTTTGCATATAGAGAGGTCGCCAACGAACATACAGGATTTTCTCCCTTTGAACTTGTCTTTGGCGCGAAACCGCGAGGTCCTATGTCCTTACTTCATGATCTTATAACTGCTGATAATATTGTCGATGACACAAAATCCTCTTATGAATATGTCATCGCACTTAGACACAAGATTATTGAAGCATGCAAATTGGCAACTGCTTCTTCTGAATTTGCGAAACAGAAGGCAAGGGAATTTGCCAATAAAAAGAGATGTTTGCGTCAACTTTGTCCAGGTGACAAAGCATTTGTCTTGCTACCTTGTAGGGAAAATAGACTTCTCATTTCTTGGAAAGGTCCGTACGATATAATATCAAAAGTTTCCGATGTTGACTATATCGTCGATATTGACGGGAAGCGTAAAACCTTCCACATCAACATGCTCACGGAATTCCATGAACGTCCTGATTATTTACAACCTGTTTTCCAGGCAACGGACGATTTTCCAGTCCAACATGGACAGTACTCATCTCTGTCAGTAATACAGGATGAGGAAACGAGTTTCTCGGATGTAAATTTACCTTTTCCAATGATTCCTCTTCACTCTAATGAATCATGGAAAGATGTTGCAATTTCTCCAGAATTATCTCCAGGAGCGCAGAAACAAGTTTCTACTATGTTAGAACAATTTCAGGATGTCCTTACTGACATTCCTGGTCAAACGGATGTCATTCAACATGACATTATTCTTACTGACCATAGTCCTATAAGAGTCAGACCGTATCCTATCCCGATACATTTTCAAGCACAGGTAGAGAAAGAGTTAGATGAGATGATAGAGTTAAAAATTATTGAACCATCCACATCAGCATATTCTTCGCCGATGGTTATAGTACGAAAAAAAAAGACAATAACATACGTCTTTGCGTGGATTATCGCAAATTGAATCAAGTGACTAAATTCGATGCTGAACCTATGCCTTTACTAGAAGAGCTACTTACGAGACTATCGAATTCTCACTTCTTCTTTACTAAACTCGATTTGTCTAAGGGATATTGGCAAGTTCCACTATCCGAACACGCCAAACCGTTTACTGCTTTTTCGACGCCTAGGGGTCTATTCCAATGGAATTTCATGCCTTTCGGTCTTATGAACGCCCCTGCAACATTTGTACGCATGATGCGTCGAATCCTATCTCATCGCTCAGATGTCATTGCGTATCTTGATGACATCTGTCTTTTCAGTGATACTTGGAACGATCACTATAATGGTATAAAATGAACTATTGTCTATCTTACGCGAGCATAACCTGACAGCGAAACCATCGAAAGCATGTATTGGTTTTAGCGAAATATCTTTCTTAGGACACCGTGTTGGTCATGGGTTCCTAAAAAAACAGAAGACCATAATACAAGTAAGATACTTAACATTTCTATTCCTAAGACTAAAAAGCAAGTACGAAGTCTCTTAGGTCTAATACAATTTTATGGACGATTCATCCCGAATCTGTCCTCCATTATGTCACCTCTTTCTTCCTTGCTAAAGAAAGGGTCTCCTAATGTAGTCCATTGGACTCAAGAATGTCAATCCTCTTTGGATAAGGTTAAAACTATGTTTTCTACTTCACCTATCCTAGTATTGCCTTCTAAGGATAAGACATTTATTCTTCGTAGTGACGCTTCATCCACCGGGATTGGAGCTGCACTAATGCAAGAGTACTCTGGAACTCTGCATCCTGTGATGTATATTTCTCGGAAATTAAATGCCGCAGAGAAGAATTACTCGGTCCTAGACCGTGAATTATTGGCTATGGTTTGGTCAATCCTTAAACTGCAAAGATTTCTTCTGGGCGCGCATTTCATTGTGGAAACTGACCAGAAAGCTCTTACGGCTATTCAGAGTAAAAATCTGAAGAGCGCGAGATCAACGCGATACGCGATTGCTCTACAGCCATTTCATTTTTCGGTGCGAGCTATCCGTGGGTCAGAAAATGTGATGGCAGATATTTTGTCTAGATGCCCACATGATTCATAACTGTTATACAACTTTGATACAGTTGTTTCTATGTTGAAATGTGTACACATATGTAATATATCATATATTGATTGTAACACTACTTAGCGGTTCATTGATATTTATTCACCGCTGATCTTTCAATGTTTTTCGTCGTTGATGATCATGATGCTAAGATATCTTAGATGAAATTTATGTATAAACTAATGTGGAAATTGTGTCATTGCTAATATTGTAGTATGCGTTGGTGACACCTCTCTGGAAATATTAATACTCAGAGAAGTACCTTCTCTAAGGTCATAAAACTTATGCTTATCATCTGCGCATTGTTATTGGTGCGTTGTGAGCCTATTGTATGTTGCTCCTAGATGTGTTTCAAAAAAAAAAATGTACCATTTTTTTTTTCCCGAGGGGTGTGGTAATCTGTTGCGTGCATATCTTGACGCACATATTACAAAAATCGATATGGCTATTTAATATGGGAAAAATATAGACATTCATTCATTTTGTGTATGAAAATGCTGTCTATGGTAAAAGCGAGAGAATCCATGTTTGATTCACACTTTTGATTATAGGAGTAATCGTTCTGGATATTGATCCAGCGCAAGGATATTGTGCTTGCGTTTGTACTTATTTTTTACGTCCAAAAAATATATTAATTTGCTTATTGTGTTTATGGCCTGAATTCATATGTATTACATATTATTAGTACAAGTAGAATCAGTCCTATATTGTATATTTTGGATGGGTAGGCGGGACTAGATTCTTATTATTCCGGTCTAGCGGAAGTATGAGTTGTCTTGACAAGTCGTGATGAGTTCCGATGTACCGTGATAATGGCTGGTACGCACTTTTCAAAGGGCTGGTAGATTGTTAAGGAAATATAATTCAGGAAGTGGTTTTCTTCTAAAGGAGATGGTATCTCTACTATAGTTTTTTATGTTAGAGACTCTCCTAAGGTACGGTACAATGTATAATTCGGACTCCATGTATTGCCAGACCCTATTTTGATGATCTCATGTCGATTCGACCTAGATGGAACATTGTGCTTCGTATCGCTAGGGTCGTGTGTTGTATCGACAAAGATGACAGACTTTCCTACAGCGGTTATGGCTACGTGAATTAACCTGATCATCGTAGAGCTGTATGGGAATATTTATGAAATCATTTATATACCCATTATAAATTAACTCTGGCTTATATTCTCCTTCCTATGAATGAGTGAACGACAACTCAGGGAGGCGGCCATGTTAGATTTCGGTCATCATATGTTTTGATCACTGCCAAGAGAACAGATTATTTATCCTATTATCGGACAGTGACAGGGAGATCTCAATCTTGCTAGAAACCCCCTCTTTCGTGGTTTCATAATATATGCTACAAACTATGGACGTCAAGTAACTTTAGTTATTTACCGATCTGCCTTCACTGACGCGTTTAGTCAGATAGGGGGATGCGGCCATAATATATCATGACATTGAACTTTTGATGTACTGCCCATTATTTCTGAATGTGTCATGACTTCAGATCTGCTATGTATACCTACAAATTGATATGTCAACATACCATGATGTACTCGTATGTCCCAGTGTGTACGTCTGAATAAATTGAGTAAACAAAGATTCCAGCAGTCTGCATTGGTGCCTTGTAGACACATGTGTATGAGTGGTTACATTGGTCAGCACACGAACAGTACACCATTCGCGGTAATCACACTCTACACTTCTACTTCATCCATACACTATTCTGCGTCGGTTGGAGTGACCAAGTTTAGGGCCTGCTTCCCCTGGAGCCTTTGCCTTCCCCTAACTCAGGACTAGGGTGAGTTACCCATTTACAGCTGGGTAGACTGGAGCATGCCTGATCTCAACAACACACCACTCTTCCTTACAGAGCACACAGACTGACACTTTACAGAGTGGAAAGAAGAAGAGAAACTTTACACTTTGCATTTCTTAACTCAAGAGCAGAGTCATGTACTCAGTTACAGATGGGTATAATGTCACTGTGTTTCAAACCCAGTGCTTTTGCCATGAAAGGCTAGTGCTTTAATCACTGGTGGCATCTCAAGAGTATTCAAAAGATGGACCAAGTTATCTGAAAGAAACAAACATGGGTAGAGAAACAATATTTAATTTGTGTAAAAAAGTGAATCGTCATTATTGTTGTTTAGCTTTACCTCCTAAAGGATGTGCCAGTTGCCAGATAAACAGCTTCCATTCCTCTCTATTCATCATGGTATCTTGCAAGTTTACAATTATCAACTTATATGCTGGTACAAAAGCAGTGGGTTCAAAACTGGGTGGTGTCACACTCTACCTACCCAGCTGTAGATGGGTACCTGCTTCTGCTCTTGAATTAGAGAAGGCAGGCAGCAAGGGAGGGCATTGGTGTGGTGAAGTGGGATGTTATAAATATTTATAGGGGACTTAGTGTACTGACTGAGATCAGCTGTGAAGGTATCTATATCTAATAAGAGTAGTGTATTATAGATAACCTTACTTGCTGCCACATATATATATATATCTCAGTCAGAATTATTCTGGAATAGTGTGATGACTACGTTGTATGTCTAGGGTATGTGTATGATGAAGTGTAAGTCATAACAACAACAGACAAATAAACAATTTAATTTATTCCACCACACTTGACAACACTGTGACACTCACATACATATAACACTCTAAAGGATATCTTAAAGGAGTCACTGATAACTTTTCAAATAACAATATGTATTCATTGCTGGCATGAATGAATATGTGTCCTGATTCAACTACAAAGGGAACCAGGAATCACAATCAATTTAAATTACAAGTTATATGTACAGAATTTATCAATATGAATATTGTAATGACATATATTATTAAAAGTATCCTATGTGTGTCAGTTGTGTAGTAGTAATATGAGGTAATACTGGTTTTGTTTTGTTCAAGCTCTGTTGGTATTTGTCATCATGACTTCAATAGTTTGTCTTTATGGGAACTATTATTGGAGATGTTCTCAGTTCCTGATATTAACACAATTTAATTCCCCTCTTAATGTTATTTTTACAAGGTCATTTTAAGCTGGGGGTACATAATTTTGAGCTCAGCTGGCCACATCAGCTTATCTGGCGTGATGGCGGCAGGAACAGACTCCTCTGCTCGATTCTCCCCTCGGCTCTGGAGACACCTCACTGATAGCTAAATGGACCAAGGAGTATGCTGTCCGACTCTGGATTCAGCAAAGCTCTGACCAGGTGCTGCTCAATACCATCAAGACCACGGTCCCTGAAAACAAGAAGGATGTACCTTCTACTTCATAACTAATTTATACTCTCTTTTTACACTGAGCACAATACATCACAAACATTGAGTTCAGAGCGTTAGACCAACTGTCAGCTTCATCTGAAATACTTTATACCAGCATTAACCTCCTTAATGGTTACTACGCCTCTGCACTTCCAGCATTATTTCTGTCTAATCAACAATCTAGGTGTCAGTGTACTGTTTGGCCATTCCATGCAGTTTTACTTTCCTCCGACACCTTCTGTTCAGGCTGGAGCATATAGGCTTTACATCATGTTTGCTACTGAACTACACATATATACAGGCATAAATTAACAATTCACATTCAATTTTCATTAAAAGATACTGAATGTTTCAAGCTTACCACAATTCATGGAAACAAACACAGATACGTTGATTAGCAATGAATTCTGGCACAATTACTGGCACAAATTCCCATCTGCTTATGTTTCAGGCTTTTATTTAACACAAATATGAGCTGGCTTCAACGCACTGTTGCTTTATCAAGCTTATTTGCACTAGTGGTCTCGAACTAACGCTCCTAAGTGAGTATATCAGCGAGTCTAGCCAATGGAGCCACGTTTCGACAAGTGTTTGAAAAAATTTTAACTTCCTACGTGTCCCCTAACAACCAAAGATAGTATTTATAGTCCGACCAATCGTGTTCAGTCTTATATTTGTTGCGCTCCAATCAATTTGGAGTTTACATGGTAGGCTATTTCTGTACGTAAGGTTTTTTTTTTTTTTTTCAAACACGTTATAAAAAAATTTTATGAGCAGAAATGATTTTATGCTGTCAGGCATCCCCACCATTTTATTTTGGTTATAACTTGTTAATTCCTAGACTATTAGCGTAACGTTTTACATATTCTTTGTCAGCAAGCCCTAAGGAACCCAATTAAACAAATTTAAAAGAGCTAAGTGGCTGCGTTCAAAATATGCAATTTCTTCTACCTCCTGTTTCGAAGATGTGCTGTCTGGGTACTGTAATGTTTTCAAACGTAAACCCATCTATTGTCATCTTTCCTTATAAGCGTTTTTCAGGATTTAAAAACCTAACTCTGGGAAGGGTAGTGAATTTATCACTGTCCGTCTGAAAAAAAGTTAGTGCATGTAGTCTTACACGCGTGATGGCAGCATTTGTGTATCGCGCGACGCGTATTTAGTGTTCGGCTTTCTGCCTCTCCCTTCTCGCTATCCTTTAGTCCATCTGTCTTTTGTTTTTGGTAACATAGTGTAGAAAAAGACATGAATGGAATTTAAAATTTAGGTCAACTTGCATATTTCAAGGTTTTTCTTAGAAAGGCAGCACATTTTATTGTGTGTTTGGGAAACGCGTGTATGTTGCAGAAGGCCTTTAATATCAACGTGAAAGCGTTACAATTTGCCGACGAAGTAGAAAAGAAGGGGGATTTCGAGTACTGTCATTGTGACAGCACTGTTCTTTACCATTCTTCTTCCTTTATTTATTATATGTATTTATTAGGCTTTATATTTACTTGATAATTTATATATGTGGATTAGAATATTCCACGACAATTGGTACAACAGATCTCTACACCTATGGCATCAGCTCCAGGACAGCCCAACATCTGCTGCAGTCCTGCCCAACTTACAGCAGTGAACGGAGTAGCATATGGCAACAATCTACTTCTCTCCACGAAAAACTGTTTGGAGATGTCAGGAACCTTGAGCTGACTACTGCCTTTATTAAAGTCATTATTGTAGAAATCGGAAGGCGAACAAAGAAGAAGGAAATATGCTGTCCATCAATCTTTTTTTTTTTTTAAATTGTCTAATTAAAAAAAAATGCCATGACCATAATTTTACTCCCATTAGTTTGACTTATGATATAAAAGTGAACAGTAAGTAAATTTCTGTTCTCATGGGAAACACCACTTGCGCTGCACTGATATCTCTAACAGATAAGGTAGCAGTATTAATCCTACCAGCAGCATTTTTAACCAAGAATTATTTAAATTGATTGTGACACATCAAATCTTCAGGGAGAATAAAAGACACAAAGATATATTCCAGACATTCACAAAATGTAAAACAGCTAAAATCATTTCCTGCATCCAAGCTTTCTTTTATTCGTGTTACACGGCAATGTTTGCTGAACAAACTGATATCACATTCAATAGTAACAATTTATTTCACCTCTATTTTTAAAAAAAATGTGTGGGGCATTCACAAAATAAAAGCCAGTATATTGAAGACCACATATCAATGCAACAAATGCACTTTTGTTTCTGTACAAGACCGTCAAAGTTTTTTAGCAAAGCAAAAAAAAATTTTCTCTTTATTTACAGTGTCACAATACACAATTTTACAACCCAGTTGTCTCAGGTATAACCTAAGGTATCATAAAGTAAGTCCAAAATCAAGATGCACGGAGAAAGGACAAAGATTATGAGAATAACTGCAACAAATGACAATAAGATTGCACCTGAAGAAACACCCCTACAAGATGTAGTATGATGCATCTAGGTAGCAATATAGTCATAGCTGGAGGAACATAGTGCTATTAAAAAAAGGATACAAAAGATAACGGGAGCTTTCACTCCATTTGGAAGTGTATGGAAATCACAAGAAAAAGCCAACACAGAAATCAGAATCTTTAACTCTAATGTCAAGTCCATCCTATTTTATGGCTAAATGGCATTGAGAACAACAGAAAAAAAAAGAAAGATTTTCATATATGGGTGCTTGCGTAGGACAGAAAGGTTGAAATGATAAAAGATCATCAATGTGGAACTGATGACAAGAGCTAGACAGGTGTCTGTGGAACAGGAGATAAGAAGATACAGGCAATGTATCGGGGATCACACACTAAGGAACCATCAGGGTAAGATAAGAACAGGGAGACCAAAACCCACACAAAGAGAAATGGAGGCAGAAATGAAATAAAGTGGATATGGAAAAACCTTGAGTGGATGGCACAAGACAGGACTTGGCATGAATGTGTTAAATTCCTATGCTCCTAGGGGAGCTAAAGTGTAACGATGATGATGGAAATCAAGAACCTTCATCTTTATAAAAATCTGACACTAAAATTTGTGAAAAAAACAATGTAACTTCATATTAAAGTTAACTTCATCAAGAAGGGGGTATTATATCTGGGGTGTCTTCTTCATCTACTGTGTAGGATGACTGAAGAATTATGGTGAGTGTTATCATTTGCCACTGATGTCACATGGAAGTTTTATACCTCAAATGGTGGAAAGGCAAAAAAGTCAGGAAAAAATACATAATCAAGAAAAGACAGAGAAGCAGATGAATACTCAAATGTGTTTAACACGCTTTGTAGAGTTACAACTTAGATATCAATAGAACATTCTTAACATGGTACCCACTGGGAAAGAAAATTTAGAAGGCAGTATAATACACGGTGGTAAAAAATGCAGAAAATAAAAATTACCTTGATTTAAAATAAATAAACACAAGCCCAAAATATAGCATGCTTGACATCATCAAAGTCACAATTTGTATTTTGAGGTAAAAAGAATTTCCTACCACATTTGAATTTATGCAACGAATTATCAGAATAAGAACTTTGCCACCCGTTTCTGCTCCTTCAAGCCCAAGAACAACTTTAATGAAGCTTTTTAATCTCAGATATTTTGTGGGAAAGTTGGTGAAGGCACAGATTAAAGTATGATAATGATAAATACCCAATTTATCACTAGGGAAGGAAATACATCAAAACCATAATGGTTGTCAAAGGATAGATAGGTGATGAAGGTATGTGATGCAGCTAATATCAAAACCATCAAGGTGAATGTAGATATAAACGATGGAGTGAAATGTATCAAAACAATCAGGATGTATGAATGAAAAATAAATGTGATAATAAAGTTAAAGATTGATAGAATCAACACGTCTGCTCACAAAATTCTTATAAGCGAGGTCTAACTATCTGCCAGGTAGCATTCCTGTGGTCAACATACGCAGGGACAGACAAATGGAATCAGACCATTAATACTCTCGTGTAGTCCATATGAGATACATCACACAGTCTACCTAGCAATGCAGAAAAAATTCAGATTGACAAGTTTAAAAAAAAGAAAGGACATGGAAATGGTTAGGATATTTGATAAGAATAGTCTCACATGGACCTGACATTGAAACCTGCAGAGAAAAGATGATGGAAATGCTTCGGGAAATAAGAAAAACAATCACAGAAGTGAAAAGGGTTGACTCACACAAGGCAGGTACAAACAGGCTCAAATGGCTTTAAACAGGCATCTGATCTCACTACCCAGTAGACCAGCTTGGAGTAGTTAAGAGATATCGTGTCTGCCTCAAATTCTAAAGGTACCGGGTTCGATTCCCAGTAGAGGGACTATAATTTATGGACATTTTTTGCAGAACCAGTGGTCCTAATGAACTGGAGGGAATAAGTGGTAATCTTCAAATGTCCACACAGGCCACAACAGTATATTATACTATTCAATAAGCTAAAATTAACAACTACAACTAAGCTGAACTGGCACTAATAAAGTGACTGCTTAACATCTACTGCGGAGTGCATGACACACGAATAGACAAAGTACTTATGTTCATCACTGGTACCAGTTCAGGGTAAGCTTTGTAAATATGCTAGCAACCTCTGATCATTGTTTCCTTCAAGCATGACTTCTGATGATGTTTGAAGAGGAAGAAAAAGAATGTCCAAAGGGGAAAATAAGCACTGGATGGAAGAAAAATTAGATATGATGAACAAGATAGATTTTAGGATTACAATAACTGTGCACATCAAGTGCAACCAATGCACAGGTCACCAATACACCAATTCTGTGACATCAATTCACATTAAGCCAGGTGCTTTCTTTAACCATATTCAAGTTGATGAAGTAAGAAAGAGAGTTCTTCATTGTTATATAGAACCAATCCTGACATATGGGAGTGAGTCATGGACAATTAGTAAACAAATAGGGAAGGCACTAGAGGTCACAGAGATGTGGTTTTACAGAAGAATGTTAAAAATACCATGGATAGCCCAAAAGAGTAATGTGGATGTCCTGTAAGAGGTCAATGACCAAAGGAAACTTATTTCACAAGTTAGAAAGAAGCAATCCACTTTTTTTGGGCATGTTATGAGAAGAGGAAAGCTGGAATATATCGTAACAACAGGTAAGATTGAAAGAAAAAGAGATAGGGGAAGACAAAGAGAACAAATCCCAAAGGGCTGATCACCCGTTTGCCAGTCACTTTGATTACGGAAACAACGACAAGCAGATTGATTTGTCATTGCCCTAAAGACGCCATTAGGCGTGATGGGAACAACGGCAGAGAAAATCTATTCGCTGTTGCCCTTAAGACGCCACTAGGCGTAATGGCCACTGACTGCTTTGCTGGTCGTTGGCTAAGGACGGAAGAAGAAGAAAGAGAACAAATACTGGACATTGTGGCATGGAAAGAAGTCAACAACAGAATTGAGAAATTGTACTGGAGACAGGAAGTTGTGGAGAGACATGATCTCCTATGCCACTAGGCACGGTGCTTGAAGAAGAAGAAGTTGATGTCTGAAAATGTACGAATAAGAAATGTGACTATGAAACATGGAGAACAGCAAAATGTGACTATGAAACATGGAGAATAGCAAAACCAACAATCAAGAAGTTTCTTAAATGGTTGCCTGCCGATAAAAGAAGGACACAAATAGTATGAGAATACCAATGAGGAACTAATGACAAAAACCAGCAGAACAAGAGATAAGAAGATGTTGATGATGGACATGACACACACTGAGGAAACCTGTTGATAGCATTATTTTCTTGTTCTGGAGTCCAAGGGTAGGAGAGGAAAGGGAGACCATGAAGAAGAAAACTGGAGACAGAAATGAAAAAGACACAGAAAGAACTTGAGCTGATGGCACAGGACAGGAGGATCTGGCGTGAGTTTGTTGAAGGTTTATACTCCTTGGGGAAGTGAAGAGTAATGGTGACTGATAGTAACAAAATAAAAGTCAGTACAAGAAGAGAAAGTATAACAGCAACACAAGGCAGCAAGGAAGTGAAGTGGTCACCCCACCTCTTGAAGCTGGACCTAGTATATTGAAGTCTCTAACACTTGATTCCCCTATGGCAGTATCTGTGCTATGCGACAACCTTATCACATGTTCATATGTTTATGTACAAGACATTTAGTCTCAATCACTTACACTATCTGTCTACTAAACCTTCATCTTTAAATCCATTTTGCTTTGCTTTGGAACACAAGAAAGTTCAAAATAATGAGGAAAGTGTAACCTCTGGAGAATCTATTACGACACTCGTGTGTTACAAACTTTGATTTTATTTATCACACAATTCTGCAGTGATAGCAACCACATAAGCTGAACATTGGTTATCACATACTAATGCATGTCCATGTGGAACTGGAATCCAAACCTGAACACATTCCCCAAAACTGGCCAGCCCACTGTAACCTATGATGTCAAACATGGCCAGAGGGTGCTGAGCTGAGACAGAAGTTATTGGGCTGCCACAAGGATCTGAAAAAGACTGTGGACTTTATCCTGGCGACAAGCCTGCAGATTTAGCATGACTAACAAACTGAATGCAGAAGAGGAAGACAGCAAATAAAGCAATAATCATGCCCACAATCCTATGTGGTACGATGCATTAAACATAATCAGAATGTAGAACAAAAATAAAATATGGACTTACAAGAATTACATCACTTTAACAAAGCAGATTAAGAATAAATAAAGAAATGATTAACAATAAATAAAGGAATGTGAATATAGATCCATTTTGTAAGATACTGACACTATCCTGTCTCTTTAAGTCCAACAGCACAAAGTAGGGGATTTCTGAGAAATTGGGCAGTTGGCTGGAACAACATCAAGCATCACCTACACAGTTAAACAATGCAATAAAGTGTATGGATACATCTGAATGCAGTCAAATCCACTACCTGCACAATCATTCAACAGCAAAAGATCTGGTCACAAGATGAGGGGACACAACTGTCAGTACAAGCATTCAACAGCAGAACATCTAGTTACAAGATGAAGGGACACAACTGCCAGTACAAGCATTCAACAGCAGAACATCTGGTTACAAGATGAGGGGACACAACTGCCAGTACAAGCATTTAACAGCAGAAGATCTGGTTACAAGACAAGGGGATGCAACTACCAGCACAAACATTCAACAGCAGATCTGGTTACAAGACAAGTGGGCGCCAGAGTTTAAAGTGGACAGGCAGTGTTAAAACAACCCTGAAGAAAAATGGTACGATGCTGGCCAAAGCATGAATAAACCACACACAAATGAAAAATGATTCTTCACAAAATATTCAATGGCATACGTGGACAGAAAAAAAGTAAGTAAAGTACATAACATTATGCTCAGATAGTTACCTCATATCACAGCATATTTACATCAGACTGCAATGGTCACTGCAGTAAAAAGACTACCATCAATCTAAGACAGTCACACACAAAAAAGGGGGTAAAGGTTGCCCCATATAAGATACTGCAGTAGGAAATTGTAGTGTTAAAGACTTCACTATACTAGGTCCAACTTTATGAAGGGGGGGGGGGACCAGTTCACTTCTTCACTGCCTTTGCTTTCCCTAACTCAAGAGCAGAGTCAGGTACCCAGCTGGGTAGACTGGAACAAGATAATTAACAGGTTTTGAACCTGCCATGAGAGGCAAGCACTCTTAACTTCTCTGCAATAATTGGATCTTCTCAAGGTAGTTATTTACAGCAATAAAAACACATACAGTTACATTATGTAACTTGACAGATCACTGTTACATGTAACATATGGTATTTGCATTCACAATATTCGTAAAAGATAGATACCTTATCTAACATAGTATTTACACGAGATAGTCTTAGTGCCTTTATCTAATACATGATTTACAATGAGAAAGTATCCTCACATAACATAACATTTTCATCAGAATGAGATAGTTGCTTTAAATACTCCAAAATCTTTTATTAAGCTTGAATAGTTACTTTATTTACCTTAATATTTGCAGCAGGCTAAAATAGTTATCTCATGTAACATATTATTTACATTAGACTGAAATAAATTATCTAATGTAACACAAAATGTATATAATAGAATGAGGTAACATAACATTTACACTAGACTGAGATGGTTACCTCATGTAAAAATTGAAAAAGACGAATAATAAACAAAACAGACAGAAGGTTTCAGACCATAATGATGCCTGGATAAGACAGACACATAACATCAAGTTGGAGCTGCAAACACAGAGAGAAGAACAATGGGTAAGTGCTGATCATAAATATATGAATGAAGGATGACTGTTGATAAATACAATTTTAAGTGTCTGGGGCATTGAAGAAGAAATGGCACCTCTAGCAGACATGAACAAATTGTCACCAGGCCCATGTCAATCAATAAATGAAGTTTGCTGTCCAAAGGTTCTGGAATCCCCAGGGTAAGAGAGGTGGGAGGGATTACAAAAACACATGGAGAAGAGAACTGGAGACAAGGCATGAAAGAGATGAGGAATACATGGAAAGACCTTGAGCAGACGGCACAGGACAGGAAGATTTAGCATACGTTTGTTGAAGGCCTATGCTCCTTGGGAAGCTGAAAGGTAATGATGTATGAAGAACATTCAAGGATGCCATAACAAGAATAATGCACACAACAAATTACTGACTTTACACTGAATTCTGTTTATATAAAACAATTGTCCAAGATATGAAACAATTATTGCTGATAAATTGCAATTGATTAAAATAAAACACCCTTTATGTTGCCGAAAACATCTATTTACACACACGTCTGAGATAAACAATAATATAAAACACAACAGCTACAGCCAGCACTTGCATTTAATCTTTCCTTATCTCTGCCTCCTCTTTATTATCACTCTTTGCCTTATCGCTTGGAGGACTAGCAGATTCTTCATTTTCAGATTTTTCTGAGCCTAAAGAAATTAAAAAAGGTCTTGATTTGAAAATGGAACACAATTTGAAAAAAAATCACTATTTTATCTACCAGTTGCCCTAAGTGTCTTTAAGTGTAAACTTGCCTGCTGTATACCATGTGAATTATTTTGTTAAGATATGGAATCCTCTTTTGGTCACATGAAAATGTTTACCTGAAACTACTAAATAAGAATTTCTTATACTTTATAATGTATGTTAATCACAAACATCTTTGACTTCTGTTCAGATAATAGCATTGACAACACCATAACTGGTACCTGATACGTGAACTGCCATTTGGTTTGATACACCAATAAATGAAATGAAGTTATGCCGCAATGTTACAAAGTATTTTCTTGATGCAATCATTTGACTTACAGTAAGATTTATAGGATGGCATTAGATACAAGTGAGGTAAAGTGTGCAATGAAGAATTTGCATATAGTTCAGTCAGCCATTACCCTTTAGCTGCATATATATCACAGTCCTTCAACAAATTCAAGCATAGCCTTCGTCATGTCCTATGCCATCCACTCCAGGTATTTCTATGTCATCTTTATTCCTTTCATGTCTTACACCAGTTCTCTTTTCTGTGTGTTTTTTAGGGCTCCCTGTATTTCTCTTAACCCGGGAATTCTAGAATAAGGGTTGCCTTGTAATGCTATCAACTAGTTTCCTCAATGTGTTTCCTATTCAAGGCCAACATGTTTCCTCACTTCTTATTCCATTGTGTCGGGCTGAAAGGCGCAAATATCGCAGCTTTGCTGTAAACGGCAACACCACGTAACAAAAGTCCTTTTCAGGATGAACGCAGCAGAAGAATAATTCCATTGTAATTTGTCAGGTTTTTTCCATTATTTCCACATTAGTTATCTTGTCTCATCACATCAATCCTTCTGCTCCACACATTCACCCATTTGTGAAAGTCTGTAACTTCCTGGTTGTCATTTTTATTGTTTTCCATTCTTCACAGCCATACAACAGAGCTGTTCTAACGTGTCAGCTGGAGATTCTTATTTTTGCATAGACTTGATTTCTTTTGATTTCCAAATGCAATGGAAGCTATTTTTTGTATTCTTATTGTACCTTTTTGTATTCTTGTTGTACCTTTTTGTATTCTTATTTTTATGTTACTGTCTGTTCAGCAAATGCCAGCTCTGAAATACAGACCTGTCTCATCTTCCAGTATCCCAATGAATACTTTCTCGTCCTCTCCTTACATGCCTTGATGACATTGTCCATAAGGAGTATGAAAAGATAAGATGACAGAATATCACCCTGTCTTACACCAGTGGTGGTCTTAAACTCTTCAGACTTATGGTTTGCCGTTCTCACATAATTTCTGCAAGTCTCGGAGAAGCTTTGTATGTTCCTCCAGCTTTATTTATATCAGTGGTTCCCAAAGATCAAAGGGGGCGATACGGAAAAAAAGGGTCACTGGGGGGCGTTCAGTAGTAAAGAAGGGGCGTTAAGAAATAAGGGAGAGTTGAGGATATGACAGGCTAAATTCGGTATATATTTGATAACTAAATGCATTATCCTATTTGAAAAATAAAGCAGTAACGTTAGCGCAGGGAAAGCAGTTATAGATTTGAGAGACATCAATGAGGCAGGAACGAGACAGGAAAGATGTGGATGAGTGTATTACTAGGATCATTAAGCAAGGCATAGTTTCGTCTTTATGTGCCATCCTAAGCTCAGGTAACCATCGGTGATCATAAATTGTAATCAGGAACTACCGCGAAATCGGGGTTAACAAAACACCTATTGTCCATTAGGTCATTCACGAAACGAACAATGAGAAGTCTGTGATTGGCTCACTAAGATTAAAACAGAATCTTTGGAAGATGAAAACCAGTCCTAAGTAGCGTTTACTAGTTTAATATGAACTTTGGAATTAGCGAGGTGTGTCTGAGCGTATTTCATCTGACGAAATTAGAGACCTGCTTGTGTTTAAGAAAGGACCGACTTTGCTTTGTTGTGGATTTTAATGTCTCAGTATTTACGGGGGCTAGTGGTAACGTGATATTCGCGGTACGTTAATAAACAAGAGAAAACGTTCAATAGAGCCAAGTGTTTCTTGGCAGTAGAAATCAGTCTTTGAACCTCTCCTACATTGCATTCAGACTTTCATTAATCGACCGACGCGATGTACGTTTCCCATCTATTGCATCTTGGTGCTGCCTATGATCAAAACCAACAAACTTTCTCGGCTCTTCTTGTGAACAGGGATTTCAAATAAGCTTGTACTGGGTATTAAACTATTTCATCCTGTCGATTAGGTAAGTTTTCATATTTTTTTCTTTTCTTGTACAGAGCTAGTATCAGTTTTACTAACACTAATTATAAATTATCAATTAAGCAGATACATTTTGATACAGATTTGCCTTATATTGAATATTGTTGTTCAGTCCATTATATTATATCCTTTTAATTTGTGCCCGGCAGCCCAACACAATATAGTTATGCCACTGGCTCCCAATCTTAAGGCCTATCTTCACAAGTGAATTATTTAATATTAAATAATTATTAGTATACTGTAAGAAATCATTATTGGGTTACTTCAACCTTGTTGTGGCTGTTGCTGATTGTGTTTTTTTTTCTAATTGCTGTTTTACATTTTCTAATACTTTTTTTTTTGTGTGTGTCTAATTTATTGATGGCTGTGGTTATGAAACTTTATAAAACAGAAGAGTAAACTGGAAAGAACATTTGTGTGAAAATTTATGTAAAGCCACATTTTAAATCAGTTTTTGTTGCATACTTGATGCATATTTTTCTAGCTGCAAAATTGTAAAATCAATTCTTTGTTCCAGAATCCAGAACAAATATGGCAGAAAAAGAAGTGCAGATAATAAAGCGTGAACTAACTGAAATATGGATTTATTCCAGTACTGGAATAACCAACAGCTACCAATGTGTCTGTTTTGTGAGAGGTTCTTTTCAAATGAGGCAATGAAACTTTCAAGACTTCTTGAACATTTGAAGAAAAATGCACTCTGCAAAAGCAGAAAAAAGCTTGGCAAATTTTCAGTTACTTCGTGAAAACTTTCAGAAACGGAAAACTGTTCGCAACATGTTTGCCAGCACTTCACAACAAAATTATGATGGCTTATGAGCTTCATACAACATTTCATTGCTGATAGCTCAAGTTGGAAAGCCTCACACAACTGGAGGTGTGAGTACATTTATGCACAGGTCACCTGAACAAATAATTAAGGCTATTCCGCTCAGAAATACCTCTGTTCAAAGAACAGACGAAATGGCTGAGAATGTTGAAGAAACATTGTGAAACATACTTCGGACAACAGCATTTGCATTGCAGTTGGAAGAGTCAACTTTGCCGGGCAACGAATCTTTACTTCTTGCGTATGTTTGCTTCGTAAAAGATGAAACCTTGGCTGCTCAGGAGTTCTTATTTGCAAGGCAAGTAGTTACAGATACGAAAAGGAAGTCAATCTTTCGTGTAGTTAAGCAATTTTTCAAAGAGAAGGATATTCCGCTTACTAACATTCTTGCTTGTGCAACAGATGTGGTACCATCAGTGATAGGTTGTTACCACGGGTTTATCGCTTTCTTAAAAGAAACTGTACCTGGTATATTTACAATACACTGTAATTCACAGACATCTTGTTGCAAAAAATTTAAGTGATTGGCTTCACAATTCATTAAATACTGTTGTAATAGCGATTAATAGAATTAAATCCAATGCTCTCAATTACATACTATTTTGAGAGCTTTGTACTGAGAATGATGAACAATTTGAATGCTTGCTGGTGCACACAGAAGTCAGATGGCCCTCAAAAGGAAATTGTATGAGAAGCTTTTATGCTCTGTTTGAAACTGGTAGAATTCTTTAAAGATTCACATGCTTTGCTCAGAACAGAACTAACAAACATCAGGCATGACATTGCATATTTGTCAGATTTATTCACAAAGTTTAACGACATAAATCTGCAACTGCAAGGAAATGATATTAATCTTATAAAAGTCAAATCTGACATCTCCATGTTTCTGGCCAAATTAACGCTATTCAAATGCAATATTGGCTGTCACGAGCTAATCCAATGTCCCAGCCTCTTTGAGTTGGAAGAGAAAAACAAAATACCAGCAGATAATCTTCGTATATTGTGCACACCTAGATATGCTGCTTAAAGACATGTCTCAGAGGTTTCAGGATCTTCTTTTGATCACTATTCCAGATTGGATAATAAATCCATTCCTAGACACGTGCAGTGAGAGACTAGGAAGGATGGAAGAGGAACTGATTTTGCTGCAAAATGACATTGAGCTTAAGCCAATGTTCAAGAAATCATATCAAGACTTTTGGTTGCAGAAAGAAATCTCTGAATGCTACCCTGCAGTGTGGGGAAAGGTTAAGATGTTCTGTATTGCCTTTCCAACATCATATTTAGTAGAGCGTGGTTTCAGCGTGGTTGTCCAACTTCTTTCAAAGCAGAGAAACAGACTGCAGATTACTGAGACTCCTGAGCAGCTTTCAGCCTGATGTTGAGAAGCTGATATCACTGCACCAAGCACATCCATCTCACTGAAGTTAAAAGAACAATGAAGTAGGTTTGTTACTAATATACTCAGGCAGACTTCTGTTTGTTATACTGGATTAGGTAATTAAGTTTATCTTTTTAAATTAAATTAATAAATAAGGGTATCTGTAGCTTTAAATTACAATGTAATAAATAAAGCAATTAGTTGTCACTGTTTTGAATTAGCAGTTGCTTTTATCTTTCACTCTTTATAGTTTTTTATGTACTATGGGGAAATGTAGGGGGTGCTGGGGACATGTCCTGGGAGCCAAGGGGGCGGTGACCCGAAAAAGTTTGGGAAACACTGATTTATATTGTTGCCAAGATATGAATATACCTCTAAGAGGGAAGTGTCTCCAAGTGCAATTTATCTATCAATCTATCTATCACTTGCCACATTTATTCTCATAATCTTTGTCTTTTCACTGTGTATTTTCACCCTCAACTGCTGTAACCTCTCGACATGTATTCTAATTTTTTCTTGCATCTGGTTACATTTATGGGACATATGAGTCATGACATTGGAAAAATCTAGATCAAGCCATTTAGTCAAAGTCCACTGAATTCCAGTTTGTTTGTTGATGTTACTGTTTCCATTACCAAAAATCTATAGCCAGGAAGAAGAAAAATGGTGACAATTTCATTCATGTCCATGTTTTCCCATGATCTCTTCAGTGCCTTTGTTCCTAATTCTGCATTAAAGCCACCCCTCTAGATCCTAATGCTTTTACTTACAGCATGCAAAAGCATGTGAATACTTAGTGCAGACTGCCTGCAAGAGGACCTGCTGCAATGATAGATTCATGCTCCATAGGGAGCAAGAAGGAAAATGATGATGAATCAGGTTATCTTCCCTTGACAGGCTCAGCTTTGAAGTTATCTTCACTTGACAGGCCCAGCTTTGAAGTTGATGACACTGCCAGCGCCATGAAAATTCAGTCATTATTTAAAATCTCTATAGCATCCAACCAATGCTTGTATAGGTGGTTCAAAGGTTACATGGTCAAACTCTGACCAGCAATGCATAAAAGCAGTTATCTTAAAGTGACATTTAATGTATTAAAGTCCAAAACTGAATGTGATGAAGGTGGGAATGTATGTCAAAGGACAAGGCCTGTTATGAAACCAAACAACTGAACTTACATAAGCTCTTGTTAACATTGATGTCAGCAGGGAAGTAAACAGGCATCAGCTTTTCATACACATCCACATCAACTTTCAGGAAGAGGCACAAGATGATTCTCTCAATCTAAAAGATGTGCATCAAATACTGAATAACTCTTATCGTCTCACATAAAATAATGGACAATTTTTTTCATTTCACCAAAATCATGTGAAAAACATGTTAGTTGGTTCTTTCAATCTAACATACATAAATCAATGGCCACTTTTCTCCATTAGAATCTGTTCAGATTACAACTGGGAACAGGATTTTGCATGATCTTCCTCAAGTACCATGCCAGTTACTAAAGTTACCATGCCAGTTACTAAAGTTACCATGCCAGTTACAAAAGTTACCATGCCAGTTACTAAAGTTACCATGCCAGTTACTAAAGGTACCATGCCAGTTCTAAAGTTACCATACCAGTTACAAAAGTTACCATGCCAGTTACAAAAGTTACCATGCCAGTTACTAAAGTTACCATACCAGTTACTACAGTTACCATGCCAGTTACAGAAGTTACCATGCCAGTTACTAAAGGTACCATGCCAGTTACTAAAGTTACCATGCCAGTTACTAAAGTTACCATGCCAGTTACTAAAGTTACCATGCCAGTTACTAAAGGTACCATACCAGTTACTAAAGTTACCATGCCAGTTACTAAAGTTACCATACCAGTTACTAAAGTTACCATACCAGTTACTAAAGTTACCATACCAGTTACTAAAGTTATCCAACCAGTGAAGTTACCATGCCAGTTACTAAAGTTACCATGTCAGTTACTAAAGTTACCATGCCAGTTACTAAAGTTACCATACCAGTTGCTAAAGTTACCATCATCATCAGTTGCCATCTCCACAACGAAGGTTGGCTGTAATGGATCTCCAACGTCTTCTGTCTCTTGTCTTGGTGGTGCACTCTGATAGACTCTTTCCTGTCCATCTCTTGATGTTATCTTCCCACTTATAGCGCTGTCTTCCCCTTGCACATTTGCCTTCAGCTCTCCCCTCTGTTATGGTCTTCTGCAAGGTGTTATGCCTTTTTATGTGGCCAAAGTATTTTAGCTGCCGAACCTTGATTTCCCTCATTAGTTCTCTTTTCATACCTAGATTTTCTAGGACCTCTTTATTTGTTTTCATCTTTTTCCATGAGATACGCCCCATTCTTCTATATATCCACATTTCAAGAGCCTCAATTCTTTCTTCCAAATGCTTATTCATCGTCCATGTTTCAGCACCATACAGAAATGCAGAATATATATAACACTTTATGATTCTCAGTTTTAATTTGTGAGATAACTGTTTAGATGTCAGTATATGTTTCATGTTGTTGAATGTAGCTCTGGCCATTCCTATTCTCTTCTTGATTTCTGTTTCACATCTGCCATCTTCTGTTATTATATGACCAAGATATACGTAGCTTTTGACTTGTTCCAGGATTTTCCCATTTACGCTTATCTTTAATGTGGGTTTATCGTTTGTTTTGCTAATTATCATAGTTTTTGTTTTCTCAATATTAATGTCGAGTCCATATTCATGACTTATACTGTTCACTTGCTTCACTAGTTCTTGTAATTCCTGTTCGCTTTCAGCTAACAACACGGTATCATCTGCATATCTAAGGTTGTTTATTGACCTTCCACTGATGTTCAGTCCTGGTATTTCCTGTATCTGTTTGAAAATTTTTTCGGTGTATAAATTAAATAGGCAGGGGGACAGCACACAACCTTGTCTGACACCTCTTTTTATGTCTATGTATGATGAATAATTGCTTCCAGATCTTACTGTGGCAGTTTGCTCCCAATAAAGATTACTGAGTATTCTTATATCTTTGCCATCAATACCTATGTCTTCAAGGCATTCAATTATTTTCTCATGATGGACTCTGTCAAAAGCCTTCTTATAGTCAATAAAGCACATGTACATACTTTTTTGGACCTCTGTATATTTTTCTGCTAATATTCTTAGGCAAAATATTGTCTCTCTTGTTCCACTGTTCTGTCTAAAACCAAACTGTTCTTCTTGGATTTCACTGTCTACCTTACTTTTTATTCTTTCCTGTATGATTTTGAGCAGTATCTTAATTGCATGACTCATCAGGCTGATTGTTCTGAAGTCTGAACATTCTGTTGCATTTGGTTTTTTGGGCAATGTTATAAAAACTGAAGTCTTCATGTCGTGTGGTATATATCCTGTATTGTATATATCGTTGCACAGATCTGTGATTGTATCTATACCAAAGCTCTCCAGAGCTTCTATCATTTCAATGTTTATGTTATCCATGCCTGCTGATTTTCCTTTTTGTATCATATGTATGGCATTCTCTACTTCTGATCTGAGAATGTTTGGGCCTTCATTAGAATCTGTTGATGGTTTTTTACCTCTGTTGTCCTCAAATAGTTCTTTTACGTATTCTGCCCATCTGTTTGATATGTCTTTCTCATCAAGTAATATTACACCATTTTTGTTCTTGATACAGCTTCCTTCTTGTGCAAACCGTGACCTATTTGATAATTTCTTTATTTCTTCATGCATATCTCGTCATGTGCTTTGCTTCCAAGTCTTCTATTTCCTTGCATTTTGTTTCTATCCACTGTTCTTTTGCTTGTCTACACATAGTACGTATTTCATTGTCTATTGTTTTATATTCTGGAGTGTTGTTTGCTTTTTTTTCTTTCTGCCATTTTATTCAAGATGTCATCTGTCATCCAAATTTGATTTTTCTTAGACTCCTTTTTAGGTAAATTTGCATTTGCTGATTGTATGCTTGTTTTTAAGCATTCCCATTTTGCGGTTACTTTTTCTTCTGGGTTTTCTCTTCTAAACTGCTCCATGCTTTCTGTCAATAACTGTTGATATTTATTTTTGACGTCGATTAAATATTTCTGTTTTATATCTGGTTGTTTCAGCGCTGATATTTCTATCTGGGGTTCCTCCTGTCTTCTGTTTCCTGCTCTTTTCAGCTTTATATTTACTTTGATGAGAACTGGATTGTGATCTGAATTTATGTCGGCGCCAGGATGTGTCTTTGCACTTGTGACACTGTTCTTAAATCTATGTTTTATCATGATATAGTCAATCTGATTTCTTGTTACATCTCCTGGGCTTTTCCATGTGTATAATTTCCTTGGGTGGTGTTCAAAAAAGATGTTACATATGACCAGCTGGTTTTCTTCACAGAACTGGATAAGTCTGTCTCCTCTATCATTTCTTGTCCCTAATCCATACTGTCCTACTATAATCTTGTATTGATATGTCGAATAGCTTTGCTCTCATCTTTAGTAACATCATTCTGTGTCCAGTATCCACATACGTATTTTTCTAACTCCTTCTTTATCAACATTCCTACCCCTCTTTCATGTTTTTCTCCTCCTGAGTGTATAAGCATGTACTGGTCTCTTTTTATGTAGCCTGTATCCAATAGTCTTGCCTCTGCAACTCCCAGAATATCGAGTTTCATATCTGTTGCCTCAAATATAAGATTGTCAAGCTTTCCTTCTTCGTTTAGAGTTCTAACGTTCCATGTTCCTATTTTTAGGCTCCTCCTACTATAAGTTACCATACCAGTTGCTAAAGTTACCACACCAGTTACTAAAGTTATCATGCCCGTTACTAAAGTTACCATGTCAGTTACTACTTATGGAGCATGGAGCCACCACTACAGCTGCAAAATCCCCATCCCCCCCATTTACAGGAAGCCTACACCAAGTAGTCACATGATCATGTAGTGGTGGTTTCTGTGACTGTGAGACATGACGAGGTTACCAGCCCATGCACAACCTCATATTTAGTTGCCGTGTACGACATGCCCCATGGGTCCAGTAGTCCTGTTCTTTCTATCTTCACAGACCCCCCTAGAAACTATACGAGGCACCACATATAATAACACTGCATTATTGTATTTACAATATTATCAAACACTGTGTAAATATTTTAAAGCTTAGCCCCTTGAGACATTCTTATACTAATTCAAGTGTTGTAGATCCATTAGAAAGCATTCTCCATGTACTTCCTCTATTCCTCGGCTACTTCTGTGTTGTCAGACAATCTCAGCTTATCTCTTATAGAGTACTTCTTTTGGTGAACTTACATTATAAATACATAATTTTACTGATTATGTCCCATGCAACAGCACATCTGTGAATTCTGCCTAAAAAATTTGCTACTGATAATTAATGAAAAATGAACAAAAATCTGGTACATTATCATCATGATCCTTCTGCTCCCCAAGGAGTATAGGCCTTTAGCATTCTCATGCCAAGCCTTTCTGTCCTGTACCATCAGCTCAAGGTCTTCCTCATCCTGTTCTCTTCTCTTATATTTTTGTAAGGCTTAAAATTTCTGCAGGAAGGGGTGGCCAGCCCTATACCCAACCCTCTTTTTTTTACAACATGCCTGGTAGATTATAGTGTCACTAGCAATAACCTGTCAAACTTGACAGGTTTTTAATTATAGTGTGCTGTTTCCGTTCCCGGATGAGCAGATAGAAGTACATTCTTAGAGTGTTTTTGGTTTCTTTTCATTATACAGTGTAATCAAACTGTTCATGAACACTGTCATCTGAACGCTTTTTTTTGTTGATTGTAACTATTTTCGGTAGTATATATAATGGAAACAATACAATTTTTCAACACGGTTGCATTCCTCAGCTGTGACCAACGTACACACGGTGAGAATTATGTTATTTTAGATTCAATTTAAAAGTTTATTTGCTCGTTGTGACTGATGCTGTGCTCGTCTTTGTGTTGCTGCATTTTGTCGTCGTATTGCTGCTTTTTCTAGTCTCGCTTGCTCGTTGGGACTGATGTTGTGTTTGCCTTTGTGCTGTTTCATGTTGTCATCACACTGCTGCTTCTTCTATAGTCTCGCCTGCTTGCTGCGATTGATGCCACCGTCTTTTCCCGTTAGTAGCTGCAGATTTGGCAGCCATCTTATCATCTTGATCATTATGTGTCAAACCGTTCAAATACAATTCACTTTGGTATGTTATTGGCTCATGCATACAAATTTTTACGCACTTTTTCTTTGTCGAGCGCTACTTATTTCATGAAAGAATAAAAAATAAAACCAAAGTATCTGTTTTATATAACACCCACGCCGCGAAAGTTGCACACCGTGCGCTGCGCACTTTTTTTTCTGGCGCGAGTTACTATTTTGAGTGAGACCGACCGATGTAACATACATTGGTAATTATATGTATGTATACTATTCTTTGCTCCCCTTTCGGGCTCCAGTAACACACGCCATAAAGTCTATATTCTGTGCCCCATCAACAGATGTCAACTGAACCTTAAAAAGGGTTGATCTAATTCATGCCATTTAGCTATGACAACTTGGTCACTTGTCTACTGTTAGCCTACTCCAGTTTTAACTGACTATGTGGATGATGTGCACTTGAGGTAATAGACCTCAGCAGCATTTGTTTTTTTTTTTTTTTGCCTGGTGTTCCTTTTGGCATGTTCTTTTCTCTTCTGCTTGTTGTAAGAGCATCTTTTTGTCCAATCTGAGGTGGCGCCATAAGACTTGGTTGCTGGATTTATGTCCAGGGCCTTTGTGTCTCTCTTGCACACATCTCTCAACCTCAGTTGCAGTTTCCCAGCTGTTCTATTGCCATCTGTCCGCAGAAAATATCTTTGGGAATGCAACCATCTTCCATGTGGCACCCATGGCCAAGCCAGCATAATCTGCACTGTCTAAGCAATGTATACATGCTTTGAATGCCAGCACACGATATTGCCACGACATCTGTCACTTTGCCCTTCCCTGAAATACCAAAGATGTGGCATAAACACTGTAGTTGGAAGGTATTGAGCCTTTTTTTCTTGCTAAGCATAGATTGTCCATGACTCACTGCCAAATAGAAGCATGCTAGTGATGCAGGCATTATATACTACAGCTTTGGAATTCATTGTGAGTTTGGGCTTTCCCCAGACATGTGGTTAATGATTTAGCAATTTAGAAACAAATAAATTAGGAATGTCCTTATTAATTAACTTACATGGTAACATCAGAACACTGATTCAGCTGTGAACAAAGTAGATACAACTCTGTTGTTTTTTTTTTTTAACAGCTATCATCATCATCATGATTTTCAGCCCCCAAGGACTTCAACAAACTTATGCCAAGTCTTCCTGTTCCATTCCATTAACTCAAGGTCATTCCATTATTTATCACCCCTTCATGTCTGTCTCCAGTTCTCTTCTCCATGTTTTCTTTAGTCTCCCTCTATCTCTCTTATACTGGGGAATTCCAGAACAAGAACTGCCTTGTAAAGCTATCAACAGGTTTCCTCAATGTGTGACCTATCCATCTCCAGCGTCTTCTACTCAACTCTTGTTCCACTGGCACTTGTCTGGTTTTTGTCATGAGGTCCACATTAAAGAAAAGTAAGACCGGAACATACCATGCACGTCATAAGAGGTGACAAAGGAGGGTTGGGTATGGGACGAACTACCCTATCCTGAAGAGATTTTAAGCCACCAAAAACTTCAATAAAACAATATGGACAAGCCAATTAAATTTTTTTTTAAAAATGCTGGCACATAAAACATCCCGTTCATAATGTGTCTTGTCATACCCAATGTTGAACTGCACAGGATCTAAAGTATAAAATATTTGATAAAAATGCTGACTAAAATATATGGAAAACATACATTCTTTGTATACTCTTCTTTTTCCAGCCATGATCGTATTGTGCTTAAGGCAACTTTGGCAGCTCTGGCATTAGGATAACCTGATACAAACAATAACAATATAAATATCCAATGTAGGGAAAAGCAATGTAAATCCATACAATCAATTTAAAAAAGTCAATGCAAATATTCTCCGAAACAAAAAACAATAAATAAAACGCTCTGTAAAGTGAAAACAATTTATATTAAAAATATAATAATGTGAGTACTGACAGTAAATGATTGGAAACGCTATACAGTTGAGATGAGATGATAGGTAATTGGAGGTAATCTGACGTGTTTTTCCTCATACATGTGCTTTAGTACTTTTACATTCTTGGATTCCCTGAGTCATGACCTCCAAGTACAACACTCCTGTTGATTGTTTCCACCTGTGCTGGGAATGGAACCCATTCCATCTTGGCTACAATTTCTAAAATAGCTACTCCTCTCAGATTTTACCCATTCTACCAATTTGAGATATATGTTAAAGTAACTACTGTGTATATAAACCTACTGCTCTGAATTCCATAGCCACTGTGGCTGTTGCACAGGCAGTACAACACCTTTTCCGCAGTTCTCCAAGTCTTTCAAGTGCCCTTATTCAGTTAAGAAATGAGCTTAAAAACCACATTTGTTAAATAATCATTCTCCATTGACACGGGGTTAACACTAAGAACCAACTTAAATTATCTTCCAGATTTAAAAAAAAATTAATACGTCACTGTGTAGTTCCTGGGGGGTCTCTGAAGAGAGACAGAAATAGCAGGACCACCGCACCCTTAAGGCGACTAATATGAGGTTGTGCATGTGGCTAGCAACCTCATCATGTACAACCTCATCATGTACAACCTCATCATGTACAAAAATTTGCCACAGAAACCACCGATACAAGAGCATGTGACTGCTTGGTGGTTTCCTGCAAAAACCTGGCTACAGTGGTTCCTCCATGCCCTATCAGGTTGTCCAAAGAAAAATGATGATGATAATAACGATTACTGTGGCATTATCTTCAGAAGGGCAACCACATAAAACATGTCACTTCTCAAGTGCTCAGTTATTCTGAGAAAGTCTTCAGAAGGGCAACCACATAAAACATGTCACTTCTCAAGTGCTCAGTTATTCTGAGAAAGTCTTCAGAAGGGCAACCACATAAAACATGTCACTTCTCAAATGCTCAGTTATTCTGAGAAAGTCTTCAGAAGGGCAACCACATAAAACATGTCACTTCTCAAGTGCTCAGTTATTCTGAGAAAGTTTCAAAATGATATCCTAACAGATATTCCTATTTTAAAAGTTTTGCCTCCACTTTCCTATTTTCCATTTAAATCTGTTTTCAACCATATCATCTTCATCCTTCAGCTTCTAACAGAGCATATGCCTTTAACAAATTCATGCAAAGTCCTCCTGTCCCATACCATCAGCTCAAGGGTTTTCTATGTATTCATTCTTTTCGTTTGTCTCCAGTTCTCTTTTCCACGTGTTCTTTGGTCTCCCTCTAACTCTGTTACCCTGGAGATTCCAGAACAAGGACTACCTTGTAATGTTATCATTAGGTTTCCTTAGTGGGTGTGCCACAGTGTCTACTCATCTCTTGTTCCACTGCACTTGTCTGGTTCTTGTCATCAGCTCCACATTAGTGATCTCGTCATGCCATTTTGATCCTTCTACTCTACGCAAGTACCCATTTATGAAAGTCTAACTTCAACCATATAATTAAAGATAATTTTCTACTGTGACAACATCTATATTCAATATAACTTACCAAATACACCAGTAGAAATACAAGGAAAAGCCTGAAAAAGCAAACAAACAAAAATTGTTAAAGATGCCATCAGTTTATGAAGTTAACACTCCAAGAAACATTTTTGTTTTAATGAGTAGGAGGCTATTCTAAACAACAAACTGCAATATATCATTAAAATACTCTGCTTTATGCCAGCAGCAGACTATATGTCCTGTGTAGTTTCCTGGAGATCTCTGAAGTGACAAAGAAGGAACAGGACTACTCCTCCTGCAGGCATATCATAAAAGGTGACTAATACAAGGTTGTGCCTAGGAGTGGTGACCTCATCATGTCAAACTAATTGACAGAGGAATCACCACTTTAGGACACGCCTCTTGCAAGAGGACCAGCTGCATTGGTGGCTAGATGTTTCATATGGTGCAAAAATGGAAATGGAAATGATGATGATGATGAGTAGAGTATACTCTAGTCCAAACAACTGACATTTTGTTTTATCAGCTGGATGAGTTGGAGGAACAATCATATCAAAATAAGAATGCCAAAGGCTAGAGGAGCTTTCATTGCAATGAGAATGGAGATCAAAAGAAGTCAATTCCACACAAACATCAGAGCTTTCAATTCAAATGTCAAGTCAGTCTGATCGTATGGCTCTGAAACATGGAGAACAACAAAAACAACAACCTAAAAGCTACAAACTTTTATAAATGATGCTTGCGTTGAATAAAAGGAGTGAATTGGTATGACAAAATCACTAATGTGGAACTGATGACAAGAACCAGTTGAACAAGAGATGAGAAGAAGATGCTGGAGATGAATAGGACACACACTGAGGACACCTGTTGATAGCATTACCAGGAAGTCCTTGTTCTGAGATCCCAATGGTAAGAGAGGTAGAGGAAGACCAAAGAACACATGGAGAAGAGAACTGGAGTCAGACATGAAGAGGATGATGGCACGGGACATGAAGACTTGGCATAAGTTTGTTGAAGGCCTTTGCTCCTTGGCGAGTTGAAAGGTGATGAACGAATGAATGAAGCTGGATGAGTTATCAGTTACACGTTTTGATTATGTTAAACTATGTGTGTCTAAAATACTGTGACAGACATCTCCATAAAATATGACTAATGTGAACTAATGGAATAGTCTTCTGCTCTTTAGCTGCTAATTTATCACTCCCTTTATGCTCCTTGGCGAGTTGAAAGGTGATGAACAAATGAATGAAACTGGATGAGTTATCAGTTACACATGTTTGGATTATGTTAGATTATGTGTGTCTAAAATACTTTGATAGACATCTGTCTAAAATATGACTAATGTGAGCTAATGGAACAGTCTTTTGTTCTTTAGCTGCTAATTTATCGGCGTCTGTGGCCTAATGGATATGAACGCAGTTTCATAATCCAGATATACCAGGTTCGAAACTGCTGCAGGCGGTTTGGTAGCAAATCGCTTTGTGTGGATTTTTAACAATGGTATAAGCGCCGTACCGTTCAGAAAGCAATGGCAAACTACTGAATGTAAAAAATTGCCTAGAAAAATCACAAACAGCCAATAAAAGCTGGGGTTGATTGCCACGTCCTGTAAAGGATAAGCAACTAACTTTTTTTTTTTTTTATGCTCCTTATGAAGCATGGAGCCAATATTGCAGAATGTCTCCTTGCACAAAAGCATTCATGTTCTCCTCTTACAGTAATTGTTTCTGTGGCCATTTGTTTGACATGATGACATTGCCAGCCCTTTACACACCCTCGTACTAATCACCTCATTTGACATGACTGAGGGAGCAGGTCCTATTCATTCTTTATCTCCTCAGAGACCTCAAGGAAATACATGGAGCTTAGCTGCTATATATCTAAAAGGAAATGCAAGGCAGAGGATAACAATAAAGCCCTTCAGATTGGTTCATATATTAATGCTCCAAATATAAATCCTTTTGTTTGTTCTTTATCAGAGTTGTGTTAGTTTTAATAACAAACATATCATGTGCACACATGGCACAATTTCATTTTTGTTTTGAAATAATCCCAATATTTCAGAAATAAAAAATACCAGATCCTAGTTAGTTCAAAACCTGTCTTTTAAAAAAAAAAAGAAACTGTTAACTCATTCTAACCCACAAGCTGTAATGTGCACCAGGTTACCCTACAGATCTACCCACGGGCCACATGGTGCGCCCACTTGATATGAGTTCCGCATTTGAATGAAAAATTAGAATATAAGTAGCCATAGCTTGTTCAAATCATGTACACTTCCTGTGGACCACATGTTTTGAAATGGTAGCAAAAAAAAGTATTCTGGTGCTTAATTTTGCATACTTTTACCAATTAATGACATGAATAGGTTGTTTGTTTATAAACAGTGTTGCCATATACATAACAGTCATAAACTATCAACGGATCAACCCCAACAGATTATTTCTAAATGAAGTTTTAGTGATATTGGTAGCGATAATAACTTATTTTCGATTACAAGAATGACGTTTAACAAATTTGAAATTTTTAAGTAATAAATTAATTAAATTGCGTAGGACAGGACTGTGTAAGTGAGATTCCAGTTCAGCAATATGCGACTTCACACAAAAAAATCATACAAATTAGAATTTTCATTTGTTTGTGATCAAACGTCTTGGAGTAATTTTTATCTGCATATATGTTTTGACTCAAACTTTTACTGCCACGGAATTTAGAGCTGAAATATTTACGTGTAAGTGCACAAGTTTTGATTAATTTTTTGCTTTGATTTTTTTATGGTTTCTATGCTTAGCAAGAGATAGCAAACAATGATTACATCAATTAGAACTCAACATTAGTTTACAACATTATTCAGCCAATTTCCTACAGTTTGATGTATAATTAATATATCAGCCAAATTAACGTGTCTTCTGCCTGTTTTTAAAACATCACTTGTAGAAAAAAAAAAATGCCTCCATTTTGGGGTCTGGGTAAAACTGGAAAACTGCCTGGGTTAGAATTCTTCTTCTTCTTTGATCCTTAGCCGCTGACCGTCAAAGCAGTCAGTGGCCATTACGCCTGGTGGCGTCTTGTAGGGCAACAACAAATTGATTCCACTTTGCTCGGTCGGCGGCCATCCTTCGTACAGTGCTCCAACTCTGGTTCATTCTTTGCATCTCAGCCTCCACAGTCCTCTGCCAAGTTGTTTTTGGTCGGCCTCTCTTTCGTTTTCCTTCAGGGGTCCATAGCATAGCTGTTCTTGTGATGGCATCAGGGTCTCTTCTGAGGACATGGCCAACCCAGCTCCAGCGTCTGCCAGCTATGATGGTGTGCATGTCCTCTTGCTTGCTCCGAGTAAGCAGATCTTGGTTGGTGATGATATTCGGCCAAAAGATTCTGAGAATTTTTCTTAGGCATGTTGTGTGAAAAGAGGACAATTTCGACATTTCCTTCTCTGGGGTTAGATTGAGTTAGGTCAAAATTTTTAGCACAAAGACTAATACGAATTCCTGCTTACACTTTATGAAAGAACTACTTTTTATCAGCTGGCCAGCGAACGTAAAATTGTATCTTCCTTTTCTTTTTCATTCCTAATGGAGCATGGAGTCCCCATTGCTGCTGTTCCCTTACATGCACAACCTCATGTCAGGTGCCTTGTAAGACATACCTGAGGAAGAAGTAGTTCTATCTTTCTATATCGGATCAAAGAAAAACTACACGGGGCAAGGTAAATTATATGGTGTAACACAATTCTGTTTCCACATGCAATTCTCAAGTAAGCAGCATGAAGAAGGATAAACATGATGACAGACAGAGGACAGAAAGAAAATCAGAAGGGGAGCAGAAAGTGAAAATGTAGACTGCACTGCTGTGGCCATATCAACACCTACAATAGAAGTTAACTTATGTTCCTTCACAAGATCCAAGCAGTGATTATAACAATTGCTCAGAACCTCCGGCTTTTCTCCTATAGGACCAACTGTGTGAATGACATCTGCAAAGTCAAATTAAAATAAAAACACTTAAGAAAAAAACTAAATTTTATCAATTTCTTAAATAGAATTTTAGCACATTCAAGTCGGGAATGCTGTATGACAGTTTACTGAGCCTCAAAATCCAATACCAAAGTTCTTCATTTTTTTATTTTTTTGCTTTTAGATTTTCTTCAATGGCTCAATATGACTGCCTGATACTGAGGTTTATCAAGGTCATCTAAGCTTATTGTACATCCATAAAATAGTTTGAACTTTCAACGTTGTTTTTCATATACTTACTTACTTACTTAGTCGTTCCTCTTCTACCGTGAGGTGTAGAGGTTTGGAAGAGAGAGCGCCAGACTATTCTATCAGCTGTCTTCTTCCTGGCCTGGTTCCATTCTAGTCCTCGGTCCTTCAAAGATTGTCTAATGTTGTCCTCCCAGCGGACTCTGGGTCGTCCTGGAGGTCTGAATCCCTGGCTCTTTGTTTCCCAGCTTGTCGTGGTAGCCGATCTTCTCCCATTCTGCAGACATGGCCAAACCATCTTAGTTGGGACTGTTCTATTTGGGTCTGCAGCGGGTGGGATTTTAGGCCTTGACGTATCGTCTGGTTGCGGACCATGTCTCTTCTTGTTACTTCAACCACCTTCCTCAGATACCTCATTTCTGAGGTTTGGATCTGGCTTTTGTGGGTTGTAGTCATTGCCCATGACTCGCATCCATATGTCAAGACTGGGACATAGGTGGAGCGGTATACAGCCATCTTCGTTTTCTTACCAACCTCTTTCTTGCTGAGGAATCCTCGATTTATGGCCTGATAAAGTCTCCCAGCCGCTGCTTTTCGAGTGGCCAACTCTTCTTTGATGCCCCCCTTTCGGTCTATAATAGCTCCGAGATATTTAAAGTGGTCGACCTGCTCCAGGACCTGTTCTCCCAACTTAATCTGATGTTTTCTTTCTTCTCGTGATATCACCATGGATTTTGTTTTAGAGCTGCTTATGACCATCCCTCTCTTCTCCAGCTCTTCCTTCCAGACTTGCAGGTTGGATTGGAGATGTGTCTCTGATTTAGCAATCAGGACAACATCATCAGCAAATGCTAGCTCTGAAATACAGACCTGTCTCATCTTCCAGTACCCCACTGAATACTTTCTTGTTCTCTCCTTACATGCCTTGATGACATCGTCCATGAGAAGTATGAAAAGATAAGGTGACAGGATATCGCCTTGTCTTACACCAGTGGTGGTCTTGAACTCTTCTGACTTATAGTTTGCTGTCCTCACATAATTTCTGCAAGACTTGTAGAAGCTCTGTATAGCATGTATCAGAGGTGCTGGAATGTTCTTCCTTGCCAAACAGTCCCAAAGTTTGCTCCAGGGGACCCTGTCAAACGCCTTTTCCAGATCTATGAAACAAAGATGGATCTCACTCTTGTACTCAAGGGCCTTTTCACTCAGCTGTCTGAGTGTGAAGATTAGGTCTTGAGTACTTCAGATTTGCTCGGAATCCGCACTGGGCTTCATCCAATTGTGGCTCAGCTAGGCATCGGAGTCTCTGCTCTAGGATTCTAGAGTAGATTTTACCAGGGACACTGAGAAGGGATATGCCTCTGTGGTTTCCACATTGTCGATTGTCACCCTTTTTGAAAATCGGTGTTATGATGGCAATCTCCCAATCCTTTGGTATGGCCTTGTTGCACCATGCTGCTTGTAGGACCCTTAGGAGTAATAGGTCGCCTGATGCTCCCATGTACTTAACCATTTCTGGTGTTATACCATCATGCCCTGCTGCTTTGCCCATCTTGATTTTCTCCAGTGCTGCCTTCAGTTCTTCCATCTTTATGTCATCTTCATCACCATTTGTATCCTCTTCTGTGCTAGTGGTTATCATTTCTGATGCTCTACCTTGCTCACCATCAAGGAGTTCTGAGAAATATTCTTTCCATCTTTCCATTACTTCCTTCGGGGCAGTAAGCAATTTGCCTTGCTTGTCCTTTATAAATTTAAGAGGACATTGTTTTTCCTTCCTCATGTTCTTTAGGGTCTTATAGAACAATTTCTGGTTTTCTTGCGCATCCTTTTCTAGCTTTTCTCCAAATTCTTCCCAGGACTTCTGTTTTGCTGCTAGCACCTTGTTCTTTGCTTCTGTTCTGAGTATCACATATTCTCTATATTTCTCTATTTGTCCTGCTGTGTTTTTAGCTCCCAAGTATTGTTTCCATGCCATTTTCTTCTCTCTTATTTTCTCTTTGACTTCTTCTGTCCACCAAGGTGTCCTCTTTCTCTTGTTCCCAAGTCGGACTTCACCACATGCTTCTGCAGCAGCTGTCTTTATGATGTCCTTGAATTTAAACCACAGGGTTTCCAAGTCATCAGGTTGTTCTTCTGTGTTTCTCACCGCTGTAGCAATAAGCCCCTGATATCTGGTCTTAATTTCTGGATCTTTCAGCTTGTAGGTCTTAATGCTCATTTCTTCCGTTCGTTTACTTGGTTTCTTGCGTGGTGCTGGGCAGTTCCTAGGCTGAGCAACTCTTTCAGTTGTTCTTTTAATTGTAAGCAGGTAGTGATCACTTCCAATCTCTGGCCCCCTCCAGACTCTAGCATCCCGGACATATTTGAATGAGCTCCTCCTAACAATGGCATAGTCGATCACTGACTTCTCATTCTTTGTTGGTTCACACCTAGTATATGCATGTATGCGCTTATGGGGGAACTTTGTGTTGGTAATGATCAGATTCTGCTCACTGCAGAATCTGAGGAGTCGCTTTTCCATTGTCATTGAGAGTATCTTCTCCATATCTTCCGATAACTCCACCCCATCTAGCATGGTCATTTCCAACTCTGGCATTGAAATCTCCGAGCATGATAATTTCATCTAGGCAGTCATCCACTGTCCTTTGAAGCAGCTCGAAGAATTCTTCCTTGACCTCTGCTCTCTCATCCTCATTTGGCCCATACACTATGACCAGGTTGACTATGGTTTCTCCTTCTTTTAGTTTTACAACCATAATGCGCTCCGAGACAAAGTTCCATCCCTTGATACTATCTTTCTGGTTTTTGGCCACAATGCAACCCACGCCCCCTTTAGCTCTTTCAGATGTGGGTACACCACTGTATAGCAGAGTGTTGCCATCGAGATCCATGACTCCTTGTCCCTTTTTCTTTGTTTCGGTAATAGCCAGGATTTCTAGTTTTGCTTTCCTCATCTCTTCCATCAGCTCCTCTTCTTTCCCATTTATACTTCTTGTGTTCCATGTTCCATAAGTCGTAGTCCGTAGTCCGTTCCAGTTCGTCGCCTTTAAAATCAGTCCGGTTTTCTCTCTTATATTGCTTGTAATCATAGTTTTAGACAAACAGGTGATTGGCCTGTTGTGCCTTTGCATGGTGGAGGGGCTGCCTCCTTACGGCCTCCATGCAGGCCGCCCTCCTCCTTTTTCATCCGGGCTTGGGACCGGCATAGGCGGAGTTTTTTCATATACTACCAGATCAAAATACAAGACCATTGAAATGTCAGGTACTGTTTTAAATTGTTATATCCTTACTTGCGCACATTTGATTTACATAAAACAAATGTCAAAACACATAAAACAAATGTCAAAACACATAAAGCAAATGTCAAAACAGGTAGAAATATCTGTCATTTGACTTGAGCCACAGACGTAACTCTTTGGCTTTGATGTGGATAATTGCATGCAGGAGGATCTCACTATGTACCCAGTGATAGGCAGGGAGAGCTGAGAAGCGGTTTCGTGCAGGACGTGACAATTCCTTGGGACAGCCCAGAACCAGAGCACAGTATTTTAGCTCTGCATAGTTGGAGAGCCCCCTTGGATGGCAGGGAATGCACAGTATGCCACACACTTCTTATTACTAGCTTGGGACCAGATGTGACCATCCTTTAATTGCAAGCCAAGCTGGAGGAACTGGAGCTCATGAAGTCAACTCAACACATTTCAGAAAAGCCACAGGAAAAGCCTAGATCTACAGTGTAGATAATACCAAGGAGTCTTCAACATGGTGGTACTGGCTGCAAAAGAGCGAGAAGCTCAGCAGCCCTAGTTAAACAACAACAATAACTGTCATTTGACTTGTCAAATTTCTTTTTTATTCCCAGAAACAAAATAAAATCTAAAATGGCCAATAAACTGACATTAACAAAATAAAAAGCCCCTGTTGAACAAACAGGTTCTCATGATCAGTTGTAATGCTAATGTGATATAGCACTTTCTGTAAAAAAAAAATGGTAGTTACTTGTCTTTGTTTTGACACTGATATAAATTAGTTAGATAGGAGTGAAGAAATGACAGTTAAAAAATAGTCAGGGAGTTTTCACTCACCCTGTAAACTGGGTACAGAAAATTGTTTCACCAAATTGTTATTTTTTAAAATATGACTGCTGCTTGTGACATATTTACATGTGCATAGTCCCTAATTATCTTTAACTTTGATAACATTTTCATGATAATTGTAAAAATAATAACATAAATTAAAATCTCTAGTGCAGACTCAAATCAAACACTCTGATGTCTAGAACAGCGGTTCTCAAAGTGTAGTCCGCAGACCCCTGGGTTCCCCGAGACCCTTTTAGGAAGCCCACGAGGTCAAGATTATTTTCATAATAATCTAAGACATTATATGCCCTTTTCATTCTCATTCTCTCACAGTAGAACCCACTTACACATAAGTCTTTGAAGTCCTCAATAATTTTTAAGAATTCAAAGGGGTCCTGAGACCAAAAAGTTTGAGAAACACTGGTCTAGAATATAAACCAAAGATTTATCTGTTTCTTTTATTTCTGGAAAATTTCTAAGACTGGACAGATTCTTTTCCTAGTTCTAATACTGGAATAATTCTTTTTTTTCTTAACCAGCGGCACTTGGGCTTTCAGCCCTTCGGCCCAATGACATGTTATTGTGAGGCTGGGGAGCCTGTGGACTTTCCTTCCAACCCAGTCAGGAGCTTTGCTCCTTCCCATCCACAGAGGGTTTATCTGAGGAGCCGTTAAGGTTATTCAGTCAAAATCCTGGTCGATGACACTCCTTCAAATGCCCACGCCCAGGCTTGAACCTTGAACACCTGATCGCCAGCGCAATGTGGTAACCATTACACCAGAGCGGCTCCCATATCCTACGTAGGTAAAAATGTCAACTAATTATAGGAATAACTGTGTCTAGAGAATACTGGAAAAGTGTATGAGAAATACTGGAGTAAAAAAACCGATGTATGTTTAAAAAAAGACACTTTTTTAAAGTAAAGAAAACAGATAAAATAAAAATACAGACACATCTGTTTCAATGACACTCACTGACACTCACTGACAGTCATTGACACTCACTGACAGTCACTGACACTCACTGACAGTCATTGACACTCACTGACAGTATGAATAACACTCATCTCTCCAATGATCATCATTTTCTTTTTTGCTCCCTATGGAGAACGGCGACGATTGCACCTGGTCCTCCTTGCAGGAGCCCTGCCCCAAGCATTCACATACATTTGCTGTGGTGGTTTCTGTGGGAATTTGTATTACATGGTTGCCAGCCTCATGCATAAACTCATATCAGCCGCCTAGAACAACATACCCGAGGGAGAGATAGTCCTTATTTTTTGTCTCTTTCTAGAACCCTGGGAACTACACAGGGCGACAAAATTATTTCTCAGTAATGTCTAACTCTTGATGTGAATGGATTTTGTAATGGTTAACACTTCTGACAGAAAACACTACTCTATCCTGTTGTTTTTAATTAGAACATTTTAAAACAGAACATTTATTATTTGACCTTTAGGGGGGTATCTGCAGAACATAGGCCTTCATTAAGTTTATGCCATGGTCTTCCTGACCTGTGCCATCTATTCAAGTTCTTTCCATGCCTTTTTATTTCTGAAGGGGATGATGAAGACATGAAAAGACCTTGACCTGATGCACGAGAAAGAAGATTCAGTTTGTTGAAGGCCTATGCTCCCTGGAGAGTTGAAGGGTCATAGGTCAGTCTCCATGTTCCTTCTTTGTGTGTTTTAGAGTATCCCTCCATTTCTCTCATCCTGGGAATTCTTAAACAGGAACTGCCCTGTAATGATTTTAACTGTTTCCTCAGCATGCATTGTTTTCAATCCCATCCTCTTTTCCTCACCTACTGGTTCTAGTGGTATCTGTCTGATTTAATTCATCAGATCCATATTGGTTATCCTGTCACACCTTTATTATCTTTCTATTCTGCACAACTGAATATAAAAGAATAAAAATAATGTTCGGTCTTTTGCTTTGATGGTACTTTTCACCTTCTTCCAATCCATTGATTGATCTTTTATTCTCACTTACAATCCATCGATTGATCTTTTCTTCTCACTTACAATCCATCGATTGATCTTTTCTTCTCACTTACAATCCATCGATTGATCTTTTCTTCTCACTTACAATCCATCGATTGATCTTTTCTTCTCACTTACAATCCATCGATTGATCTTTTCTTCTCACTTACAATCCATCGATTGATCTTTCTTCTCCCTTACAATCCATCGATTGATCTTTTCTTCTCACTTACAATCCATCGACTGATCTTTTCTTCTCACTTACAATCCAACACTTTGAAAACAAAGTTCGTTCGCTCTCTCGCTGGCTCTCTCTCTCTCTCTCGCTTTCTCTCTCTCTCTTAGACGGGCCTAAGTTCCTTTCCCTCAACACTTTGAAAATAAAGTTCGTTCGCTCTCTTTCAGTCCCTATTCATACAATCGTAGACTTTTCGAATACTTTATTAGTTTTGATTACATGCCCCCCTAATCAGATTATCTTTTCTTATAATATCAATTGTAGGTTCTAATGACGATGTTTGTACTTTTCTACATATTTTATGTCATGTTTATAAGTAGTTAATGTTAATATGAGTGTGCTATTTTATTTTACTTTGCAACGTTGAATTCCTTGACATTGATATGTAAAATGCATATGGGAATAAATGAATTCAGTATGAAAGGTGAGAGAAAGGAAGGGCAGAATGTCAGACGGGCCTGCGTGCCCAATTCTCAACCCTTTGAAAATAAAGTTTGTTCGTTCGTTCGTTCGTTCCATCAATTGATCTTTTCTTCTCACTTACAATCCATCGATTGATCTTTTCTTCTCACTTACAATCCATCGATTGATCTTTTCTTCTCACTTACAATCCATCGATTGATCTTTTCTTCTCACTTACAATCCATCGATTGATCTTTTCTTCTCACTTACAATCCATCGATTGATCTTTCTTCTCCCTTACAATCCATCGATTGATCTTTTCTTCTCACTTACAATCCATCGACTGATCTTTTCTTCTCACTTACAATCCAACACTTTGAAAACAAAGTTCGTTCGCTCTCTCGCTGGCTCTCTCTCTCTCTCTCTCTCGCTTTCTCTCTCTCTCTTAGACGGGCCTAAGTTCCTTTCCCTCAACACTTTGAAAATAAAGTTCGTTCGCTCTCTTTCAGTCCCTATTCATACAATCGTAGACTTTTCGAATACTTTATTAGTTTTGATTACATGCCCCCCCTAATCAGATTATCTTTTCTTATAATATCAATTGTAGGTTCTAATGACGATGTTTGTACTTTTCTACATATTTTATGTCATGTTTATAAGTAGTTAATGTTAATATGAGTGTGCTATTTTATTTTACTTTGCAACGTTGAATTCCTTGACATTGATATGTAAAATGCATATGGGAATAAATGAATTCAGTATGAAAGGTGAGAGAAAGGAAGGGCAGAATGTCAGACGGGCCTGCGTGCCCAATTCTCAACCCTTTGAAAATAAAGTTTGTTCGTTCGTTCGTTCGTTCCATCAATTGATCTTTTCTTCTCACTTACAATCCATCGATTGATCTTTTCTTCTCACTTACAATCCATCAATTGATCTTTTCTTCTCACTTACAATCCATCGATTGATCTTTTCTTCTCACTTACAATCCATCGATTGATCTTTTCTTCTCACTTACAATACATCGATTCATCTTTTCTTCTCACTTACAATCCATCGACTGATCTTTTCTTCTCACTTACAATCCATCAATTGATCTTTTCTTCTCACTTACAATCCATCGATTGATCTTTCCTTCTCACAATCCATCGATTGATCTTTTCTTCTCACTTACAATACATCGATTGATCTTTCTTCTCCCTTACAATCCATCGATTGATCTTTTCTTCTCACTTACAATCCATCGACTGATCTTTTCTTCTCACTTACAATCCATCGATTGATCTTTTCTTCTCACTTACAATCCATCGATTGATCTTTTCTTCTCACGTACAATCCATCGATTGATCTTTTCTTCTCACTTACAATCCATCGATTGATCTTTTCTTCTCACTTACAATCCATCGATTGATCTTTTCTTCTCACTTACAATACATCGATTGATCTTTTCTTCTCACTTACAATCCATCGATTGATCTTTTCTTCTCACTTCCAATCCATCGATTGATCTTTTCATCTCACTTCCAATCCATCGATTGATCTTTTCTTCTCACTTCCAATCCCAGTTCTTTTGTTAATTTATTTTGAACCTGCCCCTCCATTTTGGTTTTCAACAGTGTTATGTTTTTTAAAATGTTCAGAATTTTAACCAAATGACTCATGAGAAAGCTAAACTTTTCAACATGTTAAAATAAAAAGAGAGAGAGAGAGAAAGAGAGAGATTATCGATCAGTATAACCTACACTTGCAGAACAGGAATGACTAAGTAGTAAGTAAGTAAGTAAGTAAGTAACCTACACTTAGCTGGCAGATTATAGCCACATGTGATCTTAGCATCTCCGGCCTGACAACCATGCAGAGTTTCACATTCTAATACAAGGTTAAAACCAGCTGCTCTGTGGATGGCTCCGTCAACTATCAAAACAATGATTAGTAAAAAATATAACAGCAATTTTTTTCAAATTCTCGGTAGGCTATTTCTAAATTGCACAAAACACCAATCTTTATCAATAAGGAATATTTAATCAATGGTCTCATAATCAGAATTGGAATAAAGAAAGTAGAAATGTACCACTGAGAAAAGAAACAATATGCCAAGTATGAACAGAATTCTGCTGAATAAGATCTTTGCAAAGAATCTATTATGTTAATGAAAAAAAAAAAGTGACAAAGTTTCCAATCTAACCAATTTTGCTGTATGAAAGTGAGTTCTAAACACTATGCATATAACTGAGAAAATCAGTGGAGACAACAGAAACCGATTTTTCAGAAGAATGTTAATATCAAGCTAAAACAACAAATGGAGAATTCATGAGAAAATAATGAACAAAAAATTAATAAAAAATTAAAGAAAACAAGTCAAGCTGTACCTGATGTACAACAGGAACAGAAGCTTTCAAAAACATTACGAGAATAGGAAAAATAGAAAGTAAGAGAGAAAGACAAAGAGTAAAGATATTGACCACCTTGATATAATGGAATGAGAAGAAATCAGCACCAGGGCAGAAGGCCAACACCAAGGATCAAAATCTAACAGAAATGAGCACAAACATCGACACTAACAGACCATCATTTTCCACCTGAGAACTGGCCACTGTAGACTATTAGGCCACCTTCAATCGCCTCAGGATATCTCACACTTGAATGTCTATGTGAAACCGCAGTCCAGACCCCTGAACACATTCTCCAAAACTGCCAAAACCATGATGACCCGCGATGCCTGACCTGGCCAGTGGGTCCTGAGCTCAGACAGAAGTTCTGAGGCTGATGCACTGACCTGGAAAAGACTGTGGACTTTGTCATGGCGACAGGCCTGCAGATTTAGCATGACTACAAACTAAACACAGAAGAAGAAGCAAAATTATCTAGATGCACTGCAAATAATGATGATGAGAAAGAACTCCAGATAAATAAACATGATGGAAACCGTGATGAAGGCTTTGTCAAATAAAGGAGTATTCTTACCTAATAACTGAGATGATTACTAATAGATAAAGAGAGAGAAACTACAAATAAAACTCTCAATAGGAAAAAGTTTACATTACAGCCTCTGTGATACCAAGGAAAAATGAATGTAACAAAACAATGCTAAAGTAAAAAAGAGGAAGAGCGTATGTCAAAATAAAATGACAAAGTGATGCAGTAGACAAGTGTATGCAACGACAAGAAAACGCTAAAGTGACAAATAGATACGTAAAAACATGAAGCTGCTGTAATAATATACTACCAGCTTTAAAAACAAGTCAGTGAATGACAACCTAATCATCGTTAATCAAGAATGTGCAAATTTAATTTATGTATGATAATTAAAAACATTTAACATTTAGCTTTTCCACAGAAATGAAGAGCAGAATAGCCCAGACAAAAGCAGCATTCTATAAAATGAAAAGCATTTTATGCAACTGTTCTTCTCAATAGAATTAAGAAAGAGAGTTCTTCAGTGTTATACAGAATGAGCCCTGACATACTGAAGTGTGTCATGGACAATTAGTAAACAAGTAGGGAATGTACTGGAGGCCACAGAGATGTGGTTTAACAGAAGAATGTTAAAATACCATGGACAGCTAACAAGATTCATGAGGATGTCCTGTAAGAGGACAAGTAATGAGGATGTCCTGTAAGAGGACAAGTAATGAGGATGTCCTGAAAGAGGCCAATGCACAAAGTAAGCAGGCTCCTCGTGTTAGAAGGAAGAAATCCACTATCTTTGGTCATGTTATGAGAAGAAAGTTGGAATGCACCATGACAACAGGAAAGATTGACAAGAGACAGAAGATGACAAAGCCAGAAGATACTGGGCACTCTGACATCATGGCACACATTTCTGGTTAATAGTACTGGAGAGGAAGTTGTGGTGAGACATGATTGCCTATGCCACGAGGCATGGTACTTGAAGAAGAACTATATAATTTCAACGACTGCAATTTTTATTTGTTTGTTACTTAAACTACTTACTAAGATTTTTTTTTTACATTCAGCTATTTTGTTTACTAAAATTATAGTGGACAGGCACAAGGAAAATGCTAAAGCTGAAGAACCAAAACAGCCTGAGAATCCCTGACATGTGTTTATAAGTTTGGCAGTAAATTTTATTTACGAACACAATCATTAAGATCCTAGTTTGCTATTAATATTCACATTAAAGCTGATATCTTCCTAACAAAATATACAGGTAAGGCTCAATTAATGTGTTCACAATTTATTCATACCTCCACCTCCTCCAAGCAAAGACTCATTTGCTGCGTTCACAATGGCATCAATTTCAAGAGATGTTATGTCTCCTTGGAACAGTGAGATTTTCTTGTTTAGATCTTCTCTCACTTCTTTTTGTTTTTCTGAGAGATAGAATTACTCTGTTACTAGCAAATAAATTGATCTCTGTAGATGTTACAAAGGTTTTAGTAGTGTACAACTCAAAAAGAAATTCCAACTGATATTTAAAAAAAGAAAAAAAAAAGGTTAGTCTGGTCCCATTGCAGATACAGCCATAGGGGATGAAGTGTTAGAGACTTCAACATACTAGGTCCAGCTTCTTTAGGAGCTTTGGTGACCAGTTCCCCTCTTTGCTGCTGTTGCCTTCCCTTACTCAAGAGTCAGGTACCCATCTTTACAGCTGGGTGATGATGATGATGATGATGATATAATCCCTTTAGCTGTGAGCAGGTAGCTCTTGACAGCCCATTGCCTCTCTGACAAAGGTGCAAGTCTTCCTCAGTTGCTGTGATGATGTGTAGAGTGTATTGTTGATGGTTGGGTTCGATGGAAGTAGTTGGCGTCGCAGGTCTGTTAGTCTTGGGCACTGTAACAGCAGGTGTTCAACTGATTCCTCATGGTGGTGGCAGTGCCTACAGTTTGGTTCACGTAGTGGGTCTATTCTATTTAAATGTTTATTGACAGGGGCATGGCCTGTTCTCAGCTGGAAAATTAGACTCTGATCTCTTCTTTTCAGTTGTTTAACTGGATCTTGAGGGTTTGGTTTAGCTTGATGTTTGAAGAATGGCCGCCCTGTCTGGGAGGAGGCCCATTGGTTTAGCCATTCTTCCCTATAATTGTTTCTCAGGATCTGTTGGCAGGTTTGCAGTGTGGTACTTGATGGGAACTGGGGCAGTGCTGCTCCTCTTTTGGATAGTTTGTCGGCTTTTTCATTTCCTGGGACTCCGACATGCCCTGGGATCCACTGGAGTGTAACTTCGACGCAATAGGAAGTGAACAGTTGGTCAATAAATCTACAGATGTTATTAATATTAGGGGAAATACCCCAACCAGCACCCAGAAGACCACCCTTGCATCTTTGGCCCTTGCGGAGAAATTTGTTCCAGCTATGATGCAGAAATAACAGCACTAGAAAAAGCATTGTGCCGGATAATCTCAGACTTTGAAAGTGGCATCACTCCACCTGAGGATATTGTTATATTCTCAGACTCAAAATCAGCACTCCAAGCCCTAGAAAGCAAAATGTCCCCTAATATTACAGCTGGGTAGACTGGAGTGTGATACTACCAGGTTTCAAACCTGGAACCCAGTAACTCTGCCACTATTGCCCAGCTTTCTAACCACTCTGCCAATCAGACCCTCTTTAGCAGTGTACAACTTAACAAAAAAATACAACTGATATATGTTAAAGAAATAAATAAAGGCCTACCAACAACTATAAATATAATACTGATACATACTACACAAAGAACCTATGTCCCAGTCTTGACATATGGATGCGAGTCGTGGGCAATGACTACAACCCACAAAAGCCAGATCCAAACCTCAGAAATGAGGTATCTGAGGAAAGTGGTTGAAGTAACAAGAAGAGACATGGTCCGCAACCAGACGATCCGTCAAGGCCTAAAATCCCATCCGCTGCAGACCCAAATAGAACAGTCCCAACTAAGATGGTTTGGCCATGTCTGCAGAATGGGAGAAGATCGGCTACCACGACAAGCATGGGAAACAAAGAGCCAGGGATCCAGACCTCCAGGACGACCCAGAGTCCGCTGGGAGGACAACATTAGACAATCTTTGAAGGACCGAGGACTAGAATGGAACCAGGCCAGGAAGAAGACAGCTGATAGAATGGTCTGGCGCTCTCTCTTCCAAACCTCTACACCTCACGGTAGAAGGGGAACGACTAAGTAAGTAAGTAAGTACTACACAAAGAAAGGAATATAGTCACTATTGAAATTCATTCATTCATGACCTTTCACCTCTCTAAGGAGCACAGAACGTCAACAAATTCATGCCAAGTATTCCCGTTCTGTGTTCAAGGTCTTTCTGTGTCTTCTTTATTCCTTTTATTTCTGTCTCCATTGCCCTTTTCCATGTGTTCTTTCAGACTCCTTATATTTCTCTTGCCCTAGGGATCCCAGAATAAGGACTGCCTTATAATGCTATCAACATTCTCAAAGTGTGCATTTTACATACCCATCAGCTTCTTCTCATCTCCTGTTCCAATGGCACCTGTCTGGTTCTTCTTTTGGCTTTCTCAGCTCTGCGTCACGAGCCTATTTTATGGAAGACTTCTTCCATCTTGGATCACCAAGTAGAATCTAAATTATTTACTACATTTGGGCTGAAGCTTTTAAATAAGGCTTACATTTTCTAGAGAGTGGGGTAGCTGGCCCCAGAGTGGGGTAGCTGGCCCCAGAGTGGGGTAGCTGGCCCCAGAGTGGGGTAGCTGGCCCCAGAGTGGGGTAGCTGGCCCCATGAACAACCCTCCTTAGTTGTCTTTCCCTAAATGTTTGGTAGGTTACAGTGCTACTATTCTGTGCTGCCCTCTGGCCCTGGTAAAACACTGTCAATAATGAACTGGTACTGATACGAGCAAGTAACCTATACAAACATTATCATCAACCTTCAGCTCCCCAAGGAGAATATGCCTTCAACAAACTTAGGCCAAGTCTTCTAGTCCTATGCCATCTGCTCAAGTTCTTTCCATGTTCTCCTCCATTCATATGTCTCCCTCCGTTTCAGTACCAGTTAGTTATTCACAGTATTTTAACAGGGCCAGAAAGGGCAGCACAGAATAGTACTAATTCATACAATTGTAAACTCTTCAAATACTTTATGAGTTCTGATTATCTGCCCCCCTAATGTGATTATTTTTCCGAACAAATGATATAATATCGAATGTAGGTTTAATGATGATGTTAGTGCTTTTCAACATATTTTGTTTCATGGTAATACTTAGTTTGTACTTTTCAATATATACTGCTCAAAAAAATTGAAAGGCCACTTACAAATTCATCTGCAGTTTTAAAAAAAAATAAAGATACAATTATGAAACTCAAATATCATAAACGGTTTTCATTGCACATTACATTGACATTAAAATGAAGAAAAACAAATGATTTTATTAGTAAAAAAATCTATGTCAATCGTCTTACCTCCCTTTTTGAACATTCAGAATCATTAATTAAAAGTTAGCATGATTCAAAATCGAGTGTGTCTACCATGAGCTTGAATGCATTCACTGCACCTTTGCCTCATTGATAAGACAAGAGTTCTTAGAGTCATTTGTGGGATCGCTTGCCACTCCTGCTCCAGGAAGAGGAACAACTGATTGAGGTCAGTAGCAGGTGGATGATTTTCTCTAAGTCTACGTCCTAGCACATCCCATACATGTTCTATCGGACTGAGATCAGGAGAGTAAGCTGGCCAGTCTAAGCGGGTGACATGTTGCTGTTGTAGGAAGTCGTTCACGACCCCAGCTCTATGTGGTCGGGCATTGTCGTCCTGCAGGATAGAATCAGGTCCTAGAGCCTGAAGTGCCGTAAGAGCAAGCGGCTGTAAGATGTCATTTCTGTAGGCCAAACCATTCAACGTACCATGCACTCGATACAAGGGTGTTCTGGAGGTCACACTAATTCCGCCCCACACCACTACTGATCCACCGCCATAGCGATCATGTTCAAGGACGTTGGCATCATGATAGCGTTCTCTTGGGCGCCTCCAGACACGATTTCTGCCATCTGTGAAGATCTGGTGAAATGGGATTCATCTGTGAACAGAACTCTGCTCCATTGATGCCTTGTCCAGGTCACATGACACCGAGCCCAAGCCAGACGAGCTGCACGATGAGCTGGAGCCAAGACAGGTCGGATGTCAGGTCGCCTTGCATGCAGATCTGCATCTCTCAGTCGGTTTCGTATGGTTTGGTCACTGACGATTACGTTGGTGGCTGCTCGCAGTTGCGTCCTGATGGCACTGGCAGTGATTGTTCTTTGTCTGAGAGCCAATACAACAACAAATGTGTCTTGCCGTCTTGTGGTAGACCTTGGACGTCCTGACCTGCATTGTTCTGCGACACTGCCGGTTGCATTATAACGATCACGCAGAGTTTGTATGACAGAGTGGGCAACTCCTAATCTCCTAGCAACTTCTCGCAGCCCTACATCATCCTGCAGCCATGCCATCGCTCTCCATCTGTCAACATTCGTCAAGCGTCTTCGCTGAGCCATAGCTAAAATGGTAAATGTTACAAACATACCCATTGCCTGTTCCTTCCGAAAAGTGGGTGACATGTGTTCACTATAGTCATGACTTGCACTTGAAAAGCAAATTTCAGCAATGTTATCAACAGGCTTTGCCATAGGAAGCATTTTCAAACATGCAATATTTTCCTTTCCACCACATACATTTGATTGACCTTGGAGGTACACACACGTAACACAGATTTGATTTATAGTCAGATTAACAAACATTGTTTAAGCATGCAACAAAATGCAGCAAAACGTTTTTGACTGAGTGTTCAGGTTTTAAAAAAAACAGCTTAGTTGAAATGACCTAAAAATTGAAAGTGGCCTTTAACTTTTTTTGAGCAGTATATTTTATTTCATGTTTTAATTAGATACTGTGAATGTGAGTATGCTACTATTTTACCTTTACAACGTTGAATTCCTTGATGGGTAAAATGTATGTGAGAATAAATGAAATCAGTATAAAAGACGAGAGAAAGGAAGGGCAGAATGTCAGACGGGCCTGCGTGCCCAATTCTCAACCCTTTGAAAATAAAGTTCGTTCATTCATTCGTTCTCTTCTCCATGTGTTCTTTTGCCTCCCTCTAACTCCTCTACCATGGGGATTTTAGAATAAGGACTGCCTTGTAATACTATTACCAGGTTTCCTTAGCGCCCTATCCATCACCAGCACCTTCTTCTCCTCTTGTTCCAAAGGTGCTTGTCTGGTTCATGTTATCAGTTCCACATTTCTGATCTAATACATATCAGCTCACATTATAAAACAAAAGAAATGTTATTAAAATATTAATAACTGGATTACCTGTCCCAACGACTGATTTCTGTTTAAGAACTAGACCAAAATACTCAGGCCATGTAAAAATTTCTTCCAATGTGACATGCTTGCCCCTGTAGAGTTTCCTCTTTGATTCCAAATCCATCGATAAGTACTTCTCTGTGAATGTGTAAATGTATACATGAAAAGCACAAGAACTTGTGGCAACCACAATGAAAATCGATAGACAATACAGCCATACAGAAATTAAAGTCCACAAGATACTGCTAGGGAAAAATCATTATGAAAAGTGAGAAATTTAATCAATATCCTGCTGTTCTTGATTTTGTTGTTGTTTTATTTTGGAGTCATTTTCATGTTATAGCTTCTTGCTCATGTTATATATATATATATTTTTTAAAATGTTATTACAGTGTATTTTGCAGCAAGTTGAAAATTATGGAATTAGCAGCCAAAAAAAAAATGCCTGGTGTAGTTTCTAAAAAGACAAAAAAAAAAAAAAAGGACTCTGCACCCATCATTAGGCATGTTGTTATAAGGTGAATAATAAGAGTTGCTCATGGGGCTGATGACATCATCACGTAAAACATATTGCTATAGAAACCACTGCTGCTGGAGTATGTCAATGTTTGTTGCAGGTTTCCTGCAAGGGGACTAGCTACAGTGGTGGCTCTATGCTCCGTAAGGAGGGCAAACAAAGCTGCTACCTTGTTTTAGTTTTGTTCAATTTGTACTTTGTGCTCTACATTATTTCTATTTCTGATGTTTCTTTATCTATATACAGTAGAACTCCATTTATCCGAACCCCATGGGACCGAGCATCGTTCGGATAATCAAATGTTCGGATAATTGGATTACATAATGTATCGAGTACATGTACACATATTTCTAAAAATAATTAACCATCACAAGGAAAATACACTATAAAACATATTTACTTGTACTGTAATAATAATACCCACACTGTATTAGATCACTGTATCACCAAAATCTTTTATTACACTGCAGTGCATGTACTACTTGTATTAATTATTTTTGTTAAGAAAGAGAAATGTTTTCAAAATAACATTACAAACGATTCAAAACCAGGCGCAACTTACGTATACATGTACTTGCACAGATGTAGCCCACTATTTAAAATAATGAGGAATCCTCTTTTGCACCAAACTGGATAGTCTCCTTTTGGCTGCTAAGTCCCGCATTCTCTTCAACAGCAGAAGCTGTGTAGGACAGCTGTCATCTTCTTGCTCGTACCAAGGCCATCGCTGTTTCTAGTGCTATAAAGGCCTCTTCAGGACTTGGCCGACGTTTTGGTTTTTCTTCATAATCTACAAGTACATCGTGTACTTCTGAGGAGTCTTCATCATCGGTCACTACATGTATTTGGTTTTCTTCTTGCACAAAAGACAAAATTTCTTCCTCATTCAAAAACTGAAAACCAGAATCATTATCATCTTCTAGCCACATGTGTGCATCATCTTTGTCACAGTCCGAAAATCCGGGCATTGCTTGAAACAGTTCCACAACTTCATTTATACAATCATCATTTGTGTCCACTGCAGTAGTTTCATTTCCTCCTTTTTTCCCAAGCAATCTACTCCAAGCCTTGTTGAGATTATCTTGTGACAGTGTGGTCCAAGCATCAGCTAACATATAGCAGCAGTCTTTGAGATTAAGCTTTTTGGAAAACGCCACCACACTTTCTTCATCTTCAGCCAACAATAAACGACGCAGGACTTCCTTCTTGTACATCTTTTTAAGCTTTGCTATAACACCCTGATCCATTGGTTGAATCAGTGCTGTTACATTGGGAGGCAGAAAAATTACTTTAAAATTTGCATCAACTGCATTCAATGTATCCGTCTCTGGATGAGATGGTGCATTGTCCAGTAGAAGAATTACTTTTCCAGTTTTCTTTTCTTGTTCTCTCAACCTCTTCACATTTGGGATGAACTGATTTGTATACCAATCAAGAAATATTTCACTATTCATCCAAGCACTCTTCTGTGCTTTGTAACACAATGGGAGACATGTCACATTCTTTAAACAACGTGGTTTTTTTGGCTTTGCCGATCATTAGCACCGGTAAACGATGACTTCCACTGGCATTCGCGGCTACCAAAATTGTTACTCTCTCTTTGCACTTTTTAAACCCAGGGGCAGCTGCTTCGCGCTGAGATGCAAGTGATTTTTGAGGCAATGATTTCCAGTATAAGCCAGTCTCATCAGCATTATACACATCATCGAGTGAATAACCTTCTTCTTCCAAAAAAGCCAAGAAAGTTTCTTTAAAATTTTTAGCGGCAGTTGCATCGCTAGATAAAGATTCCCCTTGAATCTCCAATTCTCGTATGCCATGACGAGATTTAAAGTTTCTTAACCATCCCTGGCTAGCCTTAAAGTCAGGAGGACCGTCAAGTTGATTGTTGAACTGAAGTGCCTTTTCACACAACAGAGAACCAGAGATAGGTTCCCCTTTGCTTCTTCTTTGCACAAACCATATATACAAAGCCTCTTCCAAGTTCACATCTTTCGCATTTCTCATGGTTTTACGTTTCTTCGACCCATTTTCACTATCAAATTTCGATGCAAAACTCATAATTTTATCCTTGTTACTTTTGATGTCAGAGACGGTAGCTTTCCCAACATTGAAAATCCTCGCAAGTGAAGACACAGTTTCACCTTGTCCTAGTCTCTTGATAATTTCTGTTTTCGTTTCAATTGACAAAACATTGCGGTTCCTTTTATATGCTTTAGGCCTACTGGAAGGTGCCATATCGCACAGAGAAATACTTGTACACCAAAATTATTCTGCTGTAGTAGCAGACACAATTATTTTAAGTTGAACTGTCTGTTTAGCCAGTGTTCTACCTAGAACGCACACGTACTTTGGATTGGTAAACCAGATATTAACTGACTTTATGATCTAACTGACTTCCTGTACGTAAGCGACCGACCATTAGCCATCCCATTCTCTACAAATTGTTCGCACACATTTGAAGTTTGCCGCATCAAAAGATTCAGAATTTTAGTCTAACGTGACTGTGGCATCTGATTTTTTTTTTTTTTTTTTCTGGAAAAAGTGTTCGGATAATTGGATGTTCGGATAATTGGGGTTCGGATAAATGGAGTTCTACTGTATATTTCTTAGCTTTGTCTCCTGTTTGTGACTGTGGCTGCAGAAGGGTAAACCGCCAGAATGTCCCATGTAAACTGCCAGAATGTCCCATGTAAACTGCCAGAATGTCCCATGTAAACCGCCAGAATGTCCCATGCAAACAAACTGCCACATTGTCCCATGCAAATAAACCCCCAGAATGTCTAATGTAAATGCCCAGAATGTCCCATGTAAACCGTCAGAATGTCCCGTGTTTCTGGTGTATCATTCAACTGAAAAACTGGCTCTATATCTATTTTTCATATTTAAACAAAAAATATATACTTTAACACCTATTATGTTTTACACTATTATCTCTTACTTAACTTTTTAAATTGAAAATGAAAGTATGCATTTAGTCTTGGGTTGTACAAGAGATACCCCAATTATGACAATGAGGTACATGCTTGAATTATGTCGATAGAATCCAGACATGCTTTGGCCCTGGCAAAAACTTATAAAAATGTAACTACAGACAAAAGACATCCCCTCCATAGGGACACTTACTTACTTACTTAGTTGTTCCCCTTCTACCATGAGGTGTAGAGGTTTGGAAGAGAGAGCGCCAGACTATCCTATTGGCTGTCTTCCTCCTGGCCTGGTTCCATTCTAGTCCTCGGTCCTTCAAAGATTGTCTAATGTTGTCCTCCCAGCAGACTCTGGGTCATCCTGGGGGTCTGGATGCCTGGCTCTTTGTTTCCCATGCTTGTCATGGTAGCCGATCTTCTCCCATTCTGCAGACATGGCCAAACCATCTTAGTTCGGACTGTTCTACTTGGGTCTGCAGGGGGTGGGATTTTAGGCCTTGACATATCGTCTGGTTGCAGACCATGTCTCTTCTTGTTAATTCAACCACATTCCTCAGATACCTCATTTCTGAGGTTTGGATCTGGCTTTTGTGGGTTGTAGTCATTGTCCATGACTCGCATCCATATGTCAAGACTGGGACATATGTGGCGCGGTATACTGCCATCTTTGTTTTCTTACCAACCTCTCTCTTGCTGAGGAATCCTCGATTTATGGCCTGAAAAAGTCTCCCAGCTGCTGCTTTTCAAGTGGCCAACTCTTCTTTGATGCCTCCCTTTCGGTCTATAATAGCTCCGAGGTATTTAAAGTGGTCGACCTGCTCCAGGACCTGTTCTCCCAGCTTAATCTGATGTCTTCTTTCTTCTCGTGATATCCCCATGGAGTTTGTTTTAAAGCTGCTTATGACCATACCGCTCTTCTTTCCAGACTTGCAGGTTGGATTGGAGATGTGCCTCTGACTTAGCAATCAGGGCAACATCATCAGCAAATGCCAGCTCTGAAATACAGACCTGTCTAATCTTCCAGTACCCCACTGAATACTTTCTTGTTCTCTCCTTACATGCCTTGATGACATAGTCCATGAGGAGTATGAAAAGATAAGGTGACAGGATATCACCTTGTCTTACACCAGTGGTGGTCCTGAACTCTTCTGACTTATGGTTTGCTGTCCTCACATAATTTCTGCAAGACTTGTAGAAGCTCTGTATAGCATGAATCAAAGGAGCTGGAATGTTCTTCCTTGCCAAACAGTCCCAAAGTTTGCTCCAGGGGACACTGTCAAATGCCTTTTCCAGATCTATGAAACAAAGATGGATCTCACTCTTATACTCAAGGGCCTTTTCACTCAGCTGTCTGAGTGTGAAGATTAGGTCTTGAGAACCTCAGTTTGCTCGGAATCCGCAGTGGGCCTCATCCAATTGTGGCTTAGCTAGGCGTCGGAGTCTCTGCTCTAGGATTCTAGAGTAGATTTTACCAGGGACGCTGAGAAGGTAAGGGATATGCCTCTATGGTATCCACATTGTCGATTGTCACCCTTTTTGAAAATTGGTGTTATGATGACAATCTCCCAATCCTTTGGTATGGTCTTGTTGCACCACCCTGCCCGTAGGACCCTTAAGAGTAATAGGTCGCCTAATGCTCCCATGTACTTAACCATTTCTGGTGTTATACCATCATGCCCTGCTGCTTTGCCCATCTTGATTTTCTCCAGTGCTGCCTTCAGTTCTTCCATCTTTATGTCATCTTCAAGATCACAAGTTTTCTCTTCTGTGCTAGTGGTTATCATTTCTGATGCTTCACCATGCTCACCATCCAGGAGTTCTGAGAAATATTCTTTCCATTACTTCCTTCGGGTCAGTAAGCAATTTGCCTTGCTTGTCCTTTATAAATTTGAGAGGGCATTGTTTTTCCTTCCTCATGTTCTTTAGGGTCTTATAGAACAATGTCTGGTTTTCTTGCACATCTTTTTCTAGCTTTTGTCCAAATTCTTCCCAGGACTTCTGTTTTGCTGCTAGCAACTTGTTCTTTGCTTCTGTTTTGAGTGTCACATATTCTCTATATTTCTCCATTTGTCCTGTTGTGTTTTTAGCTCCTAAGTATTGTTTCCATGCCATTTTCTTCTCTCTTATTTTCTCTTTGACTTCCTCTATCCACCAAGGTGTCCTCTTTCTCTTGTTCCCAAGTTGGACTTCACCACATGCTTCTGCAGCAGCTGTCTTTATGATGTCCTTGAATCAGAGGGTTTCCAAGTCATCAGGTTGGTCTTCTGTGGTGCTCAACGCTGCAGCAATAAGCCCCTGACATCTGGTCTTAATTTCTGGCTCTCTCAGCTTGTAGGTCTTAATGCTCATTTCTCCCGTTCGTTTACTTAGTTTCTTGCGTGATGTTGGGACGTTTCTAGGCTGAGCAACTCTTTCAGTTGTTCTTTTGATTGTAAGCAGGTAGTGATCACTTCCAATCTCTGGCCCCCTCCAGCATCCCAGACATATTTGAATGAGCTCCTCCTAACTATGGCATAGTCGATCACTGACTTCTCATTCTTTGTTGGTTCACATCTAGTGTATGCATGTATGCGCTTATGGGGGAACTTTGTGTAATGATCAGATTCTGCTCACTGCAGAATCTAAGGAGTCGCTTTCCATTGTCACTGAGAGTATCTTCTCCATATCTTCCGATAACTCCACCCCATCTAGCATGGTCATTTCCAACTCTGGCATTGAAATCTCCGAGCATGATAATTTCATCTAGGCAGTCATCCACTGTCCTTTGAAGCAGCTCAAAGAATTCCTCCTTGACCTCTGCTCTCTCATCCTCATTTGGCCCATGCACTATGACCATGTTGACTATGGTTTCTCCTTCTTTTAGTTTTACAACCATAATGCGCTCCGAGACAAAGTTCCATCCCTTGATACTATCTATTTGGTTTTTGGCCACAATGCAACCCATGCCCCCTTTAGCTCTTTCATATGTGGGTACACCACTGTAGAGCAGCGTGTTGCCATCGAGATCCATGACTCCTTGTCCCTTTTTCTTTGTTTCCGTTATAGCCAGGATTTCTAGTTTTGCTTTCCTCATCTCTTCCACCCGCTCCTCTTCTTTCCCATTTATACTTCTTGTGTTCCAAGTTCCATAAGTCGTAGTTCGTTCCAGTTTGTCGCCTTTAGAATCAGTCCGGTTTTCTCTCTTGTAGTTCTCATAATCAAAAGTTTAAAGCAAACAGGTGATTGGCCTGTTGTGCCTTTGCATAGTGGAGGGGCTGCCTCCTTACGGCCTCCATGCAGGCTGCCCTCCTCCTTTTTCAGCTGGGCTTGGAACCGCCTAGGCGGAGTTCATGGGGACACTGCTGACACAACAAAAAGGATGGATGTCATGGATGGCACAGGGACAGCCAATGATTAGGCAGGTGACAACAGCTGAAAAAGTACTGGGGGTGGGGGGGGGGGGGGGGGGGGGGGGGTGGATTAAAATGGTAGAGAACTGGATAAACTACCAGTGAGTCATTATCACCCTTGGCAGGAAGAGTAAAGATTGGTACAATAGAAAAGTTGAACTAGAAATTAATCAGCAGATAAATGATTACGCTGGGGATGATGATGCCATAATATACACTGATAGGTATGTTCTAATAATAATAGCCCCTTCAGTCATAACTGACTATGGGAATGCGCCCCTGAGGTGGCAGCCCTCAGATGCTTATTTTCCTGGTGTTCCTTTCGACGTTTTCTCCCCTCCTCTGCTTGTTGTGTGAGCCTCTCTTTGCCCAATCTGAGGTGGCGCCGTAAATAGCATCGCCACTTAGTGCGATCGGCAGCTTCATCCTCCCATGTTGCTGGATCCATGTCCAGTGCCCTCATATCTCTCTTGCACACATCTTTGAACCTCAGCTGTGGTTGCCCAACTGTTCTCTTGCCATCTGCTAATTGTCCGTAGAAGATATCTTTTGGGATGCGACCATCTTCCATACGGCGAACATGGCCAAGCCAGTGAAGTCTGCGCTGTCTAAGCAGTGTATACATACTTTGAAGGCAGCACGTGACAACACCTCGACATTTGTCACTTTATCTTTCCACTAGATGCCGAGGATGCGGCGTAGACACCGTAAATTGAAGGTATTGAGCCTTCTTTCTTGCTTAGCATAGGTTGTCCAGGTCTCGCTGCCATATAGGAGTGTGCTGGTGACGCAGGCATTATATACCGCAGCTTTGGTCTTCATTGTGAGTTTGGAGTTTCCCCAAACACGCGATGTGAGGCGGGCAAAGGTAGCTGCAGCTTTGCCAATGCGGCTGTCGATTTCTGTATCCAGTGAGAGTTTGTCATTGATGGTAGACCCTAGGTATGTGAAGTGGTGCACCAATGTATGTTCTACGTGGTGAGAAATTAGTTTGAGGCTTCTCAGCTAGAGTAAGGAGCAGAATCATTAAACAGAACAGGGCTTACATGACACAACATTCAGCATTAGAATGGAGAGAGTGGCGGCTACTGCAGCTGTCTGAAACTACATTGACCAAGGCAGTTATTGTATCAGACTCTCAGTCCATGCTTCAGAAAGTCCAAAATGAATAGCTATGACATGAATGGAGAAATTACATAGAGGTCCCAACCACTCAGTAACTGGTGTAGATCTACTGTCCTCATCATGCAGGAGTATGTGGCAATAAAAGAGCTGACAGATCAGCCTCGGGAGCACTACATTTGGACGTTAGATATGGATAAAGGAAAGATAACAAGGACAATTAACGATCACCTGTTCGAGGATGACACTACAATCAGTGAATCAAAATAACGCAGACAGCTGGAATTTGAAATGAAGCATAAAACTAGCAGATGGATGTATGAGAGGTCAGGGGTGTATCCAACCAGTGTGCTACAGGAACAATCAGCATTCTTCTTCTTCTTCTTCCTCGTTCGTCCTGAAATGGACGTTGGTTGCGTTGTGTCTGTTTACGCCGGAGCTGTGATATCTGCACCTTTCGGTCGACACATCCAACTTCAGCACGGCAGTTTTTGGGACCGGGTTTGCCTTCCCTCTGCGATCCCTACTCTCTCAGCCAGACTGCAGTGATGCAGACTGTTTCTTGGACCACCACGTGGAGGTGGAGTAGGGTCTTAGTCAGCTCTGGTTCGCTGACTCTGATGCAAGCAGTCAAGCTATGGGTCGCTGACTGCATTCTCTATTGCTGCATTTTTGGGTCCCAATCAGCATTCATACCTTTCAACATTTACTGAGGGAGACTGAGCACATTTGGATTTGACTGGAATGCAATGATGTTGAACAAGTTTTATGTATAACTCAGGAAAAAGATTTCAGTTTGTCTAGACCAGGAGTTACACAGGATAACAGTTTGATAGAAAATAATCTTTGGGCCTGACAGTGCTGATTAGTGCACACACTAAGGTTCAGGTTAGCGTGTCAAGCCATTCTCTGGTATCTCATCACGTTCCCTACGACACACTGAAATTCTATAAAGGTAAATGTAGTCTCATAGCAGATACTGCCGCAGAGTAGTGAAGTGTCAGAGACTTCACTATACTAGGTCCAGCTAAAAGAGATGGGTGACGAGTTCCCCTCCTCGCTGCCTTTGGCTTTCCTAACTCAAAAGCAGTTAGGTACCCATTTCAACCACAAAACTTATAACCAGACCACAAGGTCTTTTATTTTTGAAATGCACCCTTATTTAAATGATGGACTCTGTGTCCAGGGTGAATGGAGAGCCTTGCAAAAATGAAGCCAAATTTTTTTTTTTTTAAAGGACCCATTTACAGATGGGTAAACTGGATAGTGACGCCACTATGTTTTGAATGTGGTACCTTAGCCACGACAGGCCAGCACTCTGCCAATTGGATATTCAAAATTCTATAGGCCCATGAAAAACTTAAATCCCATACTGAAAAGTGTAAACCTAATCACTGGAAGGTGCCAAGTAATGTACTGAGAAGCTTTATGAATTTTCTCAATTCATCAATATTGCACCTTCTAAATTTGTGATTACACTAAAAAATATTAAAATAAAACGTTAAGGTGACTTACTGAGTATTTAAGGAGAAAAACCTGTATTTATCACTGGTATCACAAATACATATAGGCTAAATAAAACATACTTTCCACTACAATTTTTTACTTAAGGAAAGAAAACTGTAACCATAGCTTTAAATTTGGTCAAAAGATCAATGAAAAATAAACGACATTAAGGCATGCCCAGCAAAAAAAAAAAGGACAAGAATTCATATAGAAATGTTTAGTATCATGCTACTAATTAGGCTCAGGGTTCATCCACATAAGACATCACACAGTGAGAGAGGAGTCTACAATTTTGTGACGATAGGGTAGGGGGTTGAAAAAATGTACGTCAGACAAACAAGTACTTGTGAGGCTCACTTTTTACATAAATGATGTTGGAGAAAAATACATTTTGCAGCCTAAATAGTCAAAGCCTACTTTAATATATGCAATAATTAACAACTCCCTCGTGGACAACTTATATTAATTCTATAATCTCCGCTGAAATATTGGATAATTGTTATATAATCTTTACCCATTTTAAATTGGTTTTAATTATACAATGGTTTTTTTAAAAAATGCAATGTAATACACACCATTCCAGTAAACGTGTTAATCTGGTAGCAACTGGATTTTTAGTTTGTTCAATGGAGGAACATCTTAATTTGCTATGGTATAATGATCATGAAGAGAAACAATACACTAATAACATCTTTAGTTTTTTATCAATTGTTGTGGATCTTGTTCTCAAGTTTAGCATTATTTGATGAAACTTTACCATAAGTATGAACTGAAGTTATTGATGTGTTTCCTTCACACTTATTTTATTTTTTTTATTGTATAAAATTAAATAAGCCAAAATGAGCGATATTTTAAATGTATTTATGAACATTTGACCAGCAAGGCAGTTATTGTTAAAGTTTGTTTAATTAAACACAATTTTACTTAAAAGATTGGTATTTTGTCTGTATTAGTTAACTAAATTTGTTGTGTGAAAAGAGGACAATTTCGACATTTCCTTCTCTGTTACTCTCCAGCATTCCGCACCATAGAGAAGCACAGAAAGCACACAGCTCTGATTTTGTGCTTGTGCTGTACTGAGAGGACTTCCAGATGTTGTTTAGACTATAAAAGGCTGTTCTTGCTTTGTTCATTCTGTTGTTGATGTCTTTGCTTGCTCCGCCATCTGGTGTTACTATGCATCCTAGGTATGTTAAGGTGTCTGTCAGTTCCAGTTGTTGATTCCTTACTTTTATGAGCTCGGGGTTGCTCACATTGAGTGTCATGACGTCAGTCATCTTTACATTGATGTTCAGGCCCACCTGCTGGCTATACTTATTAAGTCTATCCGTTTTTTCCTGGATGTGTTGATGTGAATGTGCTAGTAGTGCAATGTCATCTGCATATTCCAGATCTTCCAATGCAGAAAATGTAGTCCATCTTATTTCTCTTGGACTGCCCTCTGTTGTCTGTCGCATCAGCCAGTCTATGACTGTTAAGAATAGAGTGGTTGATAAGGGGCATCCCTGTCGTAGTCCTGTCTTTACCTCAAAGGTTTAGGTTGCTCTGCCCTACGCTACACGTAAAGTTGGCATAAAGGCTATTTATGATTGACACTATGCAGCTTTGAATTCCATAAGCCCTCAGTATTTTCCATAAACTGTCCCTATGTATACTGTCAAAAGCCTTTTCAAAATCAACGAAATTAATGTACAGCTGTCTCTGCCATTCTGAGTACTGCTCTATAATGTTCCTGAGGGTAAATATTTTATCTGCACATCTTCTGTTCTTTGTAAATCCTGCTTGTTCTTTCCTCAGTTTGTGGTCTACTGCTTTTGAAATTCTCTGTATAATTATTCTGCCTAATATTTTTCTGGGAACTGAGAGAAGAGTGATTCCTCTCCAATTATTGCAGTCACACAACCTGCCTAAGAAAAATTCTCAGAATCTTTTGGCCGAATACCACCACCAACCAAGATCTGCTTACTCGGAGCAAGCAAGAGGACATGCACACCATCATAGCTGGCAGACGCTGGAGTTGGGTTGGCCATGTCCTCAGAAGAGACCCCGATGCCATCACAAGAACAGCTATGCTATGGACCCCTGAAGGAGAACGATATGTATCCTAAACAACTTGGAAGAACTGTGGAGGCTGAGATGCAAAGAATGAACCAGAGTTGAGGCACTGTACGAAGGATGGCCACTGATCGAGCAAAGTGGAATCAATTTGTTGTTGCCCTACAAGACGCCACCAGGCAAGATGGTCACTGTCTTTTTTGACAGTTGATGGCTAAAGATCAAAGAAGAAAGAAGAAGAAGCTACCTAAATTACATTCTTTCTTTTCAGTATTAGACAAAAACTGGGGAAGGGGGTAAGATATACAGGGGAGGGGGGGTTTAGGTTACTGTGACAAAGTGTGACAAAGGGCGATTAAAAAATGAAAAAAAATTGCATGACGTCATATGTGGACGGCCGCTTAGGATCATATCACAACTTTTCAAGTTGTAACATATCCTGTAAATTATGTGATTTAGAAAGGGCTAGATTTCTTCCTATAGGAAAATGAATTTCTAATCTAGTAAATTAGGTATTAAATGCAGTTTAAACACAGAAAAGTTGACAAACGCATTATTGGATATTATTACTTTTGAGATAGCTCGAAACAGGCTTTATATTAGGGCTAAAGTTAGCATTACATGCTACTTTTAATCAGTCCAAACAATTAGACAGACTTTAGATAGTCACTTTGGAAATAAATACGTTGCGCTGAAGTGAAGAATACTGGGACGAGTGTTCGATATGGCCTTAAAAAAAATAATTTAAAGACACAGTAATGGTTGGAATCCTAAATCCTATCGACGTGGGTGACTTATTTGGATGACATCAAACACACGTTCCGCTGTTTTTCATTCAACCGTTCTGGGTGTCTACTAATCTGTGATTCTACTGCTTAACGTATTCATCTTTATTAACATGATTCAGTGTTTAACTATTAGACTGGGTTGTCATATAGCTATACCTCTTAGCTGATTAACTTCCTCTTGCTTGCGAATGGTCTGCCTAGTTACGCGCCCGAATCCTGACTGCACTTCGTTTGTGGAATCTTTAGGGCTATTTACGGTGGATTTATCATTTGAACTGGTGTCGGCATCTTCAGATGCAGATCCAGAAGATGGTATGGCAGCTGCAGGTGACGCTTCTCTACTACGAGCTTTCCTATCATCCGGTTGAGAAGCCATATTTCGTGAAAAAGACTGAACAGTACTGCTTGTTACATAAGGCCTGGGCTTAACCAGTATTCTAACTTTAGTCAAGAATATTTGCGTATTGACCACCGTCCGCGGAAGAAAACACCGCATAGTTCACGTATTGCAACTAAGGAGATTTACTTCCCTTTAAACTGTTTCCGGTAGAACTAGAGGCGTTGTGAAAAACATTATTATTTAATTAAAGACAAAGTATTCCGTTCCAACCCTTGATGAGTTATAATTAGCATATATTATGTTGTAAATAAAAGATAATACAATCTGATTACCGATATCTAAATATAGTATCTTCTCTCCCCTTCACTCAGTAAATAAAAACTGTAAAATTGTGTGAATGTACAGTATGTGTGTGTGTGCCCTACCCTTTCCAGTCTTGTAGATGACTAACTAACATGTTAAGATATTTGAAAGGTCATGGATGGGGTGCAAGCACTAACACGATGATCTTCTTCTTCTTTGATCCTTAGCCGCCGACCGTCAAAGCAGTCAGTGGCCATTACGAAAGGTGGCGTCTTGTAGGGCAACAACAAATTGATTCCACTTTGCTCGGTCGGCGGCCATCCTTCGTACAGTGCCCCAACTCTGGTTCATTCTTTGCATCTCAGCCTCCACAGTCCTCCGCCAAGTTGTTTTTGGTCGGCCTCTCTTTCGTTTTCCTTCAGGGGTCCATAGCATAGCTGTTCTTGTGATGGCATCGGGGTCTCTTCTGAGGACATGGCCAACCCAGCTCCAGCGTCTGCCAGCTATGATGGTGTGCATGTCCTCTTGCTTGCTCCGAGTAAGCAGATCTTGGTTGGTGATGGTATTCGGCCAAAAGATTCGGTGAATTTTTCTTAGGCATGTTGCAGTTGTGTGAAAAGATGATCATGTTTTATAAATCTTTCATTAGAAGCAAAATTGATTATGGAAGCATAGTATATACAGAACATAGTCACAAGGTTAAATTAGACAGAATTCAGCACTAAGCGTTATGTACAATTGCAGGTGCAATCAGATCAACATCGAGGGATGCTCTGGAAGTGGCCTTTGGGGTCCTTTTTTTAAATTAATGAAGAAAAATATCCCGTTCAACCTCTGATGGGTTATAATTAGGATACATATTGTTTTCAATTCCAAATAATATGAACAACTGCCGATATGAGAAAGTGGCATCACATTTGTCAAATCATCGTAAATAGGGAAAATCACAATTATCAATTATGCTTATATGTTTAAAAAAAAAAAAACGAACGAAATCAAGAAGAAACTCTGAACAAGAATAATATTAAAGTGGAGGGGTGTAAAGGCCTGGTGGTGCCAGTTATATAACTGACTTTAACAGATATTTAATTGACTTTCATCTGTTAAAAGTCATATGCATTGTAAGAACAGCCATCAGACCTTCACATTCCCAACCACTGTATATTAACCTTTGTTCGTGTTAAATATTGTTTGACTATATTATGTAGTTCCCTAAGTCTCTCTATGGAACTTCGGAGAAAGGAACTAAGACTAAATTACATGACCAAAATTAGATTGGACAAGACTCATCCTGCTTTTCCAGCATTTGCTAGATATCAATTAACAACAACTCAGAACAGGTTCATGAATGCCAGTAGATACCCGACAGGTTGGAAATGCATGGAGGAACTAGTACAATTGGATGCTCTAAATGCATCAATTAATAACAGTAGTATAGACAAGCCGGTGGTACCGCCCTGGGAGCTCAAGAAACCAGATACAGACTACCACTTAGCAGACATAATTAATAAAACAACTGATATGGTAATTATCAAAAACAAATCCAGGAAATATATTCAAAAATATCATAGGACAGTATTACAGTGTAGACAAATGGATCTAAGGGGAAAGGATTACAAATAGGGGATAAGAATTTATGTTCCCATGTGGAAAATGGGGAAAGGATATAGTATAACAGATACTACATCTATATTCACGGCAGAAGTGGTTGCAATTCTGAAAGCTCTGGAAATCTTCTCTAACAACTCTCCTCATAAATTAACAATATTTACATTCACTTTCAGCTATTCAAGCTATAAGAAACTTACTTGAATGCAGTAGACCTGATATAACAGAAGAGATATTACTGACAAATACTTACCTATGCTCCAGAGGATGTTCCGTACTAATAGCTTGGATATCTTAACATTGTCGACATCGAAGGAAATGAAAAGACAGATAAAGAAGCTAAGAAAAGTAGAAATAATAGAAACCAAATAAATGTAGAGGTCAAGGAGGAATTCTTCGAGCTGCTTCAAAGGACAGTGGATCACTGCCTAGATGAAGTTATCATACTCGGAGATTTTAATGCCAGAGTTGGAAATGACCATGCTAGATGGGGTGGAGTTATCGGAAGATATGGAGAAGATACTCTCAATGACAATGGAAAGCGACTCCTTAGATTCTGCAGTGAGCAGAATCTGATCATTACAAACACAAAGTTCCCCCATAAGCGCATACATGCATACACTAGATGTGAACCAACAAAGAATGAGAAGTCAGTGATCGACTATGCCATTGTTCGGAGAAGCTCATTCAAATATGTCCGAGATACTAGAGTCTGGAGGGGGCCAGAGATTGGAAGTGATCACTACCTGCTAACAATCAAAAGAACAACTGAAAGAGTTGCTCAGCCTAGGAACTGTCCAACATCACGCAAGAAACCAAGTAAACGAGCAGGAGAAATGAGCATTAGGACCTACAAGCTGAGAGAGCCAGAAATTAAGACCAGATATCAGGGGCTTATTGCTGCAGCGGTGAGCAACACAGAAGAACGACCTGATGACTTGGAAACCCTCTGGATTAAATTCAAGGATATCATAAAGACAGCTGCTGCAGAAGCATGCGGTGAAGTCCGACTTGGGAACAAGAGAAAGAGGACACCTTGGTGGACAGAGGAAGTCAAAGAGAAAATAAGAGAGAAGAAAATGGCATGGAAACAATACTTAGGAGCTAAAAACACAACAGGACAAATGGAAAAATATAGAGAATATGTGACACTCAGAACAGAAGCAAAGAACAAAGTGCTAGCAGCAAAACAGAAGTCCTGGGAAGAATTTGGAGAAAAGCTAGAAAAAGATGCACAAGAAAACCAGAAATTGTTCTATAAGACCCTAAAGAACATGAGGAAGGAAAAACAATGCCCTCTCAAATTTATAAAGGACAAGCAAGGCAAATTGCTTACTGCCCCGAAGGAAGTAATGGGAAGATGGAAAGAATATTTCTCAGAACTCCTGGATGGTGAGCATGGTGAAGCATCAGAAATGATAAACACTAGCACAGAAGAGAAAACCAATGATGGTGAAGATGACATAAAGATGGAAGAACTGAAGGCAGCACTGGAGAAAATCAAGATGGGCAAAGCAGCAGGGCATGATGGTATAACACCAGAAATGGTTAAGTTCATGGGAGCATCATGCGACCTATTACTCTTAAGGGTTTTACAGGCAGCGTGGTACAACAAGACCATACCAAAGGATTGGGAGATTGCCATCATAACACCAATTTTCAAAAAGGGTGACAATCGACAGTGTGGAAACCATAAAGGCATATCCCTTCTCAGTGTCCCTGGTAAAATCTACTCTAGAATCCTAGAGCAGAGACTCCGACGCCTAGCTGAGCCACAATTGGATGAGGTCCAGTGCGGATTCCGAGCAAACCGAAGTACTCAAGACCTAATCTTCACACTCAGACAGCTGAGTGAAAAGGCCCTTGAGTATAAGAGTGAGATGCATCTTTGTTTCATAGATCTGGAAAAGGCGTTTGACAGGGTCCCCTGGAGCAAACTTTGGGACTGTTTGGCAAGGAAGAATATTCCAGCACCTCTGATTCATGCTATACAGAGCTTCTACAAGTCTTGCAGAAATTATGTGAGGACAGCAAACCATAAGTCGGAAGAGTTCAGGACCATCACTGGTGTAAGACAAGGTGATATCCTATCACCTTACCTCTTCATACTCCTTATGGACGATGTCATCAAGGCATGTAAGGAGAGAACAAGAAAGTATTCAGTGGGGTACTGGAAGATTAGACAGGTCTATATTTCGGAGCTGGCATTTGCTGATGATGTTGCCCTGATTGCTAAATCAGAGGCACATCTCCAATCCAACGTGCAAGTCTGGAAGGAAGAGCTGGAGAAGAGAGGGATGGTCATAAGTAGCTCTAAAACAAAATCCATGGTGATATCACGAGAAGAAAGAAAACATCAGATTAAGCTGGGAGAACAGGTCCTGGAGCAGGTCGACCACTTTAAATTCCTCGGTTCTATTATAGACCGAAAGGGAGGCATCAAAGAAGAGTTGGCCACTCGAAAAGCAGCAGCTGGGAGACTTTTTCAGGCCATAAATCGAGGATTCCTCAGCAAGAGAGAGGTTGGTAAGAAAACGAAGATGGCTGTATACCGCTCCACCTATGTCCCAGTCTTGACATACGGATGCGAGTCATGGGCAATGACTACAACCCATAAAAGCCAGATCCAAACCTCAGAAATGAGGTATCTGAGGAAGGTGGTTGAAGTAACAAGAAGAGACATGGTACGCAACCAGACGATACGTCAAGGCCTTAAATCCTCTTCCCTGCAGACCCAAGTAGAACAGTCCCAATTAAGATGGTTTGGCCATGTCTGCAGAATGGGAGAAGATCGGATACCACGACAAGCATGGGAAACAAAGAGCCAAGGATCCAGACCCCGAAGACGACCCAGAGTCCGCTGGGAGGACAACATTAGACAATCTTTGAAGGATCGAGGACTAGAATGGAACCAGGCCAGGAGGAAGACAGCCGATAGGATAGTCTGGCGCTCTCTCTTCCAAACCTCTACACCTCACGGTAGAAGGGGAACGACTAAGTAAGTAAGTAAGTAAATAAATGTGGGGATGAGTAAAACAGAGATCAAAAGCTTAATTAAAAGAATAATAACTGACGAATGGACAGTAGAGTGGGATGGAAGTCTGAAGAGCAGACATGCATATATTGTTCAAGACGGGGAATCAGGGTTCGATCCCGGAGAGGGAGCATGAGAAACGGCTACCACATCCAAGGAAGGCAGCAGGCGCGCAACTTACCCACTCCCGGCACGGGGAGGTAGTGACGAAAAATAACAATACGGGACTCTTTCGAGGCCCCGTAATTGGAATGAGTACACTTTAAACCCTTTAACGAGGATCTATCCCCTCCCAGCGATCTTTGTCCTCTCAAGACAGTGTGTGGGCCCGGCTGTCGGGCCCTCCCAGTATAGTAGAGGCAGTGCTATGTCTGTGTCCGTCTGGATAACGCAATTTGACAGTGGTAGAGGCTCGGCTGCTGCTACGCCATTAATGAATAGGGCCGTGTCCTGTCGAGACTGTGTGAGGTCCCGATTGCCGGGTCCTCCCAGTTCAGGTGGGCCAGAGCTTGTTTCTTCTTGGTAATGCAGCTCGGCAGTGGTAGAGACTCGGCGCCGGCTGCGCCTACGCCTCGATATGTCTTGTCACGGAGATATAACCCCCTTTTTGCAGGGTACAGAATCTCTTGTCTCGTGGCATTGCACCTTCGCTACCCGACGGGAGGTTCCCTGGGGTTGCAACAAAGCCCAAGATCGATAGTCTCGGAGATATAACCCCCTTTGCAGGGTAGAGAGCCATCAAACCTCGGAACATGACACACACTCCATAGTGGGACTGGTGTATTATGCTTCTGAGTCTAGGATGCTCCCTGGGGTTGCAAGAAAGCCCATCTTCGACAGACATGTGGAGGCGGTGGCTTCGCCACCGCGCCACTTGCTGTCTGGCTGCTCGTGCCATGGCCGGTGACTGATTGCTCGTGTCAGTCTCGTCTCGGAGATATAACCCCCCTGCACCGGGTAGAGAGTGTCAAACCTCTTGGTATCGCACGCACGCCAAAATGGGCCTGGTGTACCATACCGCTGAGTCTAAGATGCTCCCTTGGGGTTGAAACAAAGCCCACACCTCACCTCCCATAACTGGCTCAAGGGTATGAACGAGTGAATAACTCGTCCCCTAAAGGGCAAAAGAGTGAATAACTCGCGCCCAGGGATTCAAACAAACAAACAATTGTTCAAGACTCCAACGAGAACGTGTCAGGTATCTAGAGCAATGGTATACAATCTGCGATAAGCGTACCTCCATGGGTACTAGAAGACATCTAAGGGGGTACGTGAAAAAAAAAATCTGCCAATGCACTGTCGGGGGGTTTTCTTATTTTTCATTATTTTAAGTAATTTTCTATGAGTACTGAAAACTTTTTTTTAAAAGATAACCTGCTGAGGCAAGAGAAAAATTATTTTACTATTTTATTTTTCCATCTTATTTCTCTTTTATTTTATTTCGAAGCAATAGTTTGGTTGGTTACTCTGATACGCGTCTTAATCCTGCTTCTAACTCCCTGCCTCTCGTAACAAGTGCGTGTGAGAGCGGAACGGCGAGATAATAATAATAATAGCCCCATTAGTCATAACTGACAATGGGTATGTGCCCCTGAGGTGACAGCCTTCAGCTGCTTATTTTCCTGGTACTCCTTCCGACGTTTTCTCCTCTCTTCTTGTTGTGTGAGCTTCTTTTCGCCCAATCTGAGGTGGCGCCGTAAATAGCATCGCCACTTGGGGAAATCGGCAGCTTCATCCTCCCACCTTGCAGGATTTATGTCCTGTGCCCTCATGTCTCTCTTGCACACATCTTTGAATCTCAGCTGCGGTCGCCCAACTGTTCTTTTGCCATCTGTCAGTTGCCCGTAGAAGATATCTTTCAAGATGTGACCATCTTCCATGCGGCGGACATGGCCAAGCCAATGAAGTCTGCGTTGTCTAAGCAGTGTATACATACTTTGAAAGCCAGCACGTGACAACACCTCGACATTTGTCACTTTATCTTTCCACGAAATGCCGAGGATGTGGCGTAGTCACCGTGGATGGAAGGTATTGAGCCTTCTTTCTTGCTTAGCATAGGTTGTCCATGTTTCGCTGCCATATAGAAGTGTGCTGGTGACGCAGGCGTTATATACCGCGGCTTTGGTCTTCGTTGTGAGTTTGGAGTTTCCCCAAATACGCGATGTGAGGCGGGCAAAGGTAGCTGCAGCTTTTCCAATGCGACTGTCAATTTCTGTGTCCAGTGAGAGTTTGTCATTGATGGTAGACTCCAGGTATGTGAAGTGGTGCACCACTGCCAAATCATAGTTATCGATAGTGATAACTGGTGCCGCACCCACATCCTGACTAAGCACATTTGTTTTCTTTAGACTTATTGTGAGGCCAAAGTCCTTGCATGCTTTACTGAAGCGATTCATCAAGCTCTGAAGCTCCTGTTGGCTTTGAGTGACGACTGCAGCATCATCAGCGAACAACAAGTCTCTTATAGTGACCCTTCTGATTTTTGTTTTTGCCTTCAGCCTTGCGAGATTAAACAGACGGCCATCTGACCTAGTGTGAAGGCATATTCCTTCAGTTGCATCTCTGAATGCATATTTAAAGGGTATAGCAAAGAAGACCCCGAAGAGGGTTGGAGCCAGAACGCAGCCTTGTTTAACGCCACTTCGTATGTCAAAGGGCTGTGACGTGCTTCCAGCATAGTGGACTGTCCCATTCATGTCGTCATGGAATGACTTTATCATTTCTAGCAATTCAGTAGGGCCGCCTATTATCAGGAGGATTTTGAAGAATCCATTCCTACCAACCAGGTCAATTGCCTTTGTGAGGTCTATAAAGGCGACTGTTAAGGATACAATTAATATGTTGCTACATGCAGGCATATATCCATTGATTTGAGGAGATATAGCAGGCTGTAGTAAAGTCAGTTTTGTGTACGATTTTTCACTTATATTGAACGCCGCATAACTTGCTACGTCACCGGTCCCTAATGACGTAATAAAGGAGCTCACGTTGCAGCTTATAGGTTTCACTTATCTGCCACTGGTAGATCCTGCTCCCGCTAATTGGTTGGTTCTGGGTAGATCACCGATAACGTTCGTCGCTGGTCAAGGATGTAGGGCGTAGCACGTTCCCAGAAGTGTCAGGGAGTGTCTACACAGTTGAGACCTCGTATTAAAGCTCAAGGCACTATTCCCTTCTTGTTCCAGAGATAGTACCCTCAACTGGTACTACCACCAACAAATATTGTAATATAATAGAAACGAACGCTCTCCTGAGTATTGCGTTTCCCGACACATACTTATGTGTCCCCTTTCTCTTATTCCACCATCCCATCTACTCAGAATTAATCCTCGATGAGAATTAAACTTAATCCCTCGAGAGAAAATTGTCTTTTCAATTTAAATTGAATAGCTTTATCTTTATTTTACATTTAAATGAAAAGGTTAATAATACAGATAGAATATGTTTACACTTACATCTTCACTGACTGAAAAGTGTTCACAATATAAATTGAATATGTTTTCATTTATATCTACACTTGTTGAACAGTTTGAAACTTTCATTAATTTTGAAGTGAATATGTTTACATAGACATTTACACTGGTTTGAAAATGTAAATATTATACTTAGAATGTACATCATTTTTTTCATTTTTCCCTCCCTGCTACATATGGAACTTGGACTACCTATGCTTTTAGTTCTCTGTAAGAAACTAGCAATAAAGCAGTCACCAGCCCTTCCAGTTGTGGTTCATGAAATCATCATTCTATACGCTGAGGTTGCCAGCCTAAAATGACTTGGACATCCACTAGCGATTTTCACATATTAAAATTCACATGGCAATATATACATATTAATTCACATGTTAGTAATGAAAAAATATAAAACGCGCAACTTACGCCTACTGGCTCACAAACTTTTTGCTCAGATGAATAAAAGGCACTGGCAGATGCCTTAATTTTCACGTGCTCTTGGGGGTTATTATTTTTAACATTAAAATTCCACTATGAACGTGTGTTCAGTTTCCCCAGTCCCGGTTTTCTTGTTAAATTGATAGAGTTTTCCTTGGCTGTTTTGTAAGTCCTTTTAAATACTCCAATAAAAGGTGTCCAGTCTGATAAATGGAATTCTGAATTCTAACTTCTGGCAGTCTGGTTTTGTCGTCTTGGCAAGCGATTTCTCACAGTGAATTAAAACTCGAAAAGGTCCGGTTACATTGCCTGTCCTACACCCGCATTTGTTTGTTATGAAGCTACTCAGGGCTCCTATCATTTCAAACACAAATGTTGGGTGGGGTAATTTCAAAATATTCCGACATGGAATAATTTTGCGCGTGATGCAAAGGTCACGTCTCCCATATATAGTAACAAAACATCCTATGCCTGGTGTACAAACTCACCAACAGATCGGTAAACTCATACGGCAATGTGAATCAGACGTAACAACTTATTACTTTCAGATAAAGTAATGTCTTCGTGAAAGTCGGACAGGAAACGGTTATGTCATTTATGTCTGAGTAATCTCGTTATCTGTCGCTTGAGCACACAACTCTACGCGAAAACTAAGCTGACCAATATGGGTTTTACCTGCGATAATTTCAGCAAAGCTGTGCCGCGCCTAGCAAATGTGCTCCATTATCACCAAAAATGAGTGTCAAATGTTTTGACAATATCAAATATCTGCTACATAACAGAGAAAGAAAAAATTGCTGACCATGGAAAAGCATGCAAATAGTCAGCACAACAATTAAAATGAGTACTGCCGGAGTGGAAGAGAGATCGAGAGGGGGTCACCCCAAATCCATCTTGTGACACACCTCCTTTCCTGGGTTCTCTCTTTCTCTTAGAGTTTTCATCTCTTCCCTTATCTCGGTGGCGAGTGACTAAATTTCTAGCTTGGCAGAGTGTACAGCTTTGCACGTACTGACGGACATCCGCCCACCGTCTAGGTCAAAAGTAAACCTCTTTAAGGTTACTCATAGTGGTTCCCACTTAAACATGTTCTCCCGATGTGGTAAGAGAGAAACAAATACCCTCCTGAGTATTGGGTTTCCAGACACAAAGTCAGGTGTCCCCAACCCTATTTCCATTCCACTATCCCATTTGCCTCAGAACTTTAAACTCTCTGAGCAGTAATGTTAATCCCAGTCAGCAGAAAACACTAATTGCATTTATACTGAACATGTTTACATTTACATTTGCACTAATTGAAAATGTTAATATAACAAGTATGTACATCAGTTCTATTATTATCCACTCCATATTCCATATGGAACTTATAAAATATACAACTTACCTTACATTTCTTTGGGAATACAGACTGACTTCTGGCTCTGAGAAATAGTTTCGGCAATTTGATTAATATGCCTCTTACACGGGGTATAGGGTGTTACTTTACAATAGACTCCCACTATGACATCGTGTTTAGGTTACTAGGATTCCGGGCTTTACGTATTAATAAAGGTAGAGTTTTCTTGAGGTGTAAGTCCACAAGATGCTGAAACACTTTGTCCGTCCTTTAAAATGGAATCCTGATCCTATTCCTTATACTAGCTTGTTTGGCTGTCTTCTTGACGAGCTGAAATTCATAGTGCGGTAAACTCGCAAGGTGCTTAGTTATAAGGCACCAATCGGCCCACATCCAGATTGCTACCTTATGACACGGCTCTAATCAGAAATGATGTATTTTCACATCTCAAATGCCAAGCCAATAGCATGCAAGATGCGTATATTTCCCTTTCTCTCAGGAAAAAATTCCTGTGTAACAAACTCACAAATTAATGTGTTGTTTACAATCACCATATATGGTATGCCAGCTTCCGTCTATTTTCGATCATGTTTACACTCACGACTTTAAAACTTATCACAAATAATCTCATTCAAGATTTATAGTAATTCTTCTGACAAGTCTGTCCGGGAAGAGTTATCTCAGTTACCCGTTTTAACCAACAATTAACAAACTGGTCAGACAGGACTATTACTAGTGGGATAAGATAATCGACTGCGGTCATCCCAATGTTGTTTACTTATTAATCGGCCGCACCCATGCCCAATCTGGCAAGGAAATGTGTTACACATTAGTAAACCACACTTCTCTCTACCGATCCCAGGTGTCAGTATGGGTTCAAACGAAAGTGATTGATTGCCCTAATCAGCAAAAGATGGTCGCTGAAGTCCCGACTAAGAAGAATAGAGGGAAGGGAGTGTAAACAATGTCGAAAATACCAAATACGTTCGAGGTTATTTTGTCCCACCGGTGTATTGACTATTGCGTACAAATAACATAGTACCAATTTTAACCAGTCAATAACTGACTCTGTTGTTAAGTACCTTCAGTCACCAGTTTACTCAACTATCAACTCTATTGAGTAAACTAGCCCACCAGAGTGACTAAAAACATTTAACTTAGTAAACTAGTTGGCCAGTTAATTAATAAGCAACGTGACTTAACGCAGGTATTTATGCAACTATTTCGTCTGTATGCAGCCATTCAGCATAACTCAACTACATTAATGGGAAACACCTTTGCCAGCTACTGTCGGAGTTTGTAGTGAAGTCACTTAGAGATATATCCTGTTTGACCAAATCATTTCACCATATAAGAAGAGTCGGACGGACGTAAAACATCCTTAATTGCAATTCTTGACTTGATATTATAATTGCATATGGATCTTCTCCAGTATTTTATGCTTGCAGAAACTTTTTGTTATTTTTGTGTTTAATACATTTATATTTGTCCTTTCTCACTAGCAGGAATAGCTGCTTTATCCACATACTCATTGTGTTGTCCATTTTCTACATACACACACAAACTCACACACACACACATCAGTGTTGGGGAATCAAGACCAGAAAAAAAAATACTATATGGTATTAGGGACGGCAACAGAAAGAGAGGAAATAACTCATTCTACACATTCTTCATTATTCATATACCGTAGAGGACGTAACCTTCCATGCTTTTTTGTTTGTTTTTTTTTTTTCAATTCCTTTTCATCTCGGGTTCTTCATCTTTACTGTGAGTTCCTGCTGGACATTCTCCGCATGTCAATCTGCGGAGTCTGACACTGTAATCATCGCTTTATTGTTCATTCTATAATTTCATCTCCTTCTTACATTCTCACCTTCGACATACATTTTGCTTAGATGAACTGTATAGTGAGTTGGATTGTATTAACTAACCTTTTTAATTACTGTTAGCTTCATGGTTTTTATTATTTCAGTTTGATCATTTGCATCTTTTATGCTGCCTTTATTGTCGTAGGCTTACATTTTCATAAGTCGTATTTTACGGGTTGGCATATATTAAGCAACCATCATGAATAAGTCTCCTGAACATCTGGCATGGGAGAACTTTATTACATAAATTTGGGTTGCGTTCTTTTGGTCTCACGCTTTAATCGTGCGCTGGCAGTTTTATTTCTGCCGTCAAAATGTGATGCGTCGCAGCAAGTGAGTCATTGCGCACAGATGGAGAGCGGGGGCAAGGACAGCTATTGAGATATGTAATATTTATATCCGGATTGCTCCATGCCCATGTAGTTACTGGGGTTCTCAGTAACCTGAAACACAAACAAAGCACTGACTAGTTAAAATCATAATAAATAATTAATGAGAAACACCGTGCTCTCACTTGCCAAACAGTCCGTTCTTCCACGCTACGTGAAACATCCCACTATTACACACACATCCACTCTAATACATGTCTTCCAATGAGACTAGTGTGATGTTGTGCATGAGGCTGGCAAAGTCATCATGTAAGACAGATCGCTATCGAAACGACTATTGCAAGAGCATATGAATGCTTCATGCGGAGGCCAGCCACATTGGTGGCCCCATACTCCATAAGGAGCGAGAAGAGAAATATATATCTCCTAGTGAACCTACGTGCTCTCATAATCCAGTCTACACATAACAATAATTAAATAACACTAAAATGAGCATAATACAGTATTAAACGCTATGTACAACGAATATTCTCCTTAACGAGAATAACTACCACCTCGCAATTGATCCATATCAATATACTTTCCTACATTGTGACGCATGTCGTATGTGACGACTGGCGCACCTGACAACAAGCGTGTCGTATATGACCACTGATAAGACTGGGAACATCATCACATTAATCGCATCGTTACAGAAAATAACCATTGCCATAGCATATAAATGCTTCGAGCAGGCTTCTGTTGGACCCAGTAGCACTGGTGTCTCCATGCTCCGCAAGGAGCAAACAGAGAAACGCATGTCTCAAAGTGCCTCACGCACAATGGAGTAGCATTACGCCCAAAAGAAATCTTAATACCTAAAGCTAGATTCATCTTCTCAAAGGGAACTTTAGCATTACAAAACTGTGTACACAACAGCTGTAATTAAACTAATCTCAAAGTAACACCATACAATTATTCGTTAACTTGCTTCGCGTTCCGCTATAATAAACTATCTTGGCATGAATGGAGAAAATTATATTAATCTTGTACTTCTAAAATAGCACCTCTTATAATAACCCAAGTTTCATCCAACTATAAATAATAAACATGTTTAACCCCCTAAAAATATACAGTAAAATTATAATCAATCATTGTGAAATATACTAACTAAATTACCTTCGCAGTAAAGAATAAACTAAAATAACTCTTGGACTAACAAAGCTAACAAAACTTATAATTGGCCCACTGCGCTCTCAAATAATAAATAGCTTAACATCATCAGGCGTATCGGCTTCCTTTGGATCTACCAGCTGTGTGGAGAGGGGGAACATGCTGCATGGGCAACAGCTTGATCTCCATATAACTGTGCCCAAGCTCGCGCCCTGGAGAGGACACTCCAGCTTCACCCTATAGGTGTCGGCAAAACACGGGAAGTAGCAGTTACCGGTTATAAGCATTTTGCCCAATTGGCGTAGGGCATGGCGCCAGGGGCTACTTCCGACAGTGGGAGAGGTTCTAGGATCTCACTGGACAGCTACCGCCCGCTTCAAGCTGGGCAGCCCCAGTCAATAAGGTGTTGTCCCGCCACTGTCTGCTTTCCCCATTGTGTGCATGGGGATTACGGTCAAACCCGAACTGTGGACATACAATTTTGCACCAAGCAATTACACTGACTAACAAAAAAAAACTTTTTTTTTCTTTCTCTAACATTTCTATGTTTTTCTGGTCAATTTTAATGCGCTGTTTTTAAATCTGCAAACCGTTTTTCTCTATCAGGTCGGGATCTCTAGAAATACGCAATTGAAGTTTTTTAACAACGCATACAGTATTACAACATCATTCGTACAAGAAGTATAACAGTTATGTAGGCTTGAATTTCTTTGCAGTCGACTTTCGTCGGTGAATGGCATGTGGTACATCGCGATGAAGCATCCAACAATAATCGGCAAGCATGGTCACACTCCACCGTCCTTGATAACGTGACTCAATTACGGCGATATCTTGATGGAATCGTTCTCCATGTTCATCGCTGACTTCGCCAAGGTTGTCAGGGAAAAAGTCAAGATGCGAATCGAGCAAATGGATTGTGAGGGACATGTTACAGCCCATAATTCTGTATGCATCTATGCACTGCTTAACAATATGCAACATAGTCAACAGATTTGTGATTTCCCAGAAAGTTATCGACGATCGATTTGAATGCCATCCATGCGCGAAGTTCACTATCATGTAACAAGTTCTCGAATTGTTTGTCTGCAATAACTTTCCTAATCTGAGGTCCTACAAAGATACCTTCCTTTATCTTTGCATCGCTAACTTGCGGAAACTTTTCTCGAAGATAAGTGAAAGCTTTGCTCGTTTTATCTAACGCTTTTACAAAATTCTTCATGAGCCCCAACTTTATATGTAACAGTGGTAAAATGAAGCTGTCTTTGTTAACTAATGGCTCGTGTATTACATTTGTATGCCCGAGCTGCATACGATCCCGGATAGGCCACACCTTTCTTGCATAATGTTCCTGTCTGTTGCGGCTGTCCCATTCACATCGGAAGCAACAAAATTTAGTATACCCAGTCTGCATGCCCGTGAGAATTGCAATGACCTTAGGTCTCCACAAATCCGCCATTGGTAGTCATTGTACTTTATTTTTTCCAAACGTATAGCCATATTGTCATAAGTTTCTTTCATATGAACAGAGTAGGTGACTGGAATTGATGAAAATAAATTTCTATTATGCAATAACACGGCTTTTAGACTAGTCTTGGAAGAATCGATGAAAAATCGCCATTCGTTGACTATGTGCTCATGACCGTTTACATCTTTGCAATAGCAAATGGCATCATCCATCTCAAAGTATTCAACAAGTTCTCTGTGTCTATGACGAAATTTAGATATCGGAGTATTGGGCACTCCAAAAGGCATCGACTTATGCTTCGGCGATTTTCGTAACCAACCTGCCAATGTATCGAACAAACTGCATTTGGCTTCCAAGAGTTATTTGCATCATCAACTTTCGAATCGAAATAAAGTTCATATGCTTTCTTTAGTAATGGTGTAAAGTTTTTCTGGTCAACACGATCGGTAAAAAATCCGCACACGTAACAGAACAGATCAGCCGAATTTCTACAACTTCTAGAAGCCATATTTTGCTCAGAATTATTTCAAAATACAGTAACTATTTGAAAAATCGCGTAACAAAAATCGCAGTATAAAAAGTAGAATTATGTTGCTTTTTATTAATTTTTAATAAGTTATATAGTAAAAATGAAACGGAGCAAATAACGGGGACTCTGGAACGTTGAGCGAGAAGGACTACACATTTTATTGGCAAGGGAAAGATCTTAATAAAACTAGAGAACACGGAGTAGGTTTTGCGGTAAAAAAATCGCTAACTAAAATGGTTGAACCAGGCGAGAATGGATCAGAACGCCTGTTAACGCTCCACCTGCAAACTAGCACAGGTCCCATCACCCTTGTCAGTGTGTATGCTCCTACTCTGTACTCTGCCTCAGAAGCTAAAGATGAGTTCTAGGAGAATCTAGCAGCAGTCATCAAAAGCATACCTAGGCAAGAACAGCTTGTTCTCCTTGGTGACTTTAACGCTAGAGTGGGTGCCGATAATGTTTCATGGCCTACATGTCTGGGCAGGTTTGGTATTGGCAAGATGAATGAAAATGGACAACGGCTCTTAGAGCTTTGTGTCCACTGTCACGTAGACAGATAATTTATTTTACCATCTTGTCCATAATTTGATTACTCTTTTAATGCAATGGTTTTCTTGACATTTTGTATTTCTTTTCTACTTTCGTGGCCCAATTTTTTCACCTTCGCAAACCCCACCCGAGGTTTGTTTACGTTCTGGCTTTCAGTAGAAATTCCCACTGGACCAGCAGACGGTCATATAACGTAATGTTATCTAAACTGCACCTGGCGTTTGCCTGATCAGAAGAACGTCTGTTACGCTTAAAGTGTTTGAACGAGCGAAAGACGGTTTCTGTGAAGACACGGCTTGTTAGCAGGGACCAATCTTCTGCGGTCGGTAAACATGTTCTGATCTTCAATTCAGGGGAGATAACGACCCGCTGCGGTCTGTGTGGTTTTGCCCTTAAACGAGTCAGAAACCATAATATTATGTCTATCGGGGAAATTTTCTCAAAGTTGTTGCTTCTGAAACCTTTTGTCTTACTCTCGATTACGTCTTTCGCCGAACATCGGTAGAAATATGCAGGCCAGGGGTCCGGGGGGAGAGTCCTTTGTAATCTATAAGAGTAGATGGGTTTAATAAGCCAACACACTCGTGAATATTCCTGGCCCGTAGATGACCATATGAGACTTAGGCAGAGTTAGCACAGCAGAACTGGAATGTGTTTGCCTATGTTCTTGTCATTTTTCGGGTTTCAGGGATACCGAATTGCTAGAGTCAAGTCTCCAGTCAGGCGAAGAATGACACATTCTCTTCGTTCTAGAGGAATTCTGAGTACATCTAGCCACACGAGTTGTCACCTCAAATACCTGAAACAACAACCCTTTTCTGTCAACGCCATTCCTCTCTAACGGGAAAATACGCTCACGCAGTGTGCAACAAGCCAACGCTAAATCTGAAACCATCGGTTGCAGTAGTAGTCTCCTACTCGCCTATTGATCGCCAGTCAGAACATGGCGGCTTCCAGCATACCAATCAGCCCAGTGTCTATAGCAGAATTTCAATCACCAGCCTTTGTGTGCCTAAACGGGGCACTCAGTCAATCACAGTTCAAGCCAGCCCAAACCGGATTTACTACCCAGCACGCAAGCCAATTCTAGAGCCGGATTAGAGCGCACGGGACCCTGTGTCCTCAAGTCACCTTGTCGTGGTGTATTCTGGATTATGTAGAACCTCGCACTTAGGAGCGGCCAGCCAAAGATAGACAGAGTTCCAGCCCCCCTCGCGCAATTAGAGGTCACCAAAGTATAGCACCAACAAGGAAAGTTTGGTATTTCACTTCATTCATCTTGAAGGATATTTATCTGTAAGACACTTTTCTGGAGCTAGTACACTTGGTCCCACGAAAGCGGACAGGCTGTCGCTCAGTTTGTTTATTTGGTCAGCAGGAGATAAACAGCGTCTTCCAGCCCCCTCGCGCAATTAGAGGTCACCAAAGTATAGCACCAACAAGGAAAGTTTGGTATTTCACTTCATTCATCTTGAAGGATATTTATCTGTAAGACACTTTTCTGGAGCTAGTACACTTGGTCCCACGAAAGCGGACAGGCTGTCGCTCAGTTTGTTTATTTGGTCAGCAGGAGATAAACAGCGTCTTCCAGCCCCCTCGCGCAATTAGAGGTCACCAAAGTATAGCACCAACAAGGAAAGTTTGGTATTTCACTTCATTCATCTTGAAGGATATTTATCTGTAAGACACTTTTCTGGAGCTAGCTTCTGGTCCCACGAAAGCGGACAGGCTGACACGCAGTTTATTCATTTGGAAAAACGGAGGTAAATAGAGTCTTCCAGCCCACCTCGCGCAATTAGGGAGGAGTCACCAACGATAGCGCCTATACAGTGATTTTATTCAGGTTAATTCCATCACCCATGGAGGATATATACGAAAAAAACCACTTACTTGAGCTATTTCATCTGGTCCCCGAAAGGGGACGGACTGACACTCGATTTATTTATCTCTCCGTGTTCTACAGGTTTTATGATCGGTGGTCTGTGTGTGTGTGTTGTTGGTGTATTTTGCATATTGTTGACTATTGATAAAATTTTATGTTATTTGTGATGATATGCATTATTTTCATGCTTTTCCTCATTTAATAAAGTTTACACCTTTATTAATACGCTGTTCACGACCCTTCCATCCATAATTAACTTGTTTTAGCTCTTTACTATAATCTCTATGTTTGATAAGAGAAAAGAGTGAGAGCAGGAGGTGCTTAGACAGTAAAAGTGAGTTGAGGCTTGAAGAGAGAGAGATCATTTTGGTAAATCTTCTTCCAGGTTGTCTCAAGTCCATCTCCTATTTACACCTTTCTGTGTGTGTAATCTATAACTCTGTCAGTCCACTATCCCTTGTCGATTTCACTATTATTGTCCAACTCGACAAATACTCTACCACTTTAACTCAACCACGACATCCACCATGACCTCTGCGTGACCAACACCTACTTTCAGACAAAACCCCCAGCATAAGGTGTCATGGAGACACCCACGATACAAGCCCCAACTGGACCTGATTCTCGTCAGAAGGCCACTTCTCAGGTCTGTGCTCTCCACGCGCTCGTACCATAGTGCAAACTGTGATACAGATCACTCCTTGGTTTGCTGCAAAATCAGAGCACAACTAAGAAAACTCTATCTTGTCAGACATGAAGGGAAACCACGCATTGATACCAGCAAGATGTCAGACACTGTCACGATCGCTCAATTTACTGCGACCTTCAAGAAAGTGCTCAGCAGCCCTCAGCATGGTGATACTATTACAGAGAACTAGGAGCATCTACGGAACACCATTCAAGGTACAGCACTTGCCACCTTTGGTAAGAAAACGGCAAAGTCAAATGACTGGTTTGATGCTTCATCAGATGTGATGGCACCTGTCATTAAAGCTAAGCGCAGTGCTATGAATGAATACAAACGTTCACCGAGTGCTAGAACCCTACAGATCCTGAAGGCTACGAGAAGCAAGGTTCAACAAACTGCTCGACGCTGTGCAAATGACTATTGGCTCCAGCTCAGTGAGAGCATCCAGATCGCAGCGCAAACAGGCAACATTAAACAAATGTATGACGGTATAAAGAAATCACTTGGCTCCCAAAAAAGTAAGACGGCACCGCTAAAAACCATCAGCGGAGAGAAGCTAACCGATAAGGGTAGGCAGATGGAGAGGTGGGTCGAGCACTACTCTGAGCTTTATGCTAGAGAAAATACCGTCACACCTGCAGCCCTTGATACTGTGAAATGTCTGCAACCAATGGAGGAGCTGGATGCCGAACCAACATTAGAGGAACTCAGCAAGACCATTGATAGCTTGGCCTCTGGCAAAGCACCAGGCAGTGATGGGATTCCTCCTGATTTAATCAAATGCTGTAAGAGCACGCTTTTACATCCCCTGCATAGGATGCTGTGCCAGTGCTGGGAAGAGACAACTATTCCTCAAGACATGCGAGATGCCAAGATTGTAACACTGTACAAAAATAAAGGAGACAGAAGTGATTGCAATAACTACAGAGGCATCTCTCTTCTTAGTATTGTTGGTAAGGTTTTTGCCAAAGTCGTCTTAATGCGACTACACAAGTTAGCTGAGCGCATATATCCAGAGTCACAGTGTGGATTCCGAGCTGGTAGATCAACAACAGACATGATCTTCTCTGTCCGCCAGCTTCAGGAAAAATCAAGCGAGCAGAAAAGGCCTTTATATATCGCCTTTATAGACCTCACAAAAGCATTTGACCTGGTTAGTAGGGATGGACTCTTCAAAATCCTCCTGAAAATAGGCTGCCCTTCTAAAATGCTGGAAATGATAAAGTCATTCCATGACGACATGAAGGGAGCAGTCCAATATGCTGAAAGCACGTCACAGCACTTTGACATACGAAGTGGCGTTAAACAAGACTGTGTTCTGGCTCCGACCTCTTTGGAATCTTCTTTGCCTTACTCCTGAAACATGCATTCAGAGATGCAGCTGAAGGAATATGCCTTCACACTAGGTCAGATGGTCGTCTGTTTAATCTTTCAAGGTTGAAGGTTAAAACAAAAATCAGAGGGGTCACTATAAGAGACTTGTTGTTCACTGATGATGCTGCAGTCGTCACTCAAAGCCAACAGGAGCTTCAGAACTTGATGAATCACTTCACTAAAGCATGCAAGGACTTTGGCCTCACAATAAGTCTAAAGAAAACGAATGTGCTGAGTCAGGATGCGGGTGCTGCACCAGTTATCACTATCGATAACTATGAATTGGCAGTGGTGCACCACTTCACATACCTAGGGTCTACCATCAATGACAAACTCTCACTGGATACAGAAATCGACAGCCGCATTGGCAAAGCTGCAGCTACCTTTGCCCGTCTCACATCGCGTGTTTGGGGAAACTCCAAACTCACAATGAAGACCAAAGCTGCGGTATATAATGCCTGCGTTACCAGCACACTCCTATATGGCAGCGAGACCTGGACGACCTATGCTAAGCAAGAAAGAAGGCTCAATACCTTCCATTTACGGTGTCTACGCCGCATCCTCGGCATTTCATGGAAAGATAAAGTGACAAATGTCGAGGTGTTGTCACGTGCTGGCCTTCAAAGTATGTATACACTGCTTAGACAGCGCAGATTTCGCTGGCTTGGCCATGTTCGCCGCATGGAAGATGGTCGTATCCCAGAAGATATCTTCTACGGACAATTAGCAGATGGCAAGAGAACAGTTGGGCAACCACAGCTGAGGTTCAAAGATGTGTGCAAGAGAGATATGAGGGCACTGGACATGGATCCAGCAACATGGGAGGATGAAGCTGCCGATCGCACTAAGTGGCGATGCTATTAACGGCGCAACCTCAGATTGGGCGAAGAGAGGCTCACACAACAAGCAGAGGAGGGGAGACAACGTCGAAAAGAGCTCCAGGAAAATAAGCAGCTGAGGGCTGTCACCTCAGGGGCGCATTCCCATAGTCAGTTATGACTGAAGGGGATATTATTATTATTATCAGGCGTATAGCACGTGGTAACTAAAAATGTTATTGTCGCTCAGATGCGTCATCTTTATGCACATTTAACACGTGGCCCTGGCTGCCATCTTGCCAACAGTTAATAATATCCAAATTTCAGTCCCTGATATCATCTCTGTCCAGTTCCATGTATGAAATAGGTTCTTTTTATATTCTCACAGCCGTGATCTGTACTTAAAACGCCTAGTAAAACCTATCTACACATTATTCTCACTAATCTATCATTTCAAAACTAAATTTAATGTCCTAAAAGAAATCTCCTTATGAAACAAATTTATTTATCTATTTCATTAAACACGATACCAAATAGGTGGCAGACCTACATCCCTATATTCTTTCTAACACTATAGACCGAAATGTTGAGGAATCACCTTCTACCTAAATTAACTCACGTGTTCAAGGCATCTTCCGATCGACTCTGGTTTCTTACCGTGGTTTCTTTGGGGCGACTGACGAAGAAAAAGGCCGCTGCTGGCCAGCGCACTTCTTCATATAGGCCGCCAGGCCTAATCACTCACGGTGTAGTGCGCGCGCGTAGTAATTGGGCCACGCATATAACACATGCGATGGATGTTCTAGAAGGAGCGAAAACACAAATATAAAACACAACTATTTCTAGGCTTTATTGTGGCCCATTTGAAGAAGCGAAAACACAAATATGAACTTCAGGGAGATTTTGGGGCGTTTATTATGGCCCCATCACATAAACAACTACTGCAGGAACATGTAAATGCTCGGTGTTTGCTTTCTTCAAAGGGACCAGCTACAGTAGCTGTCTCATGCTTCGTAATTAGCGCAAAGGAAAATGATAATAATGAGGATATTTATACCGAGCATTCTGTTATATCAGCGTACACAAATGCAATTGTCGAACAAAGAGTGGGCAGGCTAACTTGAAGAAAAAGATTAGCGAACAGAGCTGATCATGAATGCTTATGAATGAACAGTTTTAGAAATTCGATACAAAAAGCAGTTTATGTCCCTTATATTATTTCTTGTTGGTTTGTTGCTTTCTTTTACAACGCTGTCATATACTGTTAATCATTTTCCTTACTAATTATTTATTCTGTTAAAAAAATGCAACTATTCACCTCGTCTCCGAGAACAATTATATCAAGGATCTGTATATTAATTACCGGTATGTATCTGTTTATATATTTCAAAAAGGAGGTATATACCTTGTATTTCACGTAGCATAATCTTTCACCTTCCTTCTCGATATTTACGATTAAAAACATGAATAAACAAGTGTAAAAGCCCGTCATAAGACGGGAGTTGAATTCAAAAGCACCAATACCTAACGGCAATTGTACTTATTCAAAAGTATTTTTAAAAACCACTGTGCATCACCACAGTACACGAACTACGTAGCAGCAGCGAGGATCCCTCATTCTATAAAAATATTTTTGTGCACACCTTCATTTGCGCATTCTTCTTTGGCAAGTGTTACTTTTTTCGAGAGAGTACTTATAAGGGAAACTATATAATTAATGTCTAACTTTCAACCAAAGTTGCTTCCTTTAGCGTTATGTACTGACAGAAAAAGCTGAGATTTTATATATAGGATAATGAGGGAAACCTGAGCCATGTGAGTAGTAAATAAAGAGATAAAGAAATGTTTTAAAAATGAACAAGCACTCGTTGGATAGAAAGGGGGACACCAGACGACAGAAAAGAAATATAAGTGATATTCTTGCTGGGAATTGAACCACGCGCTATCCAAACGGCGCCATCGCCTTACTGTGAAAGTAAATCGTGAGAGTATGAACAACCAGTTTAGAAACCAATAATAATAATAATAATAATAATAATAATAATAATAATAATAATAATAATAATAATAATAATAATAATAAATAAATTAAATAACATTTTTCATTGGCCGGAGTCATTCTCACGATACCTAAACTGCTATGGTATATAGGAATCGTGAACGACCTAGACATTTAAAGACTCACTCACTAATATACCTTTTCTATTGACAACTATAAACCAAATAAAGGCCGAAATACTTGTGTCTAGTAATCCCTCCTCCATTATTTATTGAAGTATTCACTCGTGAGAAAGCAGCAGGACCTGGGATCTGCGCCCTGTTGCTAAAAGTTGTTGTTGTTGTTTTGAAGAGGTGATGAGAGGAGAGCGGGCTCTTAACAGCTGCCCGTTATTACCTCTTCTCGTTCCATCTTGGTTTACCCTGTTCAACCTGAAAATTGGTTATAATTGGGGTATTTAGTGTCATTTTATTTACTAATTTTGTATTAAATTTAAATAACTATTGTCTTTTGCAGTTGCTGGTTTTAATTTATATTAGTATTTGCCATTTTATTTTCTCTTTTGTATTGTTTATAGATAACTATTGTCCTTTACACTTGGTTTTAATGTGTATTAGTATTTGTTCTTTTTGAGTTGTTTTTTTTTTAAAACCTCGTTGTCTTTACTTGTCCTATAAGTAGTTAGTATTTTTGCGAATTTTTCTGTTGTTGTTTTTTTTTTTTTTAATGATTTAGTTCTTGTTGCTTAATTTCTATTTGGTTGAATGTCTTTTCTGAAGTACTAACCTTATATAACACATAAGGAAGGGAAACCAGAGGCCTGTAAACAGTAAATAAATATTAGACAAACATAAAGGTATGTTTTCAGGCCCTCGTAAGAACTAAAGAAGTAGAAAACTAGACAACAGAAAAACAACAGACGTGAGTGGCTTACCCAGGACTCGAACCCAGGCCTGTAAACAGGCCTCGGGTTTCCCTTCCTTATGTGTTATAAATGTTTATACAACACCAAAACCTACCCTCTGTCCTGTACTAACTGTCATTAGTCTTCTATCATTTACTAGACACAGAATTAAGGTCTTTGTCTTGTGTGGTCTGACCTATACTGTATAATAGGGGAACAACAGAAGTGATTGCGTCGTTAATAGGCTGGACTGCCCATGGGAAATTTCCGGTGTTGTGTGTTGCAGGCCGCACTAATGACCCATCATCGAAGCATCATTTATTGGTGATGCCTAGATGGCAGGGAGGATAGTGTGATTCGCTTGCAAAGCTAGGCGGGGTTGTCGCACGGAAGGTCCTGGGTAAGCCACTCACGTCTGTTGTTTTTCTGTTGTCTAGTTTTCTACTTCTTTATCTCTTACGAGTACCTGAAAACATACTTTTATGTTTGTCTAATATTTATTTACTAACCTTATATGTTTTCCTTTGTTTTATGTATATATCTTGTAAGTATTGATTGGGCTTCTCCTTGGGCATCTATACTTAAAACCGTATCCCCTGTCATGTCTATATTGTAATTTCTATTGTAAGTTTTTAATTCAAGCCTTTTTTGCTCGTACTTTTTACAGTGGATCAGGTAGTGGTCTATGTCATTCTCTTCCTGACATTCTTGGCAGTGTGGTTCCTCTATCATAAAGTATGCTGCACAGAGACGGAGACGCCACAGTTTTTTGCTCGATGGTATCTTTAATTCTTCTCTGACCTGGCACGTCCTTGTCGGTTCTTTCAGCAGTTTGAACGCGAGTCTGCCTTTTCTACTGTTCTTCCATGTTGTCTTCCATTCCTCGTTTATAGTTAGCTTCACTTGGCTCTTGATCTCCGACTTTCCCAGTCCTACTCTTATATTGTTTTTAATTATTTTTCCATTCCTGTCGTTCTGGTCTGCCAACTTGTTACTAGCTATACCTATGTGTGCTGGAACCCAAATTAGCCTCACACTACATCCTCTGTTTCCTAGGGATGTATTAATTGCAAGAATGAGTTCCTTTATGTCTGGCCGGCTACATTTACCTGGGTGTTCTAGTGTTTGTAGTGATGATAGTGAGTCTGTAAATATCGTAATAGCTTCTGGTGGGTTATCTTAGATTATTTCTAAACTTTTTAGAATTGCTACCATCTCTGCGGTAAAAATCGAAGCCCTTTCAGTTACACTGTAGCTCATCTTAATTCTCCACTGTGGTATTACTATTCCTGCACCTACTTGTCCACTATCACCCTTGGATCCATCAATGTAGACTGCCAGACTTTGTTTTGTAAGTTGATTTATGAACGTTCTACTTATCGTTTTAGCTTCCTTATCTACTATGTTTTGTTTGATCTTTTCAGTAAGTGAGTAGTCTATGATTGGTGTTTTTAGATCCCAGGGTGGTATTGTGTTTCTATATTTATTACTATTATTAATTGTGTTTGACAGTTCTTTGAACTGTGTTAGATCTTCTATAGTTCTTCACCCTGTTGGATATCTGTTTAAGGGGACTTCCCATACACTTGGTTGGTTTTTGACAAATGCATTATGTGCTGTGTGGGTCACTTCTTGTGCTACTTTAATCCAATAATTTAATCTTAGTTCTTTCCGTCTTAGGCCAAGGGGCGGTATGCCAAGAGCTACTTCTAGTGCTTCTACTGGTGTTGATAAAAATGCCCCTGTAATGGTTCTCATGACTGCATTTTGAAGTCTGTCTAGTTTTGCTTTGTTGGAAGCTGCAGCTGAGTCATAGACTATGCTGGCATAATCTACTTTCCCCATGATGAAAGATTTGTAGACTTGTTGCTAAAACGCGTGAAGCTGAGAGTTTTATATCGACCGCGGGAAAAGTAGAATTAGCATTGAGAGCTATGTGTTACCGGGGGCACGAAAGGGAGCAAAGAACAGTTACACTGTACCCTACCATTCATGTCGTAAAAAGCGACTAAGAAGGTTGGGCATGGGGCTGGTTACCCCATCCCGTAAAAAAATTTACCAAAACACTTCAACAAACATCAGCCGCCAAGACAGAAGAACGTCCTCTGGAAAGGAGGCGCATGAAGCAACAGAGAGAAAGCCGAAGGGAGTCTGGGTTGCCGATTAACCTTTTTTCGTCTAGGAAAATCTCCAGGATTGGCACCTGGAATGTTCGCACTCTGTGTGAACAAGGGAAAACTGCACATGTAGCAGCAGAAATGACAAACTACACTATTTATATCCTGGGTCTCTGCGAGACACGGTGGAAGGGCATAGAGAGAAGGAGACTGATCACATGAGAAATGATGTTGTCCTCAGGACATGAGGAAAGAGCCCACCAAAGTGAAGGGGTGGCTCTAATGCTGTCTAGGGAAGCACAGAAGGCACTATAGAATGGGAAGCAATGGGACCCCGAATTACAACAGTAAGGTTTAAATCAGCCAAAAAGAAAGTAAATACAAACATCATCCAGTGTTATGCACCAATAAATGATAAAAAAAGAGTCTGAGAAAGAAGACTTTTACACCAGGCTACAAAATGTCTTGGACAAAAAGAGAAGAAAGGACATCACAGTTTTAAAGGTATGTTTTCAGGCACTCGTAAGAAATAAAGAAGTAGAACACTTGGACAATAGAAAAACAACAGACGTGAGTGGCTTACCCAGGGTTCGAACCCCGTACCTTCCGTACGACAACTCCGCCTAGCTATCAAGCGAATCACACTGACCCCACGGCCAGCTAGGCATCCCCAGAAAAAGATGCTTTGCTGGCTATTTATCAGTACGAAACACACAAGATAACACCGGAAGTATACAGTGGGCAACTCAGCCCTTAAATGACGCAATCACTTCTGTTGTTCTCCTATTAACAGTATGTGTCAGTCCAAACAAGACAAAGACCTTGATACTGGGTCCAGTAAATAGTAGAAGACTTAAGGACATTAGTATAGAACAGAGGGTAGGTTTCTGGTATTGTATAAACATAAATAACACATAAGGAAGGGAAACCCGAGGCCTGTAAACAGTAAATTAATATTAGACAAACATAAAGGTATGTTTTCAGGCACTCGTAAGAAATAAAGAAGTAGAACACTTGGACAATAGAAAAACAACAGACGTGAGTGGCTTACCCAGGGTTCGAACCCCGTACCTTCCGTACGACAACTCCGCCTAGCTATCAAGCGAATCACACTGACCCCACGGCCAGCTAGGCATCCCCAGAAAAAGATGCTTTGCTGGCTATTTATCAGTACGAAACACACAAGATAACACCGGAAGTATACAGTGGGCAACTCAGCCCTTAAATGACGCAATCACTTCTGTTGTTCTCCTATTAACAGTATGTGTCAGTCCAAACAAGACAAAGACCTTGATACTGGGTCCAGTAAATAGTAGAAGACTTAAGGACATTAGTATAGAACAGAGGGTAGGTTTCTGGTATTGTATAAACATAAATAACACATAAGGAAGGGAAACCCGAGGCCTGTAAACAGTAAATTAATATTAGACAAACATAAAGGTATGTTTTCAGGCACTCGTAAGAAATAAAGAAGTAGAACACTTGGACAATAGAAAAACAACAGACGTGAGTGGCTTACCCAGGGTTCGAACCCCGTATACTTCCGGTGTTATCTTGTGTGTTTCGTACTGATAAATAGCCAGCAAAGCATCTTTTTCTGGGGATGCCTAGCTGGCCGTGGGGTCAGTGTGATTCACTTGATAGCTAGGCGGAGTTGTCGTACGGAAGGTACGGGGTTCGAACCCTGGGTAAGCCACTCACGTCTGTTGTTTTTCTATTGTCCAAGTGTTCTACTTCTTTATTTCTTACGAGTGCCTGAAAACATACCTTTATGTTTGTCTAATATTAATTTACTGTTTACAGGCCTCGGGTTTCCCTTCCTTATGTGTTATTTATGTTTATACAATACCAGAAACCTACCCTCTGTTCTATACTAATGTCCTTAAGTCTTCTACTATTTACTGGACCCAGTATCAAGGTCTTTGTCTTGTTTGGACTGACACATACTGTTAATAGGAGAACAACAGAAGTGATTGCGTCATTTAAGGGCTGAGTTGCCCACTGTATACTTCCGGTGTTATCTTGTGTGTTTCGTACTGATAAATAGCCAGCAAAGCATCTTTTTCTGGGGATGCCTAGCTGGCCGTGGGGTCAGTGTGATTCGCTTGATAGCTAGGCGGAGTTGTCGTACGGAAGGTACGGGGTTAGAACCCTGGGTAAGCCACTCACGTCTGTTGTTTTTCTATTGTCCAAGTGTTCTACTTCTTTATTTCTTACGAGTGCCTGAAAACATACCTTTATGTTTGTCTAATATTAATTTACTGTTTACAGGCCTCGGGTTTCCCTTCCTTATGTGTTATTTATGTTTATACAATACCAGAAACCTACCCTCTGTTCTATACTAATGTCCTTAAGTCTTCTACTATTTACTGGACCCAGTATCAAGGTCTTTGTCTTGTTTGGACTGACACATACTGTTAATAGGAGAACAACAGAAGTGATTGCGTCATTTAAGGGCTGAGTTGCCCACTGTATACTTCCGGTGTTATCTTGTGTGTTTCGTACTGATAAATAGCCAGCAAAGCATCTTTTTCTGGGGATGCCTAGCTGGCCGTGGGGTCAGTGTGATTCGCTTGATAGCTAGGCGGAGTTGTCGTACGGAAGGTACGGGGTTCGAACCCTGGGTAAGCCACTCACGTCTGTTGTTTTTCTATTGTCCAAGTGTTCTACTTCTTTATTTCTTACGAGTGCCTGAAAACATACCTTTATGTTTGTCTAATATTAATTTACTGTTTACAGGCCTCGGGTTTCCCTTCCTTATGTGTTATTTACATCACAGTTTTGATGGGGGACCTAAACTCGAAAATAGGAACAGACAACACCGGCTTTGAAGAAGTCATGGGAAAACATGGATTAGGTATGATGAACGAGAATGGGGAACTATTAGCTTACTTCTGTGCTTCAAATCAACTAGCTATAGGAGAAAGCATATTTCTACATAAAAGAATACATAACTGAGAATCAGATTGATCGCATGTGCATAAGTAAGAAGTTTAGGTCATCATTGCATGATGTAAAAGTAGGTAGAGGAGCAGATGTGGTATCAGAGCCCCATCTTCTGTTGACTAAAACAAAATTAAAACTCAAGAAATTTACAACAGTAAATAACTATAGACAACAGTATAATGTGGGATATCTAAGAAGTCAGGAAAAAAGAGAAAAATTTTCAATCACAGTATCCAACAAATACCAAGTACTCCAACAGCTGGAAGATGAAAGAGATACGGAAAACCACTGGCAAAAATTAAAAAAATATATGGAACGAGACATGTGAAGAAGTACTGAGGAAAAAAGAACATAAGCACAAAGCATGGATAACAACAGAAACCATTAGTAAGATAGAAGACAGGAAAAACAAGAAAGAAGATTTAAACAGAACCAAAACCAGAAGCCCCAAAGCCAAGGCTCATGAAGTGTACATAGAAGCAAACAAACAAGTAAGAAGAAACATCAAAAGAGACAAGAGGAAGTATATTGAAGAGATGGCAAGGCAAGCAGAGGAAGCTGCAGCCAAAGGAAATATAATGGACCGTACAACAAGACAAAGAAGCTAACAGGGAAATATAAGCAAGCAAATGGCCTCATAAAAGATAAGAATGGAAAATTGCTTAGTAATATACAAGAACAAATGAAGAGATAGAAAGAACATTTTGAGGAACTTCTCAATAGACCAGCCCCAACTAATCCCCCAGACATCCAGCCAGCAGAAGAGGAGCTACAAATCAGCTGTGAACGACCAAGTAGAGAATATAACTTTTCTATCAGCAACTATAAACCAAATAGAGGTCGAAATAAATGTGTCTCATAATCCCCCATTATTTATTGCAGTATTCACTCGTGAGAAAGCAGAGAAAAACTCATTGTTAATGCTAATGAGAAAGTACAACATGACTTTAGGCCATAAAATGTGTAACAAATATAAGGGTATAGTAATAGAAAAGATAAGCATACAATGTATTGGATAGCTTTATGTAAATTTGTTATTAGAGAATGCGTGCAAAAGTTAGCTCTCCTAGTGTTGTCGGGGGGAGGGGGGGGGGGGAGACGAATGGGCATAATAAAAAGAGTTGGCGAGCGATAACCGAAGAAAGAGAGTTAAAACTCAATAGTGTGAGCATCAATTTAATTGAGTAAAACCACAAACTAAATAGGGATAAGCTAGACATGGAGAGCATCGGCCTTAAGAACAAAGTTGCTTTCATCACGGGCGCAGCTCAAGGTTTAGGAAAGGGCTTCGCACAAGCGCTGCTTGATCAAGGAGCAAAGGTAAGTTATTTGTTTATAGTTGTAATGTTTGGCAGCCTTTATTTGAAGGTAGCAACTACTAGAATACTAATCATAACTAGTATCACATTTTACGAATGTTCCAAAATCGTTGATTGTCCTTCATCATTATCATAAATGTCCTTCTACTCCCCAAGGAGTATGGGCCTTCAACAATCTCATGCCAAGTTTTCTTGTCCCGTGCCATCAATTCCTGGTCTTTCCAAATCTTCATCATCTTTCATTTCTGTCTCTACTTTTCTTCTCTATGTCTATACTTTTTTATCTTTTTTTTTCTTACCCTGGGGATGTCAAATCAAGGAAGGTCTTGAAATGCTAATGTCAGTTTTCCTCAATTTGTTTCCTATCCATCACAAACATTTTCTTCTAATTATCTGTTCCACTGGCGCATGTCAGGTTCTTGTCACCAGCTCCACAGTGATGATCTTGTCATGAGTTCTACATTGGTGATTTTGTTATCAGTTTCTTCTTCTTCTTCTTCGTTTGTCCTGAAAAGGACGTTGGTTGCGTTGTGTCCGTTTACAGCAAAGCTGCGATATTTGCGCCTTTCGGCCGACACATCCGACTTCAGCACGGCATTTTTGTGACCGGGTTAGCCTTCCCTCTTCGATCCCTACTCACTCAGCCAGACTGCATTGATGCAGCCTGTTTCCAGGACCACCACTTGGAGGTGGAGTAGGGTCTTGGTCAGCTCTGGTTCGCTGACCCTGACGCAAGCAGCCTAGCTATGGGTCGCTAACTGCACTTCTCACTTTTGACGCGTCTTAGGTCCCTGTCATCAGTTTGACAGTGATGATCTTGTCATCAGTTCTACATTAATTTTTTTCATGACCTCTGTGTTCTCCAGAGCTCCTTTTCTCATCACATGTCCAATGAAAGTGGTTTGTCTTCTCAAATGTCCAATGAAAATGGATAGTCTTTATATGTTTGTTATTCTGCTTCTTTGTTCATTAGATCTTCTCAGACATTTCGTTACAGCTCTTAGCTGTCCAGCCCTTTCCCGAGGAACGACATCTCTATTGCCTCCAATGACATTTGAATTATTATTTTTTTGCTCATTGTCCGTGGGTCTCTTCCATACAGCCACATAGGTTGGATGTAATACTTCAGAACCCTTTGTCTTGTACTTTGTGCCACGATTTATTGCACAGGAAGAATCTAAAAATAAAAATAATAATACACACACGTATGCAGTCAAATACATACGCACGCGCGCTCATACACACACGCAATATTTCTTTATATCCGTTTTCTTGCCAGTTTGTCAGAGTCCGAGTTCTTGTGTGATAATATATTCATAGTGATACTTTATTATTTTATCCAACCCAGTTATGCAGTGTGTGATGAAATACTGGAATTCTGTTTTTCAACACGCACCAGCTTTCTTCTCCAGGCATAATATTTGAGTTTCGTCTGGTTCTGGTTTTCTTCTCCATGAATATTCATCGTGTTTGTTCCTTTTCTGTAGGTATTTAATTGCGTTTTTTTAAATGACTGTAGGTTTATTTTATTCTCGCACCAGTTTTCTTTTCTTCTAATTATTCGCGATCACGTAGATTTTTCTTTGTTTACGGAAATCGTTATTTCGTGTACGCCTGTATGACGCATTTCAGAAACGCACGCGGTCGCGATAACAGGTCACGGCTTGCTTTCAAATCTGATTGGCGTAGGTCGCAATTATTTAATTTTGTAGCGTTTCCATTGGTCCGAGTAGAAAGCTTAGCCATGACGTAGAAGGTAATCAGCGGGAGTTTTTCCTTGTATATAAACACGGCATAGGCAGGGGCAACTCTCTCTCAGAAGAAATATTTGCCTGCCGTGAACCTTAGAATTATCGTCTGCTTCAAGCGGAAGAAATGCGATCATTTGGTAAGTAATAATTTTATTAGCGTTTTACTTATTAGTGGGTTCTTTGATAGAGTCTTGGTCCGTTTAAGTAAAGTTTCTTCGGGGACATGAATTTAAAGTTTATAAACGTAAGCGCCATCCATTACTATCTTTGAAGAATGATGTAAATGTAAAGTGTGCATAATTCTTTCTAGGATTATTGACAGTATATAGGAGCGTGTGAAGTTATGAGAGACACGGGTGCACAGTAGTTGTAGAGTGTTGTGAAATACCACCATTAATTCCTGTATATTTACAAGTGTAACTTTATTGGGCATTCAATTGTGTGTACGTTAATTTTATTGTGCCTTAAATGTTGGTAATGCTGTCGGAGAGTACAGGTGTATATTATAATTGAATTATACTGCTTAGAGGAATACATTATTCATATAGCGAGAGGTTTAGTTTAATTTTGGGCCAAGCAAGGAAACCTCACACATATAAATGTTAAAAAAGGAGACCAAGGAATTTCGCACGGGGGATTTTCCCATGTTTGAATGTTGGACACGTGGCGAGGTTAACGTAACAAAAGATTAAGGTCAGACACCGTCTGGGGATTTGTTTGCGTACCAGAAAGATTTTTAGTTGAAGGGAAGGTGGGAGATAGTAGGAGTGTTAGATAGAGTGATGCGTGGGTAGAAATATTTTATGTATCGTTGTGCTTGGCGGGTGAAGGATAGTGTAAGATTTATGGAAGCTATATGTTAGAGATGCGTTATGTTGAAGTTGGTGTACATTAGATGCATTTCTTTTGTTTTCAGCGGGTCACGGCACAGTGGGGGAGCGTAAATTGCCACTACAAATTACCCATGGCAAAAGTAAATATCTCAGAGGTCAGAGGACTCGAGATATCGCCAGAAGCGAAGGAGACTATCATACGGTCTCGGGCAGTGAAGACATTCTTCAGCCAGAAACGGGATTTTATTGAAAATCCCGAGCACTTAGCTCATTATACCTCTCAAGCAACGGCAAGTGGCCGGGAGACTGGTTTAATTGTATACAGCCAGAAATCAATGCTGGTTTCCCCTAAATCCGGAGCGGGTTAACGGGGCAAGTCATAAAAGCTATTCAGCAGCAGAGAAGTTTCTACAGGTAATCAAGTACCTCGTGCTTGATACCCAAAATCATCATCATCGCAGTAGTCAGGAGCAGGAGAGAGGGTTACCATTCCTGGGTCCTGAAAGTAACGAGAGAAGGGCGCAACGGAGACGTCACTTCAGCAGTTGTCGAGAGTGTCAGAGGGACACTGAAGCAAAGAGATAGAGAGAGAGGGAGAGAGAGAGGGAGAGAGAGAGGGGAGAGAAATAGGCGGGACCAGTAGGGTCTGATATTACCCTTAGAGGATAGCCTCTGAGCCATGGTGGTAATCAAAGTCTACTAGTGTAGCAGACTAGTGTTTTATTTAGTGACGCTTATCGCCTACAAAGTTGGAAGTTGTGTAGACAGCAGGGTAGGCAGTGTCAACAGAACAGTGACAGTAGGAATCTTATTTGTAGTAGAGAGTGGAGGCTAAAGTTGATGGCCCCCACAAATTAGAGTTTGTTTAAATCACTAATCCTTTTATTTTTCCCCAGCGGGTGACAGAAAGAGTGAATGTGATTGGGTTTTCCTAGGGTCTATCAATTTAATTGTTACTTTGTTTTTCATGTCCGTGCAACACGGCACGGTATTTATTTCTTTGCTGTATGATGAAATTTAATGTTTCATTGTGTATATATATATATATATATATATATATATATATATATATATATATATATATATATATATATATATATATATATATATATATATATATATATATATATATATACTGTACACTGGCTCAATTTCTACACTATACTGTACCTATATGTTGTCTGTATAGTGGTGTCTGTGGTCGTTATTTACACCTTATCTCCTTGTGTTTAAAGGTAGTTAGAGGGGGTTTAGGTTATAGCATATCTTAGTCACAAGTGGCCTTGGAGAGTCAATCCAGGTTCTTTCCCTTGAGCCAATAGTCTCATCTGTCCACAGTCATGTCATTTTTCATTGAAATTCTATCTTCTCAGACTTTCTCATACTAGGGTCTTGCCTTCACTCTGGCAAACTCTATAAACTTAAATCCACTTCGTGACAAATGGGGTTGCTCGTTGCTCGGGATCATCTTTGTTGCGATCAATTCTGGGATCTTGTCTATATTTTTAGATTGGTTCTGTAGAAAGTTTTCTGGGAATAGATTTTTCTTTAAATATCCCCTAGACTTGAGCCACTAGAACTGATCCAGTTATACGTTTTTCCAGAGAAAGTTTTTCCACAGGTTACAGTCAGTTAGATTTAGTGGTAATTTAGCTTTATATGACTTAGAGGTAATTGATGGCAAATTGAAATTTTTTTCTTTAACAGGAAGGTGATTTCGGGTTTTTAGGTAGCTGCTTAACACAATTTTTTTCAGGTAGCAGTTATTATTTAGACCGGGTGCTAGTCTGAGTTCGGGTCTTTGCGACAGCAGTTATAGAGGGAGTATCGCTTAGTAGGTAACAGGTAGTTCCTTCTCTTTTCCTTTTCTGTCATTCTCTGTAGTTGTGAACTTATAGCAGTTTACAGGTAAGATGGCGGATATGGCCAAGTTACGAGCTGCCTGGCGTGAGGCCGCTCAGGACATGGGAATGGATAAGGAGGAGACTAAGGCCTACGTGATAAGGGAAAATGATAGACATCATCAACGAGAGAAGGAGAAAGAGGACAGGGCAGCCGCCGCAGAAGCAGTGAAAGAAGAGAGGCAGGCTGAGATGGAACTTCGGAACTTTAAAGCACAGCAAAGGGAGAAGGCTGTAGAAAGACAGCACGAACTTACCATGCGTTCCCTGGAACTGCAAATGAGATCTTCGGAAGGCAGTTCAGCAAATGGAGATTCTCCCGGAGCAGGGGCGGCAGACACCTCAGGAAACGGAGGCCCCCGGATGGCAGCCATGAACTTCCCATTTGACTCGTTCCCTAACGGGAATGAGAAAATTGATGTGTTCTTGGAGAAATTTCAACGGATGGCAAAGGCATACGGGTTGGATGAGAGTTTGTGGTGTCTGAAATTATCGCAGTTGCTGAAAGGGCATGCGTATGAGGTCTACAACAAGATGCTCATAGACGACCAGAACAACTTTGAGGCACTGCGAAACGCTTTGTTGCAAAGGTTTCAGTGGACCCCCGTAAATGCCAAACAATGTTCAGGGAGAGCAGGCCGGAGAAGGGAGAGCAGGCCGGAGAAGGGAGAGAGTTTTGCACAGTTCGCAGAAAGGGTGAGAAATTACCTTACTCGCTGGACGGAGTTGTCAGGACTAGCAAAAACCTTCCAAGGACTGAAAGAGTTAGTTCTGTGCGAACAAATAAAGGCAAACATGTCTCCTGACTTGAGGCGGTATCTGGCAGAGCAGGGAGCTCAGAAATTGTACCAGATTATTCTGTTTGCGGAAAGGTTCCAGACGGCACAGGCCGAAGTACTGGGCCAGAAACGAAAACACCCAGACCTGCCAGCACCGGACAAAGGAGCTTCATCATCGCAGTCGGCTACTTCACCAGCTCGCCAGCAGCAAGGGTCATCTCACAAGGAGCCCCACTCTGGTCATAACCTGCGCCCCCAGCCGCATAACAGAGCATAGTGGATAGCATCTCATGACCCTGCCAGAAACAGGGGAGAGAATGAGAGGTATTGTCGGTTCTGTCGCACTACTTTCCAACCGGACATCCCGTTGTATAAACAAACAACCCGCTCATCATGCAGCTTGTTTAAGGCCTGTGAGAGTGACAAAAGGGAATAAGTGGGAACCTGTCAAGTCAGAGAAGTTGTTCTCTAATAGTGGACCAGCTGAGGTGAATGGCACGGCCACTGATTGTTTGTTTGACAGCGGGCTCACATACCCCAGTATCGTCGCTCGTCATTTGGTGAAACCAGGGCAGTGACAGGGGAAATAGTTGATATTGGTGGCATTTTGAGAAGAGGTACCTCACAGCGTCTGCCCGTAGCCAATATTGAGGGGAAGTGCAAGTTTGTGTCTGGCACAATAAAAGCAGCTGTAATGGCACAGCCCGCGCACGATTTCATCCCGGGAAGCCCATACTTAGTTTTGTGAAACCCAACCACACCGATCCTTGCTAATGCAAGAGGCCCTACTGCAGGCGAGAAAAGTGAAAGGGGAGAGCCTCAAATTCACGGAGCCCCACGGAAGCTCCAACATCCATGTCTTGCGATGAAGAGGATGGAAGCCTCTAAGGACAGTGGAATGTTAATTGCAGAGGCGTATTCGCCTGTCAGCCCTGTTCAGCCTAATGGCCAAACAGTGGTGACGCCTTTGAGATTGGAAATACCTTTTTCGTTGTCGGGAATTAGGCCCCCGATGGTATTATCGCCCTCAAGTGAGGAAAATACTGACGAAAGCGGTATGACTTATGTCCACGACCAGCGCAATCTTCATAGGGCACAAGATAGCGGTCCGAGCGAACATATGTTTCCGACCAGCCCTGGCGCCCCATACGACCAGCACTTTTCTCAGACGGAGGAGGACAGTGATCTGAGCGACCGTTCGCCTACAAACGGAGATGGGCCCCACACCACCACTACCTCGCTTACAGGAAGGGACTCTCGCGAAGAGGCAATAAGCGATGCCTTGCAACCATATGCATCCTGCAGAGTATTGGAATTGGATGTCGCTGAGGTCAGGCGCAACCCAGTGAAAACCCCTGGATAGAGGGTAGAGAAAAGAGCACTCTCTATGCAACCTCTACGCAAACCAGAGGGAAATGAATTGTTGGCTCCCAGCCATATTAGCCACAGAAGTTTCACCCCCGCCCCAGTAGGTAATGAGAGAAAGAAGAAGGAACATGTGCACGTTTCTTCAGACAACAGTAAACAGTTACGCCCTGTTACGGCGATGTCTGGCCAAGTCAGCCAGTCTGTTTCAAAACACTGGGAGGCCGCAACATTAGATAATCATTATTTACCGCGCGCCGCCAGGAAAATTCGTGGGCGAAAGAAACGCACGAGAGGGAGGAGGAAGGGCAACCAGTCGTGTTGTAGTCGCCAGGGCGAAATCACCAGGCGTGACCCTCGAGATCCAGTGCTCGCAGAGATCTTCAAGGATATGGAGAGAGGCCTGTATGATAACGATAATTATGACAGCGATTAGATCGGGATGCTAGATCTAGTTAAGGGCCAGTATGAATTACAGAAATTTCAGTAATGAGATAAATGGCCAATCTTTCAAAGGTGGGAGTGATGTGATGAAGTACTGGAATTCTGTTTTTCAACACGCACCAGTTTTCTTCTCCAGGCATAGTATTTGAGTTTCGTCTGGTTCTAGTTTTCTTCTCCATGAATATTCATCGCGTTTGGTCTTTTTCTGTAGGTATTTAATTGCTTTTTTTTAATGACTAGGTTTATTTTATACTCGCACCAGTTTTCTTTTCTTCTAATTATTCGCGATCACGTAGATTTTTCTTTGTTTACGGAAATTGTTATTTCGTGCACGCCTGTATGATGCAAGTCAGAAACGCACGCGGTCGCGATAAACAGGTCACGGCTTGCTTTCAAATCTGATTGGCGTAGGTCGCAGTTATTTAATTTTGTAGCGTTTCCATTGGTCCGAGTAGGAAGCTTAGCCATGATGTAGGAGGTAATCAGCGGGAGTTTTTCCTTGTATATAAACATGGCATAGGCAGGGGCAACTCTCTCTCAGAAGAAATATTTGCCTGCCGTGAACCTTAGAATTTTCGTCTGCTTCAAGCGGAAGAAACGCGATCATTTGGTATGTAATAATTTTATTAGCGTTTTACTTGTTAGTGGGTTCTTTGATAGAGTCTTGGTCCGTTTAAGTAAAGTTTCTTCGGGGACATGAACTTAAAGTTTATAAACGTAAGCGCCATCCATTATTATCTTTGAAGAATTATGTAAATGTAAAGTGTGCATAATTCTTTCTAGGATTATTAGCAGTATATAGGAGCGTGTGAAGTTATGAGAGACACGGGTGCTCAGTAGTTGTAGAGTGTTGTGAAATACCACCATTAATTCCTGTATATTTACAAGTGTAACTTTATTGGGCATTCAATTGTGTGTACGTTAATTTTATTGTGCCTTAAATGTGGGTAATGCAGTCGGAGGGTATAGATGTATGTTATAATTGAATTATACTGCTTAGAGGCGTAAATTATTCATATAGCGAGAGGTTTAGTTTAATTTTGGGTCAAGCAAGGAAACCTCACACATATAAATGTTGAAAAGGAGACCAAGGAATTTCGCACGGGGTATTTTCCCATGTTTGAATGTTGGACACGTGGCGAGGTTAACGTAACAAAAGATTAAGGTCAGACACCGTCTGGGGCTTTGTTTGCGTACCAGAAAGATTTTTAGTTGAAGGGAAGGAGGGAGATAGTAGGAGTGTTAGATAGAGTGACACGGGGGTAGAAATATTTTATGTATCGTTGTGCTTAGCGGGTGAAGGGTAGTGTAAGATTTATGGGAGCTATATGTTAGAGATGCGTTATGTTGAAGTTGGTGTACATTAGATGCATTTCTTTTGTTTTCAGCGGGTCACGGTACAGTGGGGGAGCGTGATTTGCCACTACAAATTACCCACAGCAAAAGTAAATATCTCAGAGGTCAGAGGACTCGAGATATCGCCAGAAGCAAAAGAGACTACCATACGGTCTCGGGCAGTAAAGACATTCTTCAGCCAGAAACGGGATTTTATTGAAAATCCAGAGCACTTAGCTCATTATACCTCTCCAGCAACGGCAAGTGGCCGGGAGACTGGTTTAATTGTATACAGCCAGAAATCAATGCTGGTTTCCTCTAAATCCGGAGCAGGATAACGGGGCAAGTCATAAAAGCTATTCAGCAGCAGAGAAGTTTCTACAGTTAATCACGTACCTCGTGCTTGATACCCAAAATCATTATCATCGCAGTAGTCAGGAGCAGGAGAGAGGGTTACCATTCCTGGGTCCTGAAAGTAACGAGAGAAGGGCGCAACGGAGACGTCACCTCAGCAGTTGTCGAGAGTGTCAGAGGGACACTGAAGCAAAGAGATAGAGTGAGAGAGAGGGATAGAAATAGGCGGGACCAGTAGGGTCTGATATTATCCTTAGAGGATAGCCTCTGAGCCATGGTGGTAATCAAAGTCTACTAGTGTAGCAGACCAGTGTTTTATTTAGTGACGCTTATCGCCTACAAAGTTGGAAGTTGTGTAGACAGTAGGGTAGGCAGTGTCAACAGAACAGTGACAGTAGGAATCTTATTTGTAGTAGAGAGTGGAGGCTAAAGTTGATGGCCCCCACAAATTAGAGTTTGTTTAAATCACTAATCATTTTATTTGTCCCCAGCGGGTGACAGAAAGAGTGAATGTGATTGGGTTTTCCTAGGGTCTATCAATTTAATTGTTACTTTGTTTTTCATGTCCGTGCAACACGGCACGGTATTTATTTCTTTGCTGTGTGATGAAATGTAATGTTTTATTGTGTACATAAATATATATATATATGTATATATATATATGTACTGTACACTGGCTCAGCTTCTACACTATACTGTACCTATATGTGGTCTGTATAGTGGTGTCTGTGGTCGTTATTTACATCTTATCTCCTTGTGTATAAAGGTAGTTAGAGGGGGGGGGGGTTTGAGGTTATAGCATATCTTAGTCACAAGTGGCAAGTGAGAGTCAATCCAGGTTCTCGCACTTGAGCCAATAGTCTCATCTGTCCACAGTCATGTCATTTTTCATCGAAATTCTATCTTCTCAGACTTTCTCATACTAGGGTCTTGCCTTCACTCTGGCAAACTCTATAAACATAAATCCACTTCGTGACACAGTGCTTGTTGGTAGTTGTCGTACGGAAGGTTAATTGTTTTATTTGGCCCGTCTGAGTAGGGTGGATTTCGACAGATGCGCGAGAAGTCTCTTCCAGCTATCCGTACGACTGTACTTTGTTGCAAGACAGCTTTTACCTCCCTATCAAGAATAGATAAGTTTCTCTACAGACACACACAGCTATGTGATAACAAGACACACACACGGGAAAAAGCTACGGATAAATGGGTATGGGTCTGACCAACACACAAAGGTAAGTTTCTTTGTAGTTTATTATCATTTCTTCTTCTTCTTCTTCTTCCTCGTTTTCGCCTTCAGACTTCCACATTTATGACTCTAATAAAGGCAGTAGTCAACTCAAGGTTCCCGACATCTCCAAAAAGTTTTTCGTTGACAGAAGTGGGTTGTTGCCATATGCTACTCCGTTCATTACTGTAGGTTGGGCAGTACTGCAGGAGGTGTTCGACCGTCATCGGGCTGGTACCGCAGGTGCAGAGATCTGTTGCACCAATTTTGTATTTGTGGTATAGATGGTATCTCAATCTGTTGTGTCCAGTGCGTAGCCGAAAAATGATGACCTGTTCTTTCCTGGATAGTTGATGATATGCATCATTTTTCAAATGGCCCGGGTGCTCTCTTTCCCATTTGGACTTGAATGTAGCCTTTATAGTAGTCTTTGCCGTTGCGTAAGTTGTCTCTATATCATTTTGTTGTAAGGCACCTCCTTTCTTAGCAAGTCTGTCTGCTTCCTCATTTCCTAGTATGTTGCAATGGGCTGGTATCCACTGGATAGTGCACTTGTTTAAGCATTTGGCCAGTCTTTCAAGGGAGATTATCAGATCTTTGAATCCTTTAGTTTGGTGGCTCTTCAGCGCTGATATTGCTGAGAGGGCATCTGTAAAGATTACTATCTGTTTTTTGCATGTGCTTTGCATTCAATAAGAGTTTTAGCTGCCTGTTTCAGGGCTTCTGCTTCAGCACTAAAGTTATTGCAGTATTTGCCAGTGGCAATTGCCATAGAATGGGTTCTATTCTTTTATTTTATGAGGATGCCGGCACCCCCATTTTCAACTGCATTTTTTGCTGAACCATCAGTATATGCATGTGTCCAAAGCTTTGCTGGAAATTTTTGTTCAATATACTTGGTTGCTATACACTTTCTTTGTGTTTCTGTCTGTGTTCCCTTACTTTCAATGCCTGGAATATCAGATTTTAACCCAGGAAAGCATCTTATTTTCCACAGTGGGATAGTTGAGCTTGTTGGGATTTTCTTTGCAACTGAGCTTGCTAGCATGGTATTTTTGCCACTTTTTTCTTTTGCTTGGGCTACAAAGTTAGTTCGCTTGAGCCTGCCTCTTCCTAGCCTATTCATTCTTTGGAACATGGGGTGTCCTTCGAGTCTCTTAAATTTTTCAGCTTGTTTTAGGATTCTGCTGTCACGTCTACTCTCCATTGACTGTAGCCCTATAATGTTTTCCATATGGTTGATTTGTGTGGACTTTAGGGCCCCTGTTATAATACGTGCTGCTTGGTTTTGGAGTCTGTTTACTCTGTCAAAATTTGACTTTGCTGCCGTCGACCAAGCTGTGATGCCAACTTTCCATAGCAGGTCTGACTCTGCCTGTGTACAGCTTTTTGAGGATATTCTCATCAGCACCCCATGTGGTACCAGCTAACGTTTTCATGATGGCCATGCGAAGTTTTGCCTTTAGCTGTATTTTGTTTATCTGTGATTTCCATGTCATTCGGTGGTCTAGTGTGATTCCTAAGTATGTTGGTGTTTCATCTTCTCGTACTATATTATCATTTTAAAAAAAGCTACGGATAAATTGGTATGGGTCTGACCAACACACAAAGGTAAGTTTCTTTGTAGTTTATTATCATTTAAACTCGACAACATCAAAATATCTAAAGGAAAAGATCAAAGAGTCATTTACATGCATATGAAATAAAGCAGAAAAAGTGCACCCTCCACCGAATGGAGAAAAGAACCCTAAAATTATTAACCCAAAGGTTGAAGGTTAGCACTATATTACAGAATGAACAGTAGTGGTACTCTATGAGACCCAGTAAAATAAACAAAATTTTAGACAAATCAGATATATGGGTAGTTTTCCCGCAAACAAGAAAATACTCGCACACTCTTTCAAACAGTGGCCACTCTCACACTCTTACCTAATTGCCTGGTATAGTAGGTCTGTAATATCCCTTGGTAATAGAATTACTCCATGAATATATTATCTATTTTAACGTAATATTCTGTCACTCCAGTTGCCGCAGGTCCAAATTGGCCCCAGTCCATCCCCAGAAATTAGTTAAATAAGGTGAACGCCTAATATGGTGCTTCTCTTAGAAGTGTTATTACAAATAGTTAAAACTGTGAGAGTTCTTGGGGTTCACTCTTTAACGGGAAAAAATACTTCCAGTATTGGGAAACATTTGGTTGCTAAAAATAATGTTCATATGATGATGATGGTTCTTCTATCGGCCAACTCTGTGTTAAAAGCGCCGATTCTGCACAGCGTAGGTATTTAGACAGGTATACTCCCCTTGAATTACGACTGTCAGGAGTCGGGATAAAATAAGGTTCACCACTTGTGGCTGGTAAAAATATAAATCTGGGTTTGGTAAGTCCAGTGTTAAAAATTTATTGTCCTCCAATACTCTCTAGCAAGTGCCCGTTCACAAATGAAATTGGTGACGCACAAGCCAAGAAAGGAGAAAATAACAAATCCAAAAAAGAAAAAAGACCACTGGCCGCCCTTGTGATCAGGTCTGCGAAGAATACAAGAAACATTTATATTAAAAATATGCTAATCCTATATCTACACACAGACGGGGACAAGACGATCTCTTCTCCACTCCGTCAGTCCTGATTAAATTTAAAGGCACACGGTGTTTCCTTTCGCCTACCAGTTAGCAGACACCGCTGGCGCTGAGTTTGGTCGGACTGAATTATGTTAATTCGCCCACCCCTGCTCGCGCCGGCGTTCAGCGTACAATGTTAGTTATTATTTGATCTCTCCATACGCGATACCTAAAGAATGATCGCCTGTCATTAAATAACTATTACATTTTTTAGCGTCTGTTAGTTCGTCGTATGGTATCAAAAATAATAGACACTATAATGACAAATATGCACAAATGAAATATAACATTGTATTCTATCTTTCACTATCAGTTTACTGTCTATACGGGTGGCGTGATTTAACATTTTAATAGAATATCTGGTAGGAAATCGCTACGCGTTACTTTATTTCACTCGTTTTACTTGCGAGAAAATCTAAGTGAAGAATAAATGTTAAAAGCTATCACTTCTTAAAAACATTAGCACTATTATCCTTTACCAGAAAATTCAGAAATGAAATCTCAACAAAAACTAGTTACAAATCCACACAAGGAAATAGTTTAAGGCTGCGCGCTAGAAAACTTCCGAATTCATACAATGGGGTTAAGAAAACAACAGTTTATGTATCATTAGGATTCTCTGATCTCTGAATGCGTTAATTTCGCGTTCTGGTGTTACCCAGAATTCAGAAGCTAAGCGTATCAAGATAAAAGACTTACGGTCGGTCGATGAGGTTTCTCGTCGCGAGTTTTCGACCGGCATCAAGACTTTCTGTTCGCCTAACGGGTTCCCTTGTAGAATACTTGCTTCTCAATATCAAAGAGCCCAGGGGTTTCTAACTTCCCCTGAGTACAAAACTTCAAAAGGGTCTGTGTTTTTGTCTCTCCCACGTGCTTGCCTGTCTGAGAACTATTATGATTGACAGATGCTCGCGTGAGGGGACGTGGTGAACACAGCCTAATTTGCTTCCCTGTTATGACTGACAGGTTAAACAGTTTGTAAACATTTCGTTAGCACGTGTTAGAAGAAAGAAGTCGGGACAAAATGGTACGATGCAGAAATGGACAGTTGGTATATATGCCTGTTTAGCTAGCAAATCAGAGGGCAGATATTAGGTTGCAATAAGCTGTCAGATTATACTGTAGACTCTTTTTTCAATACACGTCACAGTAGTTGTAATTTTTAAGAGATGAAAAACGTTTTGTAGGGATTGATTTTCAACTGATTTCACTTGTGTATTAAAGGTCTTCTTTGGAGATATCGATCCTACAGTTGGTGCTACCACATTCAATGAGTTTAAGGAGCGTTTCGGTGAAGAAAATGTCCGGTTTGTTGTGTTTGACGTCACTGACCACCAAAAATTTCAAGGTGAGTAAACATTTTTTGGAAAATGGCCACATTTTGGCACTGAGTAAATGTCATCTATGTTGATCTGTGACCATCTGTTTGTTCAAGGTCCGACACTTTTGTTTCTTCTGGCCTAAACTAGTAACGTCACTACATAAGCATTTTGGAAGGTGCATTCCACCTTGGAACATTTAGCGGTGTCGAGCCTTGTATTTACAGAAGGTTGTGAATCCTGGGGCACCATGTTGTGGGTAAAGAATACAACTACACCAACCCTCCAACATGCGGTCACAGACTAGGGCACTATGTTGTGGGTAAAGAATATAACTAAACCAACCCGCCAACATGCGGTCACGGGCTAAGGCACCATGTTGTGGGTAAAGAACCCGCCAACATATTGTGGCAGGCTGGTGGTTATATCATAAATCATATATGACAATGTCTGTCCAGGTTCGCTTACCTCTGTGGTTAGCTATGATATGCTGTATACCACAACAGTCACACACACACAGCACGTGATGCGATAACGCCATGGTAATTTGAATACTGTTTATTTACATATGAGAGGATCATTGCTGTCTGCTCTGACCTCCACATTTGGTCCATCATAGAATATATAATATGTAAGATCTTTCTTTCCTCACTCTCTCTCTCTCGTTCAGTATCGAATCTACACCTTCTGACCTTTTAACCATCAGTGATGATTCAGGTGCTATAGTCTCTATTCTGTTCTTTCTTCCTTACAATTTCTTAGATTATTGTTATTTATATCCTCTCAGTGTTCAGGTTATCTTGATGGGACCGGGCCTCTCCGGGGTTGTTAATTTCCCTTGCCTCACTGAAGAATATGACTACTGTCTATATGTATTGTATATCACGCTACGTACCTTTTCCTTTCTGAATAATAACTAACTCACACCGTTTCTCCTTCTAGACAAGAATTCCAACTGTTCAATATTTCGGGTTAATCATTACCCAAACTACCTCTTGTCCATGAAATAATTATCACCTAAACTACTTGAGTACGGCCATTAACGTGGCTACCCTCGTATATGCGGCTTCCCTCTCTGCCTCACGCTTCTGGACTGCCCGCTGAGAAAGCGTGTTTCACTAGATTATCGTTCACCTCTGTCATGCGCATCATTGTTTGGGCATCTCCCTTTTGTACTCTATCTGAACCTTCCCATTCATAATTCTCCTTATTCCTTCCCTTTGACTGTAAATCGTTCCCTAACTGCCACATTATCTCTCTTTCTCCCCTAAAAATAAATTATTTATCTGTAGGAGAAAAAATTTATTTTAATGACTGTACCAGCCATTATTGTACTTAACTATGTATCAAAACAAAAGCAATATCCTTAGCAATATGCTGTTACAACACTAGCTCAGCACATTACCAATTACTATCTGTGCCAAAGGACAATTTCCTTTTACACAACGCAAATTAAATTGTACTGAGAACGTACATTGATCAACATCTCGTTCCCATTTATGACCACTCATCTTTGCTTTTTCTCCTATCTCCTTATATTACAGGATTTCAAAAACATACTTTTGACATGTTATACATTCCACTTCCTTAGTGGTCTTCATTTCTTTTTTTTCATATCACTTAGCATGTCATTATTTTCTTATGTTACAACATATTATCATACCAAAAAAACTGAGGAATTACTCTTATCCCGTCACTTTTCTTAAGTGACCTTTCCTCTTCACATTTATGACTGCTCTTAACCCTTGTCTTTCTCACTCACATTCTACCACAAAGTTTATTTCCTTTTACACATCCAGTCACTCCTATTGTCATACATGTAAATTCCTCATATCGTATTATCTTCCGTCACCACACACCTGGTGTAAACTGTCTGGCCTTCTTCTTCTCTCGTATAAAGCCAAACATGTCTTCTGTCATGTCTCCCTATATACATAGTTCATGATGGCGTGAGCCATTTACTATCATGGCAACACTGAATTGCCCTACTTCCGTCCACCGTTTTCTAACTAGACCTTTGTCAATAATCTCTTACGCGGAAATATTTGAAACTTCTTAGGTCTACCTATCTTAAACCGCGTTGTCGCTTTGACCTACTTGCGTATTTTTCTGCTGCTGACCTGTCACTTGACCTAATTTTCCACAACACTGTCTCCCAGTGTCTGAATTTCTGTTGTATATGTTCGGTGAGGGTTATCCTCAATAGACTCACATTTGTAGTCTGATAAACACCGCACTTAACGTTTTTATATGTTTTTCGTTCCCTCCCTGGAACTTCTCTTTGTGCTATCTCCTTTTTCCTTCTCCACAACACTGTCTCCCCATGTCTAAATTTCTACTGTATATGTTCGGTGAGGGTTACCCTCCATAAACTCACATTTGTAGTCTGGCAAACACCGCACTTAACGTTTTTATATGTTTTTCGTTCCCTCCCTGGGACGTTCTCAACACATTTGTTTTTTCTTCATGTATTACGGAGAACAAAAATATGATTTCTCCCCAAAGTCTTCATAAGACTCGGCCACTGCCGCAAAAATCTCTCTTTGCCATTTACTCCATGGCTTCTCACTTCTACATAAGTTCCTTCTAGAACTATCTCTTCTATATGTCTGTGCCATCCTTCCTGTGGCTTCTCAATACTCCCGTCACTTCTCCGTGACTCTCAATTTTCCCATACTTATTTATCTAAGCGATTCTCTTGTGTTCGCCATCTCCCATGGCCCTTAATACCTCACCGTCCAATATCTCAATTACTCCCTCTTAATTTCGCCATCTCTTATGGCTCTTCTTCTTCTCACATAATATCCTCGTCATTTTTCATGACCTTTATTCCTCATCTCCCCCTCTACTTCACTTACTCATAAACTCCACTATTTTCGCTGTAGTGACTTCCTTGTCCCTATGCCTTTCCAACGAAATGTGTTTAGCAATATCTATATTTTCTTTTTCCTTTATTTCTCTTCTGACTTCGATGACGATTTGCTTGCTCTGTCTTTCCTGTCCACCTTTTCATGTTTGCGTCATCTATCATTTTCGTCAGAACCATATCTATTTCAATTCTTGTTTCTGGAAAGTACGTATGATCCTTTTCCTCTGGAGAGTCCATACCATGCTTCTTGAGAAGTTAACATCAGGCCGCTTTATGGTGGCTTCTTTTACCTTCTTCAACTCCTCTATGCTTGGTTCAACTATTTTGTAATTTCCTTCGTCTTTATCTGATTTATACGTCCAAGATCACTATTCTCATTTTTCGGCCAATAAATTCTACGGCCTTCGTCGTCCGTTCTATGCTCGAGCTCATCCGACCTGTATCCATATTCGTCGGAGTGCATAACTCTATGCTCCCCACTTGACGAATCGAATTCTGATTCTGTGTTAAGCTGGTGCTTTTCGTGTACTGTACTTACACCCTCCTGTTTCGTCTTTCTCTTCTCCAAGTCTTCAAATTGTCGTTTATCCGCCTCCCTCCAAGCAGTCTGCCTGATTGTTTCTGCATGTCGCATCCACATTTCTGCTCTGACCGCTATTATTTTCTCCAGGTTGTCTACTGGAAACTCCCGTTCTCTACAACTACCTCCACATTTGCTTCCTTCTTCCTTACTTCTTGTACTACTGTCTTCTCTTCTATAAGTATTTTTGTGTCTGTGACTACCGTCACTCTCGTCAGATACTACACTGTCTGAGTCAGTCGACAACCGATTCTGACGACCATCTCCGTCTACTGCTATATTCTGCTTCATTAACTGTCTGTCGACCTTTTTTTCTGGTCGACTGCATCGGTTCATCCTTCTTATTGTTTACCTCGATGCTATCCCTATGCTGTGGTATCACTATTTTAGCCGTTTGTTGGTTCATCCTTTTTACACTGAGTGGAATCTTAGACTTTCTCGTATTGTCTAACCCATGTGACCATGTTTCATTTTCTCTCATGACGTCTTTCTCCTTGTGTGCTGGCCCCAAGTGTGACGCTACAGTATCAATCTCAGTTTGTGTTCCGGCACTAATCATCTTTGTTTCATTTGTTTCTGGTTCTTGTGTACCAACGCTGACCCTGTCTCTCTGTATGTTTTCCTGTTTCTGGACTGTTGTCCTAACCTGACTTGTCCACGGTCTATTCCTATTACCTTCTTCCGTTATTGTGACATTTTGCTGACCAGATCCTATTATGTTTCTTCACACTCCTAGCGGTTCTACCTTCATTTCCCAACCGTTCTGTGTTCTTATCTGGCACTTCTGTTGGTTTGCTATGTTGACGTTATTTATTTCTATGGGTTTCCCTTTTCTAATTTCTCCCACAAAATCCCTGACCGCCATTCTTATTCTTCTTTTATTAAGTGTGTTCCAGTGTGCTCGTACAGCAGCTGTTTCTGGGATTTTGTTTGTGTCCTTGTTTTCTCTATCACAAGTGTGACAATGTCCTTTCCCTTTCGTATCGTACGATTTAGACTCTGCTTGAAGATCTCTTTCATTAAGTAATGTGTCTAATCGCCGTCTGATAAAGTCTGTGATCAGATCAACAGATGAAAAAACCCCAATTTTAACTTTCTCCAATTCATCTGCAATTATTGACATTGCATATTTGTCAATATCTGTAAGCCACTTACGGCATGCATGTGGGTCACCTGAAAATAAGTCTACATTACCTTTTATGTTTGCGTATTTAGCACTGTTGTCTACCTTGGCTAATGTGTCGGTAATCGTCTTTATGAGGGCCAAAGTCTGACTGTCTTGCATGTTATACTGTGTCTGTTCGGCCTGTGCCATCATACAATCTGAAAAATAGTTACTTATTTCTACGGTTAACTAACTTGCACCTGAAAATGAATGGAAATGTTTCTATTAGTCTTGGGTTCCCTGAAAAACAATGTTATGGTTACCAAAACAAATTTTATGCATAAACTGTTACAAATCAATATTATCTGACACTACAATGGTAATAATAATGATAGGTATAATAATAAGACAAGAATAATAATACAACAATGTCTAATTAAACTAATTAATTAAGACGTCTACGTTGGAGTACTCGTTTGTCGCGATGTTGCGCGCGAGACCGACTTTTCTTTTTTTACAAACACTATTGTTATATTTTTCTACCATCTGGACTACACACTGTACTGTTTTGCTACACACAAACCTGTCCGTGAATCGGTTACTGTAATGCACTCTGTGACCTGTCTGACCCTCCTTGTTTGAGCGAATCACCTCGACCTGACGTCTGCTGTGATGAGTCGTCCCCGTGCTGGAAGATTTAAATGAAAACAATTTTTCCCGACTTGGTGTTACCGGACAACGAATGTTGTACCCGCTTTGTCTTTTCGACCCCCTCTCGTGCAGGAAAGTGTGAAGAAAAAAAAAATCTTGACTTGATTTCTGAGCTAGCGTTTCTGGTTGACTGGTTCCCAACCTGTCAGCTTCTTCTGTTTACACTTTGACTATACTGTTTTCTTCGTATGTTGTGAAACTGCAATTTTGCCTTCTATCTGCGTTGTTCTGCCGTCTGTGGTTCTAGAAGTCCGTCATCAACCAGTTTGTGTGTTGTACTTTGTCTTAATGAATGACTGATTTTCAATGCTGGCTGAGGTTGGCCTCGGCTCCCGAATTGTATAATGTGTGGCGTACTTTGCCTTGTTGTGGCGACTTATTCTCGTGCAGGTCGATTTGAAAGAAGAAAATTCCGACTTGGTTTCTGAGGTGGCGTTTTCGATTGGCTGGTTCCGATACTGCTCACTTTGTTCTCTGTTTACAACTTACACTGTTGTCACTCTGCTTTTTCGTATGTTATCGAAACGTAAATATGAGCCTTTTTTTTCTTTTTCTTCGCTATACTATACCGTCTGTAGTTGGTGAGGTCTGCCACAGATACGAAAATGTATTATGGTGTCTTCTGTCTGTTATTCTGTATTATCATGGCTATCTGTCGTCCGTGGTTGTTGAAATCTGTCACAGAGTCAAACGTATGTATGTCTTCTGCCTGAAGCGAGGAGAGATGACAGCACATACCCTCGTTGCTGAACTACTGTTTAGAAACAATGTGTGTGTGCTGCTAGAGGTTGGTTACGGCACCAAAATCATAATATGTGGCAGGCTGGTGGTTATATCATGAATCATATATGACAATGTTTGTCCAGGTTCGCTTACCTCTGTGGTTAGCTATGATATGCTGTATACCACAACAGTCACACACACACAGCACGTGATGCGATAACGCCGTGATAATTTGAATACTGTTTATTTACATATGAGAGGATCATTGCTGTCTGCTCTGTTCTCCACATTTGGTCCATCATAGAATATATAATATGTAAGTTCTTTCTTTCCTCTCTCTCTCTCTCTCTCGTTCAGTATCGAATCTACACCTTCTGACCTTTTAACCATCAGTGATCATTCAGGTGCTATAGTCTCTATTCTGTTCTTTCTTCCTTACAATTTCTTAGATTATTGTTATTTATATCCTCTCAGTGTTCAGGTTATCTTGATGGGACCGGGCCTCTCCGGGGTTGTTAATTTCCCTTGCCTCACTGAAGAATATGACTACTGTCTATATGTATTGTAAATCACTCTACGTACCTTTTCCTTTCTGAATAATAACTAACTCACACCGTTTCTCCTTCTAGACAAGAATTCCCACTATTCAATATTTCGGGTTAATCATTACCCAAACTACTTCTTGTCCATGAAATAATTATCACCTAAACTACTTGAGTACGGCCAATAACATGGCTACCCGCGTATGTGCGGCTTCCCTCTCTGCCTCACGCTTCTGGACTGCCCGCTGAGAAAGCGTGCTTCACTAGATTATCGTTCATCTCTGTCATGCGCATCATTGTTTGCGCATCTCCCTTTTGTACTCTATCTGAACCTTCCCATTCATAATTCTCCTTATTCCTTCCCTTTGACTGTAAATCGTTCCCTAACTGCCACAATATGCTCACAGACTAGGTTACCATGTTGTAGGTCACCATGTTGTGGGTAAAGAATACACCAACCTGCCAACATGCGGTCCTCCTATTTTTTCGCCTTTATCCGAGAAGGCTAGGCATCCGATCTCACTACCCAAGAGACCAGGTGGGGGTGTGGAGGGGGGGGGGGGGAAGTATGACATTATTAGGACCACTGGTTCTGAAGAAAAAAAAACATTTTCCATAAATTATTTTCCCTCCACTGGGAATCGAATCCAGTACCTCTAGAACTCGAGGCGGACGCCATACCTCTCAGCCACTCCGACCACTTTTTTAAAATGGACTTATACCGGACTGTACTGTAGTTTATATTTGATTATTTTGTACATTATAAGATAACACCAGTAGGACTAAACTTAAAAACATGTGGACTTACTAAAACAATATGTGTGGTTACTAAGAAATTTTGGCTTGCCAAAAGAGAAAAAAAACCGCCATGGGCTTGCCAAGAAATGAGCAGACTTGCAAAATAAGCGTGAGACCCTTATTAAAACTAAACATGTGAACTTGTAAAATATAAGTTGTGAATTCGGATTAGTAGGTATTAGAAAGTTAAAATACGTATATTTTTGTCGTAGTTTTGCTTACCGTTTTGTAGTTTAGAATCTAATTTTCTTTGACATTAAATCTTGCACTTCCAGATTCATTTAACCAAGCAGTCTCAGAGTTTGGTCACGTGGACATCTTTGTCAACAATGCCGGAATCGTGAATGAGTCAACATGGGAGCTGACAATAAAAGTCAACTTTGTAAATATCTTTCTGACTGCTTTTGACTGGGTTTTTTACATTTAAAAAAATGCTCTTTGTTTGTGTTCATTGTTCCTGTTACTGGACCTGCTTAACTGTTGTATTTTATGTTCCTACTATATGCCAGTAAGTACCGTTCTATGTGGCTATAGGCAGAACGGACCCAAGGGCAGTGTGTCCAGTGTCCCCGCACAAACGTAAACAAAATTAAAATGTTAGAAGAAAAAGAAAAATGAAACTTAAAATTCCAAAGTAAAAATCATTCAATCACGGATCGGAAGCTAGGTCACTGGTTCAATAAATGGGACAGACTGAGTTCTTACTCACAGCGGTGGCTTTGTATGATGTTTTGTCCCGTGTCAATATTGTCAGTAAAGTTATTTAGTCTGAAATTATGGATCTGCCAGATTCTAAATGAATAAAATAAATTATCCCCAATACGATTTTAAAAACTTGCGGAATTTACAGTGAGACCTAATTTCAAAGCATGAAATTAAGTCTCATAAGATTACAAAACAGACGGGCACGTGGTGGTGGTGGGGGGGGGAAGAGAAGATAAAGGGGGGGGGGTACTATAACGAGACCTATCCCTACTCTGGCTTTAGGTAAATAGTTTATTTTGTTGTTAAATATCTAAATGTGTCATATGTAGTTGTAATAGTAGGTTGTATTTACTTGTTCCATCTGGCTATCTACGTAATAATCTATTTGATATAAGTAAACACGTGGAACGAGTGATACAGGAAAACAGGCAGGTAGCATTCGACGTTGTGGCTGGAGAATTGAAGATCAGTCATAGCTCGGCGCACCTCATCATTCACAATGTGCTGCAGTACTACAAAGTCTCCGCTAGGTGGGTACCAAAAAACTGACCCCCGAACAGAAAAAACGTCGTGTGGATGTTTGTGAAACACTGTTACGACGTTATGAAGCTGCAGAAGATGGCTTTCTACACCGTATAGTCACTGGTGACGAATGCTGGGTCTACTACTTCCGGCCAGAGACTAAGCAAGCCAGCATGGAGGGGCGACATTCATCATCGCCGAAAGCAAAGAAGTTTTGTACAACGCGGTCGGCCGGCAAATGAATGCTCACGCTCTTCTGGGACCGTAAAGGCCCAATCCTGGAACATTACATGCCCAGGGGACTCTCTATCAACAGCGAATCATACTGTGATCTGCTTCAAAACCACATAAAAACCTGCAATCAGGTCAAAACGTCGCGGCTTGCTCAGTTCTGGTGTGTTGTTACAGCATGATAACGCGCGGCCGCACACAGCTCCTGCGACAGTAACGAAAATCACGAATCTGCGTTGGAGTGTCTTCCATATCCTACATATTCACCGGACCTCGCACCGAGTTATTATCATGTGTTTGGACCCCTCAGGGAGGCACTCGGTGGCAATAAGTTCAGCACGGACGATGAGGTGAAAGTGACAGTGCGTACGTGGCTACGCATTCAGTCAGAAGAGTTTTTTGTCTTGCGGAATCCAAGCATTAATGAAGCGCTGGCACACTTGCGTTGAACGTGGTGGGGACTATGTTGAAAAGTGATTAAGTGCTTTCACTCCTATTTGTGCATATTCTCTAAATAAAAAAATATAAAGGTTACTTTATGACATATATATATATATATATATATATATATACAAATTGCTACTTTTTGTATAGGTTTGCCTTTTACAACTATTGCTTTCAGAAACAATTTGTATTCTAACAGACTTCTGTAGTTTTCGGTACAAAACTGGCTATAGAACACATGAGGAAGGACAAGGGAGGACATGGAGGTCGGATCATCAATATCAGCTCATTAGCAGGTTGTTATTGATGTTGTTGTTGTTTCTGTTGTTGTTGTTGTTATTACTGCTGCTTCTGATGCTGTTGTTGTTGCTGCTGTTGTTGTTTTGTCATTGTGTATGTTGTTGTTTTTGTTGTTTATGTTGTTGTTGTTACTGTTGCGGTTGTTATTGTTGTTGCTGCTGTTGTTGTTTTGTCATTGTGTATTTTGTTGTTTTTGTTGTTGATGTTGTTACTGTTGCGGTTGTTATTGTTTTTGTTGCTTTTGTTGTTGTTGTTTTATAGTTGTTGATGTTGTTGGGGTTGTTTTGTCGTTGTTCCTGTTGTTTTTTTTTTTTGCTGTTCCTATTGTTCTAGTGGTTACTGCTGCTGATATTGCTGTTGTAGTTGTTGCTGTTGTTGTTGTTTTGACATTGTTTCTGTTGTTGCTTTTGCTATTGTTGTCGGTGTTACTGCTGCTGCTGTTGTTGTTGTTACTGCTGCTGTTGTTGTTGAGACTAAGAGCCATCATATTAGAGCGTAAAAAAATTATAGAAGTATATTTCTGAAATTATTGAATGGCTTGGAATAAGGAATTTATTCTTTCTGTTTTTTATTTTTTTATTTGTTGGAACATGATCATTCAAGACAGGCTATAAGAGAAAATAGCCTTTATAACAAGCAATAACGCGTGAGTTACAAAAACTAAACCTTAGTAAAACGAATATAAACATTCATAAAGTCAAGAGTGAAAGACAAATAACAGTGACGAAGGGTGCATGTACACGCGAGAGAATGCGCGGAATTCCAAGTCACAATTATTTCTTTAAAGTAATACATTGCTTTTAATTGTATTACTACAATGTTAATTGTCTGACCTTTTCTGTAAAACTCTTGCGGGTTCTTGTGCGTTTATTCACCGGGAAATTAATATTGTGGAAATTTATTACCCAAACCGAGCACCGTACTCTTTCTTGACTGAAAAAGTGTCATTTCACATTGTGAGCTCTCCCCCCTGCCCCGTTGTTTAGAATTTTTTAAAAAACACGACTGCCGTTCGCTTGCCGTTAATTTAAACCCTAAGGGTAGTCACGTAGCACATTCAGCCGTAGGGGAGTGAAGTGTTATAGACTTCGATGTACTGGGTCCCAGCTTTATGAGGTAGGGTGGCCTGTTCCCTTCCTCGCTGCCGTTGCCTTCTCTAACTCAAGATGAGAGTCAGGTACCCTTTTACAGCTGGTTAGACTGATGCGGGACACCTGTTCCCTTTCTCGCTGCCGTTGCCTTCTCTAACTCAAGATGAGAGTCAGGTACCCTTTTACAGCTGGTTAGACTGATGCGTGACACTACCAAGCTTTGAATATGAAACCCGGTAACTTATTGCGGAAGCGGAGTGTTAGAGACTTCACCATACTAGGTCCAGCATCGAGAGGTGGGGAGACCAGTTTCCTTCCTCGCTGTCTTTTCATTTCCTAACTACCGCAATAAGTTACCGGGTTTCGGGTTCAAAGCTTGGTAGTGTCACGCATCCGTCTAACCAGCTGTAAAAGGGTACCTGACACTGATAGGGACTTGAAAGCTGATGATGAGGATGATGATGATGACTAGCAATTCCCTAGACTTAAGGGTCTTTTATATTTGGACATGCGCCCTAATATAACCGACTAGGTTGAACGGGACGTGCCTCACCAAAACGAGACAAAACTTTAAAAAAAAAATTCCAGTAAGTTGTATTTTTTCATGTTTACAAAAAATAAGGACAAAAAAGGGGACGGGGTGGGTAAGAGATTTGTGACGTCGCGTAAGGGGGGTGGCAAAAATGTGACAACACCACGGCCTAGACACTGCGATTGAATTTGCCGAACTGGAAAAAAGAACGGTGCTCGGTTTGGGTAATAAATTTCCACAATATTAATTTCCCGGTGAATCAACGCACAAGTACCCTGTTGCGTTTTCCTTCGAAACGAGGTCGCGTCATAGTCTGAGAGTCTGACACAATGACGCTTTTGTTAATGAAGTTTCAATTAGCCACCTTAAGGCTGCAGTAACTGCTTCTACCTCCATCCTCATGCAGGAAGTTGTGATCTTGTAAGTCCCGCTATGTTCGGCAAAGATTTTGTCCTTTATCATAGCAGACAAGCCGCAACCTGATTTCTCACCACGGATCACAGACCCATCTGTATACACAATAGCATTATTATCTCCGGCATGATCAAGTATCAGTTGATTAATTTCCAGTTCTGCTTTTCCCATTGCTCCAAGTTCTACACTCTCTGCAAGGCTTATAATGATGTCTTGCAGGCAGTTAATCCAGTTCTCTTCTGACAACTCCTTTCTTCCTCTTTGAATATATTTTCAAATGTGGTCACCTGCTTGATCGTTGTCTCTGCCTGTGACATTCCCCTCTGTCGCGAGTATGGAAATAGAGAATGTCTCAGTTTAGACAGAATATGAATGAGTAATGTGAAAGTAGAGAAAATTTCAGTCACTAATGGAAATATGGAGAGAGGTATGACTTCTGGAAAGAAGAGAGATATAATCAGATATCTTAGGTCTACTTCACAGCCATACTCGGACTCTGTTTAAGACGTCATTCCCTCGTCCGTCCTCCAATACTAAATAGAATAATCTACTACAGTAAGGACTATCACAGCAAACATTAAGTAACAGTAAGAATAGAGTGAATTCTGACCGCTTAGACATATATATATATATATATATATATATATATATATATATATATATATATATATATATATATATATATATATATATATATATATATATATATATATATATATATATATATATATATATATATATATATATATATATATATATATATATATATATATATATATATATATATATATATATATATATATATATATATATATATGTATATATGTATATATGTATATATGTATAGATATATATATATATATATGTATATATATATATGTATATATATATATATATATATATATATATATATATATATATATATATATATATATATATATATATATATATATATATATATATATATATATATATATATATATATATATATATATATATATATATATATATATATATATATATATATATATATATATATATATATATATATATATATATATATATATATATATATATATATATATATATATATATATATATATATATATATATATATATATATATATATATATATATATATTTATTTATCCTGCAATAGGCTGAGCGTAAGTAATCCAAGAATACAGCTTTGTATGCTGAATAATGGCAGAATGAACTGATTTGCCGAGAGATCAATATCAGGTGGTGATTTGTAATATAAACTCCGCCAATGCCGGTCCCAAGCCCGGATGAAAAAGGAGGAGGGCGGCCTGCATGGAGGCCGTAAGGAGGCAGCCCGTCCACCATGCAAAGGCACAACAGGCCAATCACCTGTTTGCTTTAAATCATGATTACGCGAACTACAAGAGAGAAAACCGGACTGATTCTAAAGGCGACGAACTGGAACGGACTACGGACTACGACTTATGGAACTTGGAACACAAAAAGTATAAATGGGAAGGAAGAGGAGCTGGTGGAAGAGATGAGGAAAGCAAAACTAGAAATCCTGGCTATAACGGAAACGAAGAAAAAAGGACAAGGAGTTATGGATCTCGATGGCAACACGTTGCTCTACAGTGGTGTACCCATATCTGAAAGAGCTAAAGGGGGTGTGGGTTGCATTGTGGCCCAAAATCAAAAAGATAGTATCAAGGGATGGAACTTTGTCTCGGAGCGCATTATGGTTGTAAAACTAAAAGAAGGAGAAACCATAGTCAACCTGGTCATAGTGTATGGGCCAAATGAGGATGAGAGAGCAGAGGTCAAGGAGGAATTCTTCGAGCTGCTTCAAAGGACAGTGGATGACTGCCTAGATGAAGTTATTATGCTCGGAGATTTTAATGCCAGAGTTGGAAATGACCATGCTAAATGGGGTGGAGTTATCGGAAGATATGGAGAAGATACTCTCAATGACAATGGAAAGCGACTCCTTAGATTCTGCAGTGAGCAGAATCTGATCATTACAAACACAAAGTTCCCCCATAAGCGCATACATGCATACACTAGATGTGAACCAACCAAGAATGAGAAGTCAGTGATCGACTATGCCATTGTTCGGAGAAGCTCATTCAGATATGTCCGAGATGCAAGAGTCTGGAGGGGGCCAGAGATTGGAAGTGATCACTACCTGCTAACAATCAAACGAACAACTGAAAGAGTTGCTCAGCCTAGGAACTGCCCAACATCACGGAAGAAACCAAGTAAACGAGCAGGAGAAATGAGCATTAGGACCTACAAGCTGAGAGAGCCAGAAATTAAGACCAGATATCAGGGGCTTATTGCTACAGCAGTGAGCAACACAGAAGAACGACCTGATGACTTGGAAACCCTCTGGAATAAATTCAAGGATATCATAAAGACAGCTGCTGCAGAAGCATGCGGTGAAGTCTGACTTGGGAACCAGAGAAAGAGGACACCTTGGTGGACAGAGGAAGTCAAAGAGAAAATAAGAGAGAAGAAAATGGCATGGAAACAATACTTAGGAGCTAAAAACACAACAGGACAAATGGAAAAATATAGAGAATATGTGACACTCAGAACAGAAGCAAAGGACAAAGTGCTAGCAGCAAAACAGAAGTCCTGGGAAGAATTTGGAGAAAAGCTAGAAAAAGATGCACAAGAAAACCAGAAATTGTTCTATAAGACCCTAAAGAACATGAGGAAAGAAAAACAATGCCCTCTCAAATTTATAAAGGACAAGCAAGGCAATTTGCTTACTGCCCCGAAGGAAGTAATGGAAAGATGGAAAGAATATTTCTCAGAACTCCTGGATGGTGAGCATGATGAAGCATCAGAAATGATAACCACTAGCACAGAAGAGAAAACTAATGATGGTGAAGATGACATAAAGATGGAAGAACTGAGGGCAGCACTAGAGAAAATCAAGATGGGCAAAGCAGCAGGGCATGATGGTATAACACCAGAAATGGTTAAGTACATGGGAGCATCAGGCGACCTATTACTCTTAAAGGTCCTACAGGCAGCATGGTGCAACAAGACCATACCAAAGGATTGGGAGATTGCCATCATAACACCAATTTTCAAAAAGGGTGACAATCGACAATGTGGAAACCATAGAGGCATATCCCTTCTCAGTGTCCCTGGTAAAATCTACTCTAGAATCCTAGAGCAGAGACTCCGACGCCTAGCTGAGCCACAATTGGATGAGGTCCAGTGCGGATTCCGAGCAAACCGAAGTACTCAAGACCTAATCTTCACACTCAGACAGCTGAGTGAAAAGGCCCTTGAGTATAAGAGTGAGATCCATCTTTGTTTCATAGATCTGGAAAAGGCGTTTGACAGGGTCCCCTGGAGCAAACTTTGGGACTGTTTGGCAAGGAAGAATATTCCAGCACCTCTGATTCATGCTATACAGAGCTTCTACAAGTCTTGCAGAAATTATGTGAGGACAGCAAACCATAAGTCAGAAGAGTTCAGAACCACCACTGGTGTAAGACAAGGTGATATCCTATCACCTTACCTCTTCATACTCCTTATGGACGATGTCATCAAGGCATGTAAGGAGAGAACAAGAAAGTATTCAGTGGGGTACTGGAAGATGAGACAGGTCTATATTTCGGAGCTGGCATTTGCTGATGATGTTGCCCTGATTGCTAAATCAGAGGCACATCTGCAATCCAACCTGCAAGTCTGGAAGGAAGAGCTGGAGAAGAGAGGGATGGTCATAAGCAGCTCTAAAACAAAATCCATGGTGATATCACGAGAAGAAAGAAAACATCAGATTAAGTTGGGAGAACAAGTCCTGGAGCAGGTCGACCACTTTAAATATCTCGGAGCTATTATAGACCGAAAGGGAGGCATCAAAGAAGAGTTGGCCACTCGAAAAGCAGCGGCTGGGAGACTTTTTCAGGCCATAAATCGAGGATTCCTCAGCAAGAAAGAGGTTGGTAAGAAAACGAAGATGGCTGTATACCGCTCCACCTATGTCCCAGTCTTGACATATGGATGCGAGTCGTGGGCAATGACTACAACCCACAAAAGCCAGATCCAAACCTCAGAAATGAGCTATCTGAGGAAAGTGGTTGAAGTAACAAGAAGAGACATGGTCCGCAACCAGACGATCCGTCAAGGCCTAAAATCCCATCCGCTGCAGACCCAAATAGAACAGTCCCAACTAAGATGGTTTGGCCATGCCTGCAGAATGGGAGAAGATCGGCTACCACGACAAGCATGGGAAACAAAGAGCCAGGGATCCAGACCTCCAGGACGACCCAGAGTCCGCTGGGAGGACAACATTAGACAATCTTTGAAGGACCGAGGACTAGAATGGAACCAGGCCAGGAAGAAGACAGCTGATAGAATGGTCTGGCGCTCTCTCTTCCAAACCTCTACACCTCACGGTAGAAGGGGAACGACTAAGTAAGTAAGTAAGTAAGATTTGTAATATAATTCAATCAATCAATACCCTTCAGCTTCCAGAGGAGCATTGGCCTTCAACAAACACATGCCAAGTCTTCCTGTCCTGTGCCATCCGCTCAAGTTCTGTCCATGTTTTCCTCATCATTTTTACCTCTGTATCCAGTTCTCTTCTCCGTGTGTTTTTGTCTACCTCTGCCTCTCGTTCCCTGTGGATTACAGAACAAGGACTGCCTTATAATATTATAACAGGTCTCCTCAATGTTTGTCCTATCCATCGCCAGCGTCTTCTTCTCAACTCTTGTTCCACTGGCACTTGTCTGGTTCTTGTCATGAATTCCATATTTGTGACTTTGTCGTACTATTTCAGTCCTTCTATTCTATGCAATTGGGGGGGGGGGGGTTCAGAGTGGCTCAGGGGTATGGCGTCCGCCTCGTATTCAAGAGGTACCGGGTTCGAATCCCAGTTGAGGGATTATAACTTATTGAAATATTGCTACGGAGTTCGTGCAGTGTACCGCGTGATAGAGACCTCTTGCTTAAATAGCAAGATAAAGTCTGCAGGTGGCTTTTGCACGTGCACTAGATGAAACAAACTCAGACGTAAGACCTAGGGGAAAGATTCCGTGGGCGACTCAAGATACAGGAAAAGGACGTAATCTGCCGCAACAATGGCGGTTCTACGAGCGACCGGTGTTTGCGGGACGAGACAAGGGCGGCACCAATAAAATGGTAGAAAATTTATCCCGTGTCCACGGGTTCTCTGTAATTCAAAGAAACAGGGAAATAATCGTTCTCTAAAAGAAAGGTACAATAAAAGGACATATTGCCGGATGCCACTGCCCACGTGCAGAAGGGTGGAATTTAGCCTGTCCAACGTAAGATTGACATGACCAATGCCAGAAATAGCACTATTAGGAGCTATAAGACGGAAAAGTGTGCCCCCAACTAATTTAAATCAGTAAAATATTACTTCAAAAGCTGTTATAAGTATTTAAAATGACTGAGACATACGGGTACAGTTCATTCAAAATGACTAAATCAACTATAAATTTGAATATATATATATATATATATATATAAATATATATATATATATATATATATATATATATATATATATATATATATATATATATATATATATATATATATATATATATATATATATATATATATATTGTGTGTGTGTGTAGCAAATTTAATAATCAATTATAGTTAACGATGTAAAATAAATAAAAGTGGTGCGAAATAAGAATTTTTTCTTTAAAAATTCATCTTTGGTGATGATCTGGATTTGGTGTTGAAAAATTTTCTTAAGGAAAAGAGTTCACAGCTCTGAATGGGTACTTAGTTTCAAGTAAGATGTCGGTTGGCTTCTGCTCCAGCCGATGCTTGGTCAAGTCTGGTGGCCGCAACACGTCCCTTCTAGTATCGTAGAATAATTGCGAAGATGGTCCAGCGTCTTTTAAGACCCGTCTGCTGTTGGTGTCTGGCTTTGACTGAACGCCACTTATACCACACACTTGTTCCACAGACTAGTACCATCAATTGGTACCACCGACTAGTATTATTAAATAAAAGAGAAACAAATACCCTCCTGAGTAATGGGTATCCAGACACAAAAATCAGGTGTCCCTCTCTTTTATTCCACCATCCCATCTGGCTCAGAACTTTACCCTCTCTGAGCGTTAATGTTAATCCGAGTGAGTAGAAACACCCATTGCGTTTATATAAAACACACACACACACACACATACACACACACACACACACACATCCACACACACACACACACTCACACACACATATACCCTTCAAAAGAAGTTAAGGACCAGTAGGTGAAAATGACCCAAAAATAATAAAAATTATAAAAATTTTATTTCATAAGCAATTAATCTGACATTGATTTTTCTCGAACAACAAACATTCAACAAGTGCTGCGTGGGCCACCAGCATACCGTGTGGCTAGTGTTTAGCTCAGCATGCACGCTGAAAAAATTCTGCTGAGACACCAAAATGTGGGTGTTTTTAATGATGTCTGAGCATGAAAAAAATACCTGCCATTCCAAAAATGCGTGATGCATGTGGGAGACTATAGTGTTGGTCTTGAGCTGTACTCACAAAATTGTCTTTATAAGCAACACAAGTGCTGCATAACCATTGCACAACAATATGCCTCAACGACGAAAGCTGAGTGTTGTGGATAAAGGAAGAGCCATTGCGTGGTTGCAGGAAGGTCTTACTGTCCGAAATGTCGCTCTGAGGCTTGCATGAAAATAGTGTTGATTGTCACTGATAAGCTTGTCATGTTATATATTGAAGTGCTGTGTTTTTATTGTTCATTTTCATTTCACTTTGCACCCTTAATAAAAATGGTCCTTAACTTCTTTTGAAGGGTATATATATATGCATTAATTGAAAAGGTTAATAGAATAATTATGTACATTATTTCTGTCATCATCCACTTCTTCTTCTTTGATCCATAACCGCCAACCGTCAAAGCGGTCAGCGGCCATAACGCCTGGTGGCGTCTTGTAGGGCAGCAACAAATTGATTCCACTTTGCTCGGTCGGCGGCCATCCTTCGTACAGTGCCCCAACTCTGGTTCATTATTTGCATCTCAGCTTCCACAGTTCTCCGCCAAGTTGTTTTTGGTCGGTCTCTCTTTCGCTTTCCCTCGGGGGTCCATAGCATAGCTGTTCTTGTGATGGTATCAGGGTCCCTTCTGAGGACGTGGCCAACCCAACTCCAGCGTCTGCCAGCTATAATGGTGTGCATGTCCTCCTGGTTACTCCGAATAAGTAGTTCTTGGTTGCTGATGGTGTTTGGAAAAAAGATTCGGAGAATTTTCCTTAGGCATATTGTGTGGAAGGAGGACAGTTTCGACATTTCCTTCTCTGTTACTCTCCAACATTCCGCACCATAGAGAAGCAGAGAAAGTACACAGCTCTCATACAGTCTTAATTTGGTGTTTGTGCTGTACTGGGAAGACTTCCACATGTTGTTGAGACAGCAAAGGCTGTTCTCGCTTTATTCATTCTGTTGTTAATGTCCTTGCTTGTTCCGCCGTCAGGTGTTACTATGCATCCTAGGTAAGTAAATGTGTCTGTCTGTTCTAACTTCTGGTTCCTTACTGTTATTGGCTCAGGATTGCCCACATTTAGTGTCATGACCTCTGTCTTCTTCAGATTGATGTTCAGGCCAACCTGCTGGCCATACTTATTCAGTATATCGGTTTTGTCTTGAATGTGTTGATGTGAATGCGCGAGTAGTGCAATGTCATCTACATATTCCAGATCTTCCAGTGTAGAAAACGTTGTCCATCTAATTCCTCTTGGACTGCCCTCTGTTGTCTGGCGATTTACTCAAACTATGGCTGTCAAAAATAATGTTGTTGATAAGGGGCATCCCTGTCGTACTCCTGTTTTCACTTCGAAAGTTACATTACTCAATCCAACACTGCACGTAAAGTTAGAATAGAGGCTTTTTATGATGGAAACAATGCGGCTGTGAATTCCATAAGCCCTCAGAATTTTCCATAGGCTGTCCCTGTGTATGCTGTCGAAAGCCTTTTCAAAATCAACAAAGTTAATGTACAGCTGTCTCTGCCATTCTGAGCACTGCTCTATAATGTTCCTGAGGGTAAATATATGATCTGCACAGCTTCTGTTCTTTCTAAAGCCCGCTTGTTCTTTCTTCAGTTTATGGTCAACTGCGTTTGAAATTCTCTGAATGATTATCCTGCCTAGTATTTTGCTGGGAACTGAGAGGAGGGTAAGTCCTCTCCAGTTGTTGCAGTCTGCAATGTCGCCCTTCTTGGGCAATTTGACAATTATTCCTTTACTCCACTCTGTTGGCGTTGTCCCTGTTTCCCAGACTTGTGCAAATAGTAGTTCTAATAGTTCTGCTGCTAGTTCGGGGTCTGCCTTGAATAACGCAGCATTTAGATTGTCGTGACCTGGCGATTTTCCATTTTTTAACCCTTTGATAGTGTTAATGCTTATTTTCGTTATCCAGGGATAATGGCGTAAATAGGTTCTAAATTCCAACTTTACTGAAAACCACCATGTATGTTAAATGTTTTGTCTCCTTTGTGCATTAACTTCTTCTGTATTGGGTACCATACCCTCAATGACTGGAAACTACCACTGATACCGCCGAATGTGATTCCTTCAGTGATAAAGTTAGTGTTATTGATATTGTGTGGATACAGTTTATAAATATGGCCTCATAACTTATAGCATAATGATGCACTTCTCATTGAAGATGACCATCACGATTTTCCTCAAAGGACTCCGTCCTCCCCTTCTCCACCAAGGCTGCTCCCCGGCAGTTGAATAATCATCGTCAGCTATATATATCCAAGGCCTAATCATAAATAGTGGTGCACTTCCTCTAGAAGATGCACATCACCATATTCCTCAAAGGAAAGACTGCGCACACAGCAGTCTGCAGTAATATAACCTGCATAATATCTATATATGGCCTACAACGTCATGTCTTCCTCTCAGACTCTATATATGGCCTAATCTTCTCAAAAATGTCTATGGCCTACAAAATAGTCTCTCTACCTCTCGGACTCTTCATAGCGCCTACATAGACTATACATATGGCCTACACAGTCATGTCTTCCTCTCAGACTCCATATATGGCCTAATCTCCTTCACAAAAATATCTCATAAGCTGCATCCACCGCAGTCATAAATATTAATACATACCATCCTCCAATAATCTAACACATGGGAGAATACATATGCAGGAAGAATATTCAGATACAGGCCTGTTCAAAAAGTCTCCACCGAGACACACATTGAAAAACACTCTACCATTTTCACCGAACACTGGTCGGGAACACACACTTAGAAAAACACCTTCGTTGACTTCACTCTGTCAACGCCAGAACCCAACTCCCAGCGGTCACAAAAACTCCCGCCTAAACAGTCACGGGACTTCGCAGTTCACCACCGCTCAGTCCCTTCCACGGACTAGCCGTGCGAACTATTTACAGTTCTAACAATACAGACCAGCGCTCATGACGCTATCTGTACACTATGACCTCTATCAATATTTGTTAACCCAATTCATCGTTAATCAAGTATACAAGCGATGTAACCCTTAGTTTACTGTGACCAACCCATATACAAAGTATCACCTCCCTTTTTAACCTTAACAGATAGCTTTGATGATTTCTTCTTTTCGTGGAATGTCTGTATTTACGTCTAAGTCACTTTCAGCCTCAGGAACATTCAGCTGAGTCTCTGGTGGTTCCTTATTCAGTGTTTCTCTGAAGTGCTCTGACCATCTTGTTTCCTGCCCCTGTGTTGTCGTGATGAGATTTCCTCGCTTGTCTCTTACTAACGTTATGTTGTTTGCACCTCGTTTTCCACTGATAGTTTTAGTTATTTTATAAACTGTGCTTTGTTCATTTCTCAGTGCTGCCTCGTCTGCCTGTCTTGCAAGGTCATCCAGAAATGTCCTTTTGTTAGCACGGGTTTGACGTTTTACTTCCTTGTCCAGCTGACTGTACTGTTCACTATATATTGCCTTTAACCTGGGAGACTTAGCTTCTGTTTTCTTTCTTTTCATTTCCTTTCTCTTCGCTATGGCGTTTAGCGTTTCTGGTGTTATCCAGTCTAGGCTCTTTCTTTCCTGGAATCCCAAGCATGACTTGCTGCTTTCCTTGTATATTGTTGAGATAGTGTTGAATTTTTGGTCGACATCATCAGTCTCTGTTCCTTCCTGGCTTTTGGTAATCTGATATCGTCTCTTTACGTCGATCACGAGCGCTTTTCTGGTGAGGAGGTCCTTAAGTTTCGTGATGTTATATCTTTTCTGTTTGACTGCAACTGGTCCAGCAGCTCTGCGTTTCACCTTCAGTCTTGCTACTACTAGGTGATGATCACTTCCCACATCTGCGCCTTTTCTTACTTTCACGTCTTGTAGTGCATGTCTCCATCTGCCATTGATCATTATGTGATCTATCTGGTTTCTGTCTCGTCCGTTTGGTGATTCCCATGTTAACTTGTGCACTTCTTTGTGTTGAAAAAGTGTTCCTCCAATGACCAGGTTGTTAATACTGCAGAAGCGTATTAATTTGTCCCCATTCTCATTTACTGTTCCACTGCCGCATTTCCCCATTACTCTTTCGTTATAATTATTGTGTGTTCTAACTTTCGCATTTAGGTCTCCCATTACTATAATAAGACCGTACCCGGGTACAGTTTCCATTTCCTTATGTACCTGTTGATAGAACTCGTCCTTGATCTCTTCATCGCTGTAGTTTGTTGATGCATAGCATTGTATAATTGTGGTGTTGGTGAATCTCCCTCTCAGTCTTGCTCTTATCAGTCTGTTGTTAATGGGTTTCCATTCCAGTAAAGACCTTTCCATTCTTTTCTTAAGGATAATGGCTACACCTTCGTTGTGCTGACCATCCTCTCTACCAGAATAAAGTACTGTTTCCCCCTGTAGCTGTTTTTATTCTCCCCATTCCTGTCCATCTGCTCTCGCTTATTCCCATGATGTGCAATTTGTAATTCATCATCTCTGCTGTGATTTGTCTCAGCTGTCCTGCCTCATTCATTTGTCTTCTGACGTTGAACCTACCAGGAAAAACCAATTCTGGTTTCAGGGTACACAAGCTGCCATACCGCTACAAGGTACAGGTACCATTTGATGGCAGTCATCATCCACGCCCTGCTCTATTGAAACTTGGGACTACCTCCTTGGAGTGTAAGTGCACAAGATGCTAAAACTCCTTGTCTTGTCCTTTAAAGTGGAATCCTGATCCTACTCCTTGCTCTGGATTGTCTAACTGACTTCTTGACGAGTTGAATTTATCAGTGCTGTAGACTTAAAAGGCGCTAGATTATAAGACAACATTCGGCCCACTCATCCTCATTGCTACTATATGACAAGGCTTCAATCATAAGTGTTGTATTTTAACATTTCAAATGCCACTAATAGCATGCAATTTGTGTATGTGGGTGGGGGTATATTCCCACTACCTTTCACCGAAAATTCCTGCGTGACACATAAAATGTAATTTTTACAAGTCACTTCCCATATAATGTATTCTGTCTTCCGTTCGTTATCGATCATGTTTACACTCACGACTTCATAGATCTATAGATCTATTACAGACAACATCTTTCTTGATGAATAACTTACGGTAACCATTGTCCATAAAAAATCTGCCCGGAAATGATTATATGATTTACCTGGTCCAGCAAACAACTTTCAAGCAAAAAACTCGGCCGGACAGAAAATATTATCAAAGATAAAACAAATGACTGTGGCCATCTTAAGGTTGTTTACGTATTAATCGAGCGCTACAATTCCTGTCTGGTCCGAAATGTGTTACGCATTCGTCAACAACATTTCACTCTACACATCCAGGTGCCAATATGGGTTCAAACGAAAGTCAGTGATTACAACAATCAGTAAAGATGGTCGATGAAGCTCCAATATGACAAGAATTGAAGGAAGCAAATGTAAAAAATTAACCGAAAACTCCAATACTGTCAGCGGTGGGAAAAAAAAGTGAAGAGCACAGAATGACTTACAGGAAAATGGGACGATCGAGGTTATTTTGTCACAGTGTTCCCAGCCCATAGTCACTGGCCAATATGACAAGCTGATGATGAAGAAGGAATAGTAATCTCTGCTTCAAATGCGCTGTGGACATTATTTTAAGGGCTGCAAGACCTCTCCTGAGTTTCTGTATGATGTCATAAACATGGTACTTATACCATAGACGGCGATCGATGGTAACTAAAAGGTACAAGGGGATTGACATAAGTCTTGGGCCTGACCATGAAGGACATGTCACAGAGAGCTGAAATTTTGTATAGTGTTTATTCCTTTTCAATATAACCACCGTCTGAATTGACACACTTCTGCCATCTCTGCTTGACCTTGAAAAGACCTTGGGAGTAGAACACCCTATTTTTCAAACTAAACCAGTCATCACAAGCCAGTATAACCTCTTCATCGCTGTCAAAATGATTTCCTTTTAGCTGTTTTTTTAAGATTTGGGAATAGAAAAAAGTCTGATGGAGCCAAATCTGGAGAATATGGTGGGTGTGGAAAAATTTAAATATTCAAATCATTGGCTGCTAGCTGCACAAGCCGTGCTTTGTGAGAGGGCGCGTTGTCTTGAAGCAAAGGAAGATTTTGAGTGCGCGTTATCCCTCGTTTCCTTGTCACAACCTTTCTTAGTTTGGTGAGAAGATCTGCATAGTACTGTCCATTAACTGTGTTGCCACGAGGCAGATAATCTTTCAAAAGGACACCTTTGCCGTCCCAAAAAAAGTCAGCATCACTTTTCCTGCAGATTTCTGGTCTCTAGGCTTGACAGGTGTTGGGGAGCCCGGGGTTTTCCATTGCATGCTGGCAATTTTGGATTCGGGGTCATAATGGTGTACCCAAGACTCATCTACTGTCACCATGGTCTCCAAAAAAAATTTTGACTGACAATTTTTGAGCAACTGTTGACAGCAATTTACCCTCGTTTGCTTCTGTTCATGTGTCAACAGTCGCGGAACCCAGCATGCACACACTTTTCTCATGTTCAGTCTGTTGTGTAAAATTCTATAAACTGTTCTTTCATTTAGTTTTACTCTACTAGCTATCTCCACAATTGTCATTTTTCGATCCTGGCCAATGATTTTCTTCACTCTTGTTGCATTTTCATTGTTGCACTCTGAGGCTGGTCTACCAGATCTTGGGAGATCAGCAACATTTGAGCGGCCCTACTTAAACTGTTGACACCAGTTTTTTACCAAAGTATATGAAGGACAAGAATCACGAAACACTGGTTCCATCTCCCTGTGTATTTCTGTAGGTGTTTTTCCCTGAAACTTCAGAAATTTCATCACAGCTCTGGCCTCCTTCTTTTCCATTGTTTTGTCAAATCTTTGGAGCAGCAGATCCGGTCAATATGGTGCATTGCGCCGTGCACCGTAGCGGGAAAACCCACTGAAGAAACAAACGCGTACTTCACACATTCAGTGCAAATATGATGAACTTTAAATGTGCCAAGTTTCATCTTCCTCCTGTGAATCCTTCATGGTCAGGCCCCAGACTTATGTCAATCCCCTTGTATTTCAGCTTTTCTTCCCTATCAATTTTCTGTCCATTGAGAATATCTGGAAGGTCTGTTTGAGTTGTTTAAGAAGCACAACATCACGCAGACCTTGTTGGGATTGACTTAGGCTTGGAGCATAGAGGCTTTACACCCTTTCCCTCAAAACGTTGCTAATATATACTGCTGGATCTGAAGATGCATGTAAACGTGTGTGTGTGCGCGCGTGCGCGCGTGCGTGCGTGTGTGTGTGTGTGTGTATGTGTGTGTGTGATGCGCTTGTAAATGTTAGATTACATACTAATTTCCAGTTTTTCCCCCGTGTTTTGCTCGATGTAACTCCGTGATCCTCAGATCTAGGAATAACGGACATGAATTTCAGGGCAGAGTGTTGCCAGTAATTTTAATGGAAGGGAAGTGATCCGGAAAATGTTAGGTGAGCAGATTAGATTATGAGTTACATTTCTTGATTAGCTATGATGTTAGGTTAAATTGTAATAGGGGAATTCCCTCGTATGTCCGAGAAGTAAAGTTAGAAAGCGTGTGAACGCTAGTCAGTTCAATTGTGGAGGTTTATTCACTCCGAACTGTTTTGAGCTACGGGTGTTTAGCTATTTGTGGCTAGCCCGTGCAGGTAGGGAGACTGAGTGGAGTTTTTTGAACGGCCGGGTCTCGTATCTGTTTTAGGCGGGAGATGTGTATTCCCGTGGGCAGTGAGTTTGTGGGCAGCGACCGAAGGAGTCGGCCCCTGTATGTGTTTTGGAAAGTATGCCTGTACAGTGCTGAAGATAAGAGGCCATGATTTGTGTAGGCCATTATTTCCTTAGAGAGGATAATTTTTGATATGTAAGATTATTGCAAACTGCCGAGTGTGCAGTATTGTGTGTTTTTTTAGAGGTAAGGATCCATTATTATATTATCAGAGCGCTGATGTGAGGAGTATCTTGAGGATGCCATTTACGTTGTAGCACGGCGATGATGTCCGTTTGCTATCTTTGAGGAGGCCATATTTATGTTAGCACGGCGATGATGTCCATTCGCTAAAAGGATCCATTATTATATTATCAGAGCGCTGATGTGAGGAGTATCTTGAGGATGCCATTTATGTTGTAGCACGGCGATGATGTCCGTTTGCTATCTTTGAGGAGGCCATATTTATGTTAGCACGGTGATGATGTCCGTTCGCTAAAAGGATCCATTATTATATTATCAGAGCGCTGATGTGAGGAGTATCTTGAGGATGCCATTTATGTTGTAGCACGGCGATGATGTCCGTTTGCTATCTTTGAGGAGGCCATATTTATGTTAGCACGGTGATGATGTCCGTTCGCTAAAAGGATCCATTATTATTATGACAGCGCTGATGTGAGGAGTACTTTATTATTGTATTGCTGTAAACTGTAATTTGACCATATGTGTATTCTATATTAACGTACTGTGTTGTGGTGTAATAAACCGTCATTAACTTTCACCTGCCGTTACACCATTCCATGCCTCTGATGTGTGTACCTGTAGTGTGTGAATGTACCTATACACACCTCACTTATGACACCAACACGCAACCGTAGTATTATCAATGGTACCCTCCATATAAACATTAAGTGATTTATCAGTGGTGGCTGATACACAATCCTATTATTATCAGTCTATTATTAACAGTACCAATTACCCTGGGATAGACTTTATCAGCATTTGTTAACAATAATATTGTTATCACAGAGCCAAGATGTCGGCGGAGTTCACACATTCAGCCAAGCGCTTTAATCGATTGTACGTCACTATTATATATGATAGTACATTATTTTATTCTGTGGTCAAGAGAGACAGTGTTCCATTTTTCAAGAATGCACAGTTTTTTTTTTTTTTTGCAAGAAGGCCAGACCAGGTATGTTAAGTCTCGCCAACTAGATAAACTGGTAAAAATAATGAGACCTTGGTAGAAATAGTCATCCCTGGTAGTAGACCAGTCTTTCTAAAGATACACCAAGTAGTCACACTAAGACTCGAAAAAAATTCAAGAAGATAGAAGTACAGCAGAGACAAAGTAGAACAAATTTAGGAACAGCGAGTATTGAGATATATGCTATGACAAGAAGCTTTAAATGACAACAGTTGTTCTTAAGTCATAACCACCTTGACTACTAGAGACATAAGCAAACATAGAAGCAGTGACAGTGAATAAAGAGTATATGGAGAATGAGTAAGGACGATGTTTAGAGTTTTCCATATGGAAATTTTTGCTGTATGAAGGTTACCAGCCTCAGGTTGAAGGTTGGGCAGAACATCTCATTTCAACTGTTGCTGATCTTTATGTAAATAAACTTCGTATTACTGTTCACTGCTATCGGCGTGAAGTATGTTCACAAGATATTAAACCATCAACCATCTGTCTGTCATACGCTGTTATAATCGTCAATTTGATCAGAAGCAACTTAACATCATCATCCAAACTTCCTACTGTTAGGGCAGTGATACGAATACCACTATATCACCACCATCATCATCATCTTTAGAGTATATGCCAACGGCCACACTCACTTAATTTCTTTACTGAAGTTACTCACTAAATTTCTTTACTGAAGTTACTGTTATTTTCTTTACTGGAGTTACTCACTTAATTTCTTTGCTGAAGTGTTGGATCGTTCAGTTCTAATGGTAAAGAACTTCATTACGCGAATGGTTACAAAGGAACAAAAATGTCAGAAAATGTTCTTCAAAACGAACTCCAACAAGTAGTGTTTAACTGGTCACTTACTGGCAGCACACAAGTCTGTGATGACTGTACATATATTTTATTTAACGTGACACATACGGAGTGGGACACACAAGACGATCATGGTTACAGATTACAGATGCAAATGTCATACTTTAAAGTTGCTGATCATACTCTTAAATTCTTGGAGATTCTTCAACAATCAAGTCCTCTTCTATCCAAGTGAGCTGAGGATCACTTCTGTTACCCTCTAATATACATTTTCAATGAAGTCCGTTGACCTTCTTCCAAGGACGTCTATCGTGGTAAACGGATTCATGTTCAAGGATCAATCTTTGATATCATACCCGTAAAATTCCCAGACTTTCTTCATACAATACTTATGTAGCATATATATATAATCCAGACAAAGTCATACATGCAATACAATCAGGTTAGAGTCTTCTGTTGACTAACCTCTCCCAAAATCCATGCCATGACTTTGGCATTGGCGAAACGGCATATTAAAACATGTGAAGCATACAAAATCAATTAACTTCGTTTCCTCGTAGGTATCCTCCCTCTACGGTAATTCAAACAAGGCAATCGACTCCGTTTGTCCATTCTAGGAATGACATACTACGATGGATTCCCGCTAGACCATAACTAGGAGCGGCCTGATACTTCAATTAAAATCAATAAACATTCAATGTGAAATGGGGCGACACTTACATGATACTTCCACTATTGGCTTCGACATGAAGACCAATATATATATCAATAGAAATAATGGCTTCCACAAACTTGCCACGAATACAAGAAATATTCCACGGACATCAACATGGTCCGTACTGCCCCATACAAAACATGACGTCAGAATCCCTAAACTAGGTTACCCGTGAGTCTAAAGCAACTCACACTGCATTGTGCACGTCAGTGCGTGAATCAATCGAACGCACAAATAATATAACTATATAAAGACTGGTGCGTACATTTGGCAGGACCGAAGTCTACCCCCTTAGGTAATAAATGTACGTAACAGCTCCCTTATTACCTCCCCTTAAAAAAATTAATTCTATTAATTTTTTTGAACTTAGTACCCGTGAGAGGTGAGTCAAAACTACAACAAGATATATGAAATGCATAAAGTTATACCATATTAAGAAAAGAATATTAAACGAAATCAATATAACTAAATGATAGTATGCATTAAAGCACACATCCACACTCGACCTACTTTGGAACGATGTGGTAATATTCGAAGTAAAAACAAGTTGAAAATGAAAAATGAAAAAACCATTAAAAAAAGATGATAATAAAATTCAACTAAGTTTTCAAAAAAAAAATTTGAAACATATGATTTCAAAAATGAAAATGAACAGCAACACTGATGATGATCAATGACAAGAGAATCAATAAAACAGAAAAATTGAAAATACAATGTGCAAAAATGAAGCAATGCAAAATTAAACACTTTAAGAATCAACACCCTTAATGTTTTCTAACACTAGTACGGTTGACTAGTGATCTAACAGTGAGATATCATAACTAAGGCCCGTGAATGCAGGTATTACGTGACAACTAAGAAAGTTAGTATGTGTGTGATCCATAATCAATTAAATAGATTAAATTGAATTATTCTAATTTATATATTTCTTAATTACTAACAAATAACCAGTTACTAATATATTCTAAGTAATTCCAATATCACTATCAATATGTCAATGTTCAGTTACAACTAGTTAGTAATCGACGAGACGATGTTCTCAATGTTCCATACACGATAAAATATATTCTCGAACACGATATGTAGTGTAATATGTTCCATAGGAATAACAAATGTATATTTGTCGCTCTTAACAATGTTTCCCTACTAATAAAAAGTTACTGTAGTACCAATGTTCCCGTACTAATAAAATGTTACTCTAATACCACTGTTCCCGTTCTAATAAAACGTTACTATAGTATCAATGTTCCCGTACTAATAAAATGTTACTACACAAGAAGTAATGTTATAATCTATAAGTAAGTATATCATGAAAGTTATACTTATACGAATACTTCAGTTATATAACCAGTCTTTATAGATGTACTATCAATGATAATGTACAAAGTTATTCATGTTATCGGTGAGGATGTTTCAACATCTGGAAGTGGTTTAGTTTCGACAAGTTCGCTTGGGCATCTCGACAAACAGTCTGCGAACACATTCTTCACTCCAGGAATAGCTCGTATTTCAAAATTGAATGGTTGAAGCGCTATAGCGTAACGCGCTGACTTCGATGATTTAACGTTCTTCGTGTTCAGTGCGGTAAGAGCTTTTTGGTCAGATTCCACCACAAAGTGTGAGCCGAGGAGGTAACGTTCCAGTTTTGTGATTGCCCATACTAATGCGAGGAGCTCTTTATCCAGAACGGAGTATTTGAGTTCGCTCTCCGTAAGTTTTCTGGACACGTACATCACCGGAAATAAGGTGCCGTTATATTCCTGCATCAAAACTGCAGCAATAGCGTAAGAAGATGCATCACTGCGAAGAATGAAAGTGAGATTTTTGTTAGGCAACCTCAAAAAAGGTTCATTTGAAAAAAATCATTTTATATAGTCTAACGCCGTTTGGTGATCCTGCGACCACTTTATTACATTAGATGTGCCTTTCTTCAGTAGAGACGAAAAAGGTGCAGTTATAGTAGACAAATGAGGGATGAATTTTGAATAGAACTGTATTAGTCCTAAAAGAGATCTAACTTGTTTTTTTTGTCTTAGGTGCCGAGATGTTTAAAATTTTAGAGACGTTACTGTCTTCTGTATACATGAAACCATGACCTATGCGGTGACCCAGAAATGAGATGTCATGAAAACCGACAAAAGCCTTTGAAGGTTTCGCTGTTAAGTTATAATCCCGTAAGGTAGAAAGTAAAGCTTTTAATCCATGAATATGTTCATCCCAAGAGTCACTGAAAAGACAGATGTCATCTATATAAGTAATGACATCGGGACGATGAGACAATATGCGGCGCATCATGCGTACAAAGGTAGCTGGCGCATTCATTAATCCGAATGGCATAAAATTCCATTGAAAAAGACCCCGTGGCGTCGAGAAAGCGGTGAATGGCTTTGCTTTAGGAGTGAGTGGCACTTGCCAATAGCCCTTTGAAAGGTCAAATTTCGAAAAGAATGTGGCATGAGATAATTTCTCCAATAAGTCGTCTAAAAGAGGTAACGGTTCCGCATCGAATTTTGTAACTTTGTTTAATTTCCTGTAATCTACGCAAAGACGTATATTGTTGTCCTTCTTCCTAATGATTACCATAGAAGAAGAATATGGTGATGAAGATGGTTCAATTATATTTAATTGAAGCATCTCATCCAATTCCTTATCAACCTTATCACGAAAGTGTAAAGGGATAGGATATGGGCGAACTCGAATAGGCGTATCGTCAGTCAGAATAATGTCATGTTGGATGACTGACGTATGACCTGGGATGTCAGTGAGGACATCCTCATACGAGTGTAGAATATTAGAGACTTGCTGACGTTGATCAGCCGAAAGAGTAGATGAGATTGTAACATCATTCCATTTCTCAGTGGAATGGAGTGGTACAACTGGTATTGGTAGTTGTACATCATCGAAAGAAGATTCTTCTTCTTGGATGACTGACAAACTAGAATAGTGTTGAATAGGAGGTGTAGGATCGTCAGTTGCCTGGAACACTGACTGTAGATAATCAGGACGTGAGTAATACTCCTTCAACATGTTAATGTGGAAGGTTTTATGTTTACCATTAACATCAACGATGTAGTCGACATCGGATATTCTTGAGATGATCCTGAAAGGACCTCTCCAGGTAATTAAAAGACGATTGTTATGCGCAGGGAGTAATACAAAAGCTTCGTCACCAGGAATAAGCTGGCGAAGACGTCTATACTTGTTTGCAAATAGACGAGCTTTTTCTTTGGCTTGTTCGGATGATGCAGTAGCTAGTCTACAAGCATCTATGATTCTCTTTCTCAGAGAGATCACATACTCATAAGAGGATTGAGTTTCCTCTTCAATATTCTCGTCAACCAATAAGTCGTGGATTAACGACATCGGACCGCGTGGTTGCATGCCAAAAACTAGCTGGAATGGAGAAAACCCCGTGGCTTGATTTTGTACTTCGCGATACGCGAACAGAGCAGCGGGTATGACCCGATCCCAGTCTTGGGGATGGTCTTGGGTCATCTTACCCAACAACTGCTTGAGTGTCCTATTGAGACGCTCAATTAACCCATTTGACATCGGATGATAAATAGAACTAAGAGATCTGTCTATACCTAATGTCTTCATAACTTGAGACATGGATTCAGAAATGAACTGAACCCCATGATCCGACAAGATTTTCCGTGGAAAACCAATGCGTGAGAAGATTAACATCAATGCCTCTGCTACACTGGCAGATGAAGTGTTCTTGAGAGGGATGGCCTCAGGCCAACGAGTGCACATATCAATGCACGTAAGAATATGCGTATGCCCTCTAGCAGATGGAAGCATCGGACCAATAATGTCTATAGCCATTTTATCAAATGGTCTAATCGGGATGTCCGCAGCTTGAATAGGAGCCGCATGAAATGGACCCCGTACCTTAACTTCCTGACATATCAAACAGGACCGACAATAGAGAGTGATGTCCCTATGGACGCCTGGCCAGTAGAATGCCGAAAGCACTCTGGATTTGGTACGCGAAAAACCCATATGGCCCGCACATTGCGAGTCATGCGCATGTCGTAATATACGAGATCTCATAGAGGATGGGACTAAGATCTGATAACATAAGGATGAATCCTTTTCCCGTATTACTCTAACCAAAATCCCATTTTTAAGTATAAAGTCATGTCTAGATTTTGCAAGTTTGTTGCTGGTATTCTTTTTGTTCACATACTGAAAAATTTTTTTTTAATGAATCATCATTCTTTTGCAATGTTGCAAACAACTCCCGTGAAATAGGAGCATCATCATCACAAGTGGTATGAACTGTAGGTTCAATAGGTGTATCATGCGACATATTAGTAGCTTGCGCTCTAGTCACTACTGCATTTGCAGTTTGAATATGTCGCTCTTCCCATTCAGCTATTTGCTGTGGTGTACACTCTTTAATACCATGTATGCGACCAAGTATTACATCACAAATTGGATTCGGAAGGAGACATGCCTGGATCTTTCCTGAAAAAAATGGTGTATTAAGGTCAATAATAGCAGTGGGAAATGTTTCAACGGTGCCACCAAAAGTCACACACTTGACAACCCTGCCCGTGGCACAACTTGGGTTGATCAGCGAAGTCCGGACGCCCACAGTACTACAACCTGAGTCAAATAGGAGAGAGCATGAAATGTTGTTGACAAATCCCTTGTTAAACTTAAGAGAGCCCTGTCCCTGGTGTACTGACGCAGCAGTGGCCGTACAGACTACAGGTAGACTAGGCAAGGTATGTCCGCAACGCAGCGTCGTGATCGCCTTAGGCTGGAAAAGAGTCGAGCATTCTGGACAGTCTTTCACCTGGGTACAATCAAGAGAACAAGACATAGCATTGTGAGTTTCAGCTACTTTACCCTGTTCAATGTTAGCCTGTGTATCACTTAAAGCGACATTAGAATGTCTACCCGTATTACTCGACGATCTATCTCTACGACGCGATCGATTTTGATTATTTGCATTAAAATTGCCATAATTGTCGTTTCTGCTTGAGTTAAAATTTGGATGAGTCCGATAATTTGTATAATTAAAGTTATGATGTTCTTTAAAATTTTTATTCCAAGAACCTTGTCTGTTTTGCGGACCCTGAGATCTTGATCTCCAGTTTTGTTTATTATAATGTCCTTGATTATTTTTAAAATTATTGTTACCAAAATCTCGCGATCTGTGAGCTTGGTTCCAAGAAACATTAAATGGAGCAGATTGTTGAAATTGCTTCCCTTTGTAAAAGTTATCATTGTTAAAATTGTAATTATTTCCCTTATTGACATACCTGTCAGCACTAAAGGAACGATTTCGTGAAAAATTGTTTTGTTGTGCTGCAAAAGCAACAGGCAATTCATTCTTAATCTGTGCATTACTTAGATCCATGGTTGGGTGAGCAGTGCAGAAATTTTTTGCATGTTCTTCTAAGTCTTTCATAGATAAAGTTTTCCGTTCGTGTAAAAATGCGAGAAATGTAGGATTTACAGACGATAGTACCTTATCGCGCATCAGTAAATCGAAGAGACCTTCATACGACTTTTCAATTTTGGATAATTCGATCCATCTTTCTAGGGTTAGTCGTATTTGTGACAGAAAATCACTGAAATTTCTGCTTGATTGCGGTAGCAATGTACGAAATCTTAATCGGTATTCATCTTCTGTCATTTGAAATTTCTTCAGAAGTGCGGCTCTAAGAGCATTATAATCATTCTTCTCATTAATACTGGTAGTATGATAAACTGCTAAAGCATCCCCAGTAAGTAACCTGGATAAATATGTGCAATACAGTGTTTTATCCACGTTATAAGACCTACAAGTGGCCTCAAATCTATCTAGGAAAAATATTACGTCATCCGACGGGGGATTAAATTTAGGTAATTTAAGGTGAATTTCCTTAAAATGATCATGTCTGGATGAAGTTTGGCTTTCAAAAGTTCTCTGAGAATTAGCTTCCTGAGTTAACCTAAGTCTCTCATATTCTGACTCTGCTAATTTTAGTTCATGCTGTCGTTTTTTATCATTCTCTTCCATCTCAAGCTGAAGTCGTTTTTGTATTATATTCAGCTATTAATCTTCTTTCTTCCATTTCTTTTTGTTTATTTTCCATTTCCTTTTGTTTATTTTCCATTTCCTTTTGTTTAACTTCCATCTCAATTTTAAGTCTTTCTTCAGCCTCCCTTTGCTTCTGTTCTGCCTCTCGCTGAAATCGTTTCTCTTCTAATTCAGCGGCTAATCTCATTTTTTTCTCCTCTTCCTCAGCTATAAATTTCCTCTTCTTTTCATCCTCCTCAGCAGTTAATCTCATTTTTTTCTCATTCTCCTCAGACTCAATCCGTTTTTGATCTGCCTCAAATTGAAGTTTTTCTAGTCTTAAAGTTTCTAACTTTCTCTGTTCGGCTTCTATTTCTTGAGCTTTCTTATATTCTGCAAGTGCAAATGCTTTTGCTTCATCAGGAGCCATCTGAAGAGCTTTTGCTTGCTTAATGAAATAATCTAGTGAATACATTATGCTTTATAAGTAGTCACAATACTCTTGATTTATAAAATGATAATTAATCAATGTAAATTAATTAACCTTGTTACTTTGCCAAGTGTACGTCGTTCCTGTCCTAGAACGGTATCTTTTGTTATCATATAGTTAATGAAATATATCAATAATCAATATAGTAATTTATGTAATGAAATGTCATGAAAGCAACAACGTGAAAGACAATAGAAACATTACCGACAAGACACGATAATCAAAGACGAGTGAACACAATCGTAGAAATCAACAAAAATAGAAATGTGTAACTAAAATAGAATATCGTAAAAATTTACGATGACAACTACGATCAGATACTCAACAGGACAATTGACAACACAGTGTAAAAACATAGGTTTTGTAAAAAAAAAACTGAACGACAGGAAAGGTGAGACGGACGCATAATACAAACAAAATTCATCATAAAACTAAATACGAGTAAAAATAACTACCAAAAACAACAAGTAAACGTGACGAAACAGCTAAACAGATACTATCATAAGGAACAATTAGCGATCGGAACTTCGGCAAGGTTTCTAGCCTTGGACCGGAATTATCGCTCAATTGAAACTTACAAGTTGAGCCCTACAGAACGTCTGACGAAGAGCCCGAATTGGCTTCGAGATGGATCTCGTTCGTCAGATCAACCTCCCTACCTCCCACGACGAATGTACAACATATAACATATAACATGGAAAATGTAAAGATGGACATAACTATAGAAGGCACAGCTAAAAGTAATAAAATGTACAACGAAAGCACGTTATACTCATCTCGCGTGTGCCGGGAAAAAACAATGTGCCTCGTCTCCGTGGATGTACGTCTGAGGATAAAATACTTCGCTCTGCGTATATAACAACAGCTCGCACGTAATAATGACGAATAGGTGATCCCAAGGCAGTCAGTCACTGTAAAACTTGACGTGGAGGTTGATTGATGACCTTGAGCATTTGGTAACCGTAAGTTGATTCTGATTCATCATCACACTAGGTTCCAAGTTTGAGATGTTGTCGCCTTGAAAGTTCAAATCTTCTTTTCAACCGATACTTGGATTGAGTACGTTCCTGTGAAATTATTTATTTCCAGACCACACTGGCATACCATTTACTGTTGGGTCGTTCAGTTCTAATGGTAAAGAACTTCATTACGCGAATGGTTGCAAAGGAACAAAAATGTCAGAAAATGTTCTTCAAAACGAACTCCAACAAGTAGTGTTTAACTGGTCACTTACTGGCAGCACACAAGTCTGTGATGACTGTACATATATTTTATTTAACGTGACACATACGGAGTGGAACACACAAGACGATCATGGTTACAGATTACAGATGCAAATGTCATACTTTAAAGTTGCTGATCATACTCTTAAATTCTTGGAGATTCTTCAACAATCAAGTCCTCTTCTATCCAAGTGAGCTGAGGATCACTTCTGTTACCCGCTAATATACATTTACAATGAAGTCCGTTGACCTTCTTCCAAAGACGTCTATCGTGGTAAACGGATTCATGTTCAAGGATCAATCTTTGATATCATACCCGTAAAATTCCCAGACTTTCTTCATACAATACTTATGTAGCATATATATATAATCCAGACAAAGTCATACACGGCAATACAATCAGGTTAGAGTCTTCTGTTGACTAACCTCTCCCAAAATCCATGCCATGACTTTGGCATTGGCGAAACGGCATATTAAAACATGTGAAGCATACAAAATCAATTAACTTCGTTTCCTCGTAGGTATCCTCCCTCTACGGTAATTCAAACAAGGCAATCGACTCCGTTTGTCCATTCTAGGAATGACATACTACGATGGATTCCCGCTAGACCATAACTAGGAGCGGCCTGATACTTCAATTAAAATCAATAAACATTCAATGTGAAATGGGGCGACACTTACATGATACTTCCACTATTGGCTTCGACATGAAGACCAATATATATATCAATAGAAATAATGGCTTCCACAAACTTGCCACGAATACAAGAAATATTCCACGGACATCAACATGGTCCGTACTGCCCCATACAAAACATGACGTCAGAATCCCTAAACTAGGTTACCCGTGAGTCCAAAGCAACTCACACTGCATTGTGCACGTCAGTGCGTGAATCAATCGAACGCACAAATAATATAACTATATAAAGACTGGTGCGTACATTTGGCAGGACCGAAGACTACCCCCTTAGGTAATAAATGTACGTAACATGAAGTTACTCAGTTATTCTCTCTACTGAAGTTCAATATCTTTCTTTCATGAAGTTTGTTAACTCATGTTTGAAGCTAAGTTGAAAATAAGAAATTCATGTCATCTTTAGAAAGAGAACAATACTAATATCAATACAGCATGCTATTCCTATTTTTGAAAGCAAACAGAAAACTATTTAAAATTAACTGTTGATGACGAAACACGTTTGTTCTCAGGCCTGCAGGATCTCTGGTATATTCCTGTTTATTGTGGAACGAAGCATGCAGTGAGGTCTTTCACATCTTCGCTTGCTGTAAGTTTTTTTATTTATTTTTTTTTTTTTAAACAACAAAACTTGGAACATGTGTCTGAAAATCACCTTGCTTCTTCAACCGTTTACTAAAGGAAAACAATTTATTAGACAAACGGCTTTCATTAGTTATCAAACTACGATATTTTGATTAATTCATTTTGTTTATTTTTTTACTTCACATTAGTTAACATATATATTATTAGTTTAACACATGTGTTTCAAATGTAATTATTGCTAATTGCTGCATTTTGCATTGCAACAAGGTTATTATTACACTGCTCGTTGATAAATGTTTACGTTTAAAAGGAAAATTGTATGTCAACAGTTTTACAAATTAACGGTACACAGGAAACACGGGACGATTTGGAGTTCACACTTCGTCAGCCACAGTTACAACCACGCGACAAAGACAAGAACTATAGACAGGTTAAAAGAAAAATTCTATAAACACTGCAAACACGTAAAAGAACGAGAAACAGAGAGGAGATGAGCGATGCAGAAAGATGACAAAATAAACAACACAGGTGATGCAAGGAAAAAGAAGAACATATAAGCAAGTAAAAATATCAAATCGGAAAGAAAGAAATATCAATACAAGAAATTAAACAATCAACGAAAATCTAGAGAAAAAAATGAAAGAATAAAAGAAGTTAATAAAATCCTGCTATAATAAAATCCTTGGTAAATAGGATGCTTAGTTTTGTCGTCCGGGAAGACAATAAATGTCTGGGCATGCAAACTTTGGTGCAAGCAAAATATTTAATCAGTTTGAAAAGATGGATATTCAAAGGTGGTGCCTGCTACTTTAAGTGTCTGTCCTTGAGCCTTGTTTATAGTCAACGCAAATGCAAATGGCACAAGTTAATAAAGTCACTTAAAATCAAATGGGGTGTCCGGGTGTATTCAACGGATAGTGTGGATTTAACACATGTCCTTCTTTTCTCCTCTGTTAATAATGTCACATCTTTCACTTTTGGCACGACGTTCTTCACACAGTCTATGTTCTATTACACAATTTAGGTGGGTCAAGATTACACGGTAACACTATCGGTACCTGCCATCAATGGTACCTATACCTTGTAGCGGTATGGCAGCTTGTGTGCCCTGACAATCCCCAGAGCTATGCCAGTGGGAGTTTTACTCCTGGTAGGTTCAACCAAGCTGGACTGGTCTGCGTGGGTAGGGGTCAGACAAAAGCTGGTACCCTGTTCCTCCAGGTTGGGGGTTTTAGCACAGGGCCGACACCCCTGTCTATGTAAAAAATCGCACATATTACGGAAACGGCAATAAATAAAAAAACTTTGATGCGGGGCGGACATCCGGAGTCTCAGGCTCGTATGACTGTCGCAGATGACATTGCACTACTCGCGCATTCACATCAACACATTCAAGACAAAACCAATAGACTGAATAAGTATGGCCAGCAGGTTGGAATGAACATCAATTTGAAGAAGACAGAGGTCATGACACTAAATGTGGGCAATCCTGAGCCAATAACAGTAAGGAACCAGAAGTTAGAACAGACAGACACATTTACTTACCTAGGATGCATAGTAACACCTGACGGCGGAACAAGCAAGGACATTAACAACAGAATGAATAAAGCGAGAACAGCCTTTGCTGTTCTCAACAACATTTGGAAGTCTTCCCAGTACAGCACAAACACCAAATTAAGACTGTATGAGAGCTGTGTACTTTCTCTGCTTCTGTATGGTGCGGAATGTTCGAGAGTAACAGAGAAGGAAATGTCGAAACTGTCCTCCTTCCACACAATATGCCTAAGGAAAATTCTCCGAATCTTTTGGCCAAACACCATCAGCAACCAAGAACTACTTATTCGGAGTAACCAGGAGGACATGCACACCATCATAGCTGGCAGACGCTGGAGTTGGGTTGGCCACGTCCTCAGAAGGGACCCTAATACCATCATAAGAACAGCTATGCTATGGACCCCCAAGGGAAAGCGAAAGAGAGGCTGACCAAAAACAACCTGGCGGAGAACTGTGGAAGCTGAAATGCGAAGAATGAACCAGAGTTGGGGCACTGTACGAAGAATGGCCGCCGACCGAGCAAAGTGGAATCAATTTGTTGCTGCCCTACAAGACGCCACCAAGCGTGATGGCCGCTGACTGCTTTGACGGTTGGTGGTTATGGATCAAAGAAGAAGAAGACTATCGGTACACTAACCAATCTCTAAGTTGTGCGGCGGCTTTCCAGGTGACTTCAAAGAGTTTCGAAACTCAGTTTCATAAAAATATTGTCTGCTGGCTGTCTGTTGATAGTGTCGATAGATGTGTATGTTGTGGCAGAGCCGGGAAGTGGTTCTGTATTTGGAGATTGATATTGATGTGACAGGGGCTCGGGTGGTTGAGGCGAACTTGTGTCGAAATGGCTACCCCCCACCCAAAACCCATGTACTAAGACAATTTAGTTCAGGATCGTTTGACAGGGGTTGTAATTAGTGGTTGCTTACAACCCTTTCAGCAGCAGACTTATGGAATCAGGCAACATAAAGCGCTAACGTGGAACAAAATTTAATTCCACCGAAGACCCATACAGTGTTCATGGACGTTCTGAAAAAAAAAACAATATATAAAAACAATGTCTGAGTGAGAATCAATTGCATAAATAACAACACTTACCAGTCAGACCACATTCGCTCACTACAAATCAGCCATGATCAGTCAGCCACAAGTAACCGGTCATACCACGTCATCTTGCGAAAACAGCATACAGCCACGCTAACAACCCACATAAAGCCACGTGGTTGTAAATTCTACAGCACCCTCACGTTATAATATTAAATTATAGAAATCATGGCTAATCAAAGCTATTAAAAACACTACACGTAACCATATGTAACACCATATTCCCGATATGCCTTAACGGGCGTGTACGGGATTCTTTACCTTTACCTTTACACGTAACCAATAATGATTTTACACTATATAAAAGAATATCACACTAAGAAAGCTAACACCAATTAGCTATAGCAAATCTTACTAAGATTTCCACCAAATTATCAGCCTAACATCACTGACGAAGCATAGAAATCTATTCTAGTAAGATGTAATTTATTGATAAATTGCAGCACTCGCAAAACTAAACTGACCCATTTCAGCACCAGTACCAACTACTTATTATACATAACAAAAGGCTATCAAAGCCGACTACATACTGTAGTTAATAAATATACAAACGTCAATCGCGCCACAATTAAACATTATTCAAACCGACTACGTGTCGGATTTACACAAGATAATTGAAGATTTCTTTAACCACAAACAATGTGGAAATACTTAACGATTAACTTTGTGACGAAACGGGGCGACCTCTATCGATCTTTGGTTCTCTCCGGCAGTATCGGTACATTTGTGATACTGATTTTTATTAGGTGCTGTCAATTATCGCACTTTTCTGTCTGTCTTTCTTTCTTTATTTGTCTGCTAAGTAGCAGATATGTGATTTTATCAAATCGCCCTGTAGGCGATAAAGGTCACATTTGCATGGAGTGCTACCCAGATTTGTGGTTATAGGCGCGGCCGACTAAAACGTACATCGGTCTACGCTATCGGCTTAATTCACCGATAAGACCCGGGGTTTGCGCACTCATACGACAGATAACGAAATTACTGTCTGTGTGTCACATGTGGGCAGACAAATGTGATGTAATTGCTTCCGGTCCTTGGTTAAAAAGTAATCATGGATTAATTATATTTTAGACAATATGAGTCTACAAATGTGTTTGTAAGAGTGTATACAAGGCATCAGATGTCAATATATGGTAATACGTGACCTTTGCAGGCACGCACCTTATTTCACGTGGGACTATTTCTAAATATCACAGTCTATCCTGCATGATTTGAAATGATTGGATCTTTCTGATTAGATTCATAACATCACTGGAGGGAATAAAGTCTGATAATTTCACAGTTTTATTCTCTGTGATTTGCACGCTCGCCAAGACATCAGACCTTCGCCAGAGGAAGAACTAGATTCATAATTCCTAATTGTTATCCGGACCTTTTATTGGAGAACCAGATAAGACTTACAAAGCACAGGAAATCTCGTTCAAATTTTAATAAGGAACAACCAGGACTAGGAAATTGAAGAAACACGGAGTCAGATAGGGCAATCTACTGTAAAATTAAAATAAATCCCAGACACGTGTTGTAAGAGAAGATTCGTCTCTTTTATTCATCTGTGCGACAAGTCTGTAGCCAGGATTGGCTTACTGGTGGTACCAGCAGAAAGTACTATTTCTGGAACTAGACGGGATCAGTGGCCTACACTTAAGACATGGGACACACTGTGTAGACTTTCCTTGAAGATTCTTGGAGACGAACTACACCCGACAACCTTGACCAGAGACGAGTGATCAGTGTGAAAAGACAGAACCGCCATTGGCAGCTAAGTTCAAACATATGCTGCCACCTGAACTTCTTAACCCTTTTTGCAATCCCCAAATACGAGGATGATAGCTTTTCTTTATCCATAACTATTCAAATTATTTTCAAACTGTTAAAACTAAAGTGATGATTAAATTTTATTATTTGTAATGTTACAAATTTAACTTCTGTGATAGGGTGGGCGTTAAACACATAAATATGACATGAGTTTGAGGGGGCCTCTGGGGTGTTTTTATGACCCCATCACATATCTCCCTCGTGAAGATGTTGTGGTCCCCATAACCTACTCTCCGCCGTTGGCCCCGCGCTTGATTCTTTCTGAGCGGCGAGGCTTGGGGCTCAGATTCTGTAGGAGGTACCAGCCCGGCTTGTGACCCTCTTGGTCGTCATTTTCCTCGTCGTACGTTGTCGGGCTGGCAGCTGCTGTGGTTTGGAAGATTCGTCTACTTGTGCAGCGTCGCTGCTTGCTTGTGACTTCTGCTTGTCAGTGCATGCAGCTGTCGACCTTGGCGAGGGGATTGCTTCTAACGTGTTTTACATTCCACACAACCTGCTTTAGATGAGTTTCCTCTTCTGAACATCAATGTGCATTCGCTCCTATCTGCATAGGACGAGTTTCCTCCCCTATAAGATGACCAATTTTCTCGGCGCCCTTTGGGTGACAGTTGTCATGGCCATCTCTTGGCTTGCACCCTAAAGGCATTCTAGTTGTGGCAGTACGTCTAGGGAAAGAGCTCATTGAGGGACAGGCGGATATCAAATGTTCTGTGGACTTGCACTTAAAGCATCGTTTCGGAAGCGGGCCTTGATGGCATTTGGCTGCCATGTGGTTTGAGAACTCTCCACAATTGTAGCACCTCGACTTTATAGGCTTTCTCTGTGCCATGGGTCACCTCCTACTACCCTTACATTCTTGGCCGCCAATGCCGCATACATAGACTGCTTCCATGCCCTGGACAGATGGTTTGCTATCAAACTCTACTTGCTCGTTCCTTGCCAGACTCCTGAATCCATTTCTGAAGATCTGGTCTGATGTACGAATACATCAAGACCCCCATCATCTGGCGTAATAAACCCCCATCCCCTGTCGACTCTATACCACTTGCAAACCCCTTGTCGCCTTGTCGGTGCAAATGCGTTTGTTGTTACTGTCAGAGCACAGCTTTCCTTGTCAACAGCCTGACTCTCACACACAAGAAGGTCTAGTTGAGGTTCCTGCTCACACCCCCGCGTCGTACTTTATCTGTTTCCGCGGTTGGCATGGTGCTTTCTTTCTTTGCACCTCCTCTTGTACTGGCGAACTGGTCTGTGATAGCTGTCCTAGCTGGGACTTTAGAAGAGATACTTCTGCTTCGAGTGCGTCCTTTTCAGTGTGAGCTCGGACACTTGCTACCCGCACTAGTGTATCAGGCTTTTTGCCTTTCCAGCAAACAGCATATTCCCTAGGCCCCTGACTTATGGTCTGGAAATCCCTAGTCATCTCATTGACTAGCTGTCGCTCACTGTACGCTTCTTAAATTATTTCAAGTAACTTCTCGGGGCTGGCCTTGGCTCCGCCACGTATCTGTAGTTCCCTAGATACCACTGGTGTGACATTATTTCAGATAACGTCTACCTTATCTTCGACAGTAAAGGGCGCTACCTTCCACACGGCCTCCACGTCTTTCACAAACTCTTGCCAAGTGGGACTTGCCTTTCCACCAAATCGTCTTACCTCCGGCACCGTCACGTATACTACCTTCACAGGCGCATTGCTCTGGCCCTCACTTTGCACTACTGATGCACCCATCACTGGTGTTGGATTTGCATCCTCGCACTCCCCTCTGCTCGGAGCACGTGTACTCATCGAAGCCATTTTGATGCAAGTATGCACTGCTGGGTGTTTACAATATTTGTTCGTTTGCTGTTGGCTCGGTGTCACTGTCTGCCTATCCTGTCGACGACGCCAATTGTGATAGGGTGGGCGTTAAACATATAAATATGACATGAACTTGAGGGGGCCTCTGGGTTGTTTTTATGGCCCCATCACACTTCGATTTGATCATTTTAAAATTACTGCATGTTTGTCTCAGTCAATTACTACACACATTCTAAACAGAGCTATACTTGAATAAGAGAATTCCACTGAGTAAATCATGGGTGGGGGCTTAACGAGCTGATAAATAAGTGCTTAAATTCTTCACAAAAGTGGTCGGCAGGTTACAGAATTAACGTGCTTAGCGACAGCCAGCATTCTTTTCGCTTACCTGAATTTCTTGTGAAGACTCCCATGTGATAGAAGCTTTACTACTCTTCTATCTACATTTCTGCCAAGAGTAATCTTGTGTAAAGATAGACTCCATTGAAGCCTATATTAGATACTCTTGAGTTTGGTCACCGTTGGACCACTACTGCAAAGCAGGGGAGGCAAAAACCGTCACAAACTTCATTTACACAAATATAATAACTGAATATATCAGTTCTAGTGCCGGCCACGTGTTATTTTTTCCTGAACATGGACCATCTGCTCCAGCCACGCCATGTCCGAATAAATTTAGATCTAAATCCGAATGCACTCTAAATAAATAACTTTGAATGGACCATTTAATTATTTAAACACCACGCCAAACAAATAGTATACTTATACCGTAGTCCTATATTCTTTCTAACACTATAAGGACTTCAAAATGTTAAAGAATAATATTATATCTAAATAACTCACATGTCCAAGGCAACTACAAATTTCAACCCTGGTTCGGCGACTTGTTCTCTCTTAGCGCCTTGCGATGGAAATGGCACAAAGAATGTTAAAAGGCTAAGCCTTGGCGCGTTTAACATCCTGGCAGTTTTTGTGTACCTCTTCACGGATTGGCTGGTGTTCCATCAGCGGCCTGGTTGGTGTTCTATTTTTAGATCCTGACTAACGCTATAATAGCGGCCGTGGCGGAAGATGAGAATGGCGGAATAATTGAAAATAATCAACTAAGTTATCTGACCTAAAGATCATTTATGTTTGGACATGCGCTCCAATATAAAACAGAGAAGAAAAACAATCTTTTGTTTTTTGCAAAGATTTTTTTTCTATTTGATGTTTTTCATTGTTCAAATGTTTTATTTAAGACCAGGCCGTTTTGCTCTCTGCTGTTTTAAAGCTCTATCTACTATCTGATGTTTAAAAATTATTATGTTCTCAAAATTAAACTCAAATATGGCTACAGAAAAATACAACAATATAAATGTTTTAACAAACTATTCACCATGAAGATGATCATGACGATTTGGACAGTCCGACAGAAGTGTCGCGTAACTATTATTGTCTTTGTGTAACCACCGTTGTATTTAAACTACACTTCCTAGATAAGACTTGGATAGGAAGACGAGGTGGCATCTAGCTTTTAATATAATCATACGTGCTGTTCCTCCCGCATTGGTTTAATATTTTCATCTTCTTCATCTAGATCCAAACCAATGTTGAAGAACAAGGGATTGAGTATGGAATTCTATGCCCTGATGGGACAGCCACGAATATAAAACTGGTAGCTGACGGCCCCCGGGTTGATATCATCGATAAAGTTAATTCAGGCAGAGTCAATTGTATGCCGTGAGTACAATATTTATTTGATTCCGTCTTCAGATTCATGTATCTACATATTAACACTACAGTCATAGAAAAAAGTGTATATGGTTCTCACGGGTCACACAATTTAAAAAATATGTAATACTTGCTGTCAAGGACAATTAGTTAATAAACAGAAACAGCACTGGAGCACAAACATTGGGTTTTACAGAAAACAGTTAAGAATACCATAGACTAGTGATGTACTAAAAGAAGGATGGCAGGGGTTGAGAGGACAAAAGAAGAATCCGCTCCGGGTGCTTGATACTTAAATACGCCCCTGCCATGGACAGCTAACATGAGTCATGAGGATGTCCTATGGGTGGCCATGAAGATTATTACTCATATTAGAATAGGTTTCTTAACATGCAGTCCAGGGCCCCCTTGATCGCCCGATATTGCATTCTAAGGCGTCCATGTACGTAATCTAACATTTTAATGTAAACATTTTATTTATACTTTCAGGTGCATTTTATTTTCCTTTGGGCGTTGCGCGTAATAGGCAACACGTGGAGATGATTTCTATTGTGACGCAGTTGTAATTCCACAGATTAGTAATTCTTGAGAGATAGGTTTCTCTCTTAAGTCTTGTCAGCCAGGTTAATTCTCTAAGTGCAATATTGATAAACATCAACATGTGGTACACTACCTTCATATTACATTTGCTAAAAAATCAACAAAGTATACAACAAAGCCCTGGGGTAATAAGCACAAAAAGATATAACAAATACGACTGCTGCCGTAAGTGTAGCCACAGACTGAATTTTAGTCGAATTAAATTACCCGAGAAGGAAGGTCGCTCATAAAGATTGCCAGAGAAACCAGAGTTTCCACAACAGGAAAAGGTCTATTAAAGAGTGGGAGGTATTTAACCTATAGACAAGACGTGGACATCTACTTACGGGCAAAATTGACTAAATAATTGTTAGTCAGTTTGTGACAGGAACCATTTCTGCAGTTAACCCATTTTCAAGAAGCCTGCGCTACAGTACATCCCATGCTCCAGCAGTGGTGATTTCTGTGGATATTTTAAATACGATAAGGTTGTTAGTCTCGTTTGTAACCTCACACGACTGGCACTTACGACATGTTTGAGGGAGGAGTGGCTTTATTATTTGTTTCTTTCTTGTCTTCAGCTAGCAAGGGCTGACATCATGTCTTCAGCTAGCAACGGCTGTCGTCTTGCCTTCAGCTAGCAACGGCTGGCGTCTTCTCTTCAGCTAGCAACGGCTGGCGTCTTGTCTTCAGCAAGCAAAGGGATACCTCTTGTCTTCAGCTATTTATAGCAGCGGGGGACTTGTTGTCTTCAGCTAGCAACGGCTGACGTCATCAGCTAGCAAGAGCTGACGTCAAGCAATACGGACTCTCATTTGTGCAACGTTAGTCGACATTTATAATAACGCTACAAGATGGGCTTAATCAATGTCAAACGCAATCTCTTATCTTCCTATATTAAACTATCATAATTAAATCAAACACAATTTTAACTGAAAGCCATCCCTTCTTCAATAACTTACTTACTTACTTAGTCGTTCCCCTTCTACCGTGAGGTGTAGAGGTTTGGAAGAGAGAGCACCAGACTATCCTATCGCCTCTCTTCCTCATGGCCGGGTTCCATTCTAGTCCTCGGTCTTTCAAAGATTGTCTAATGTTGTTCTCCCAGTGGACTCTGGGTCGTACTGGAGGTCTGAATCCCTGGCTCGTAGTTTCCCATGCTTGTCGTGGTAGCCGATCTTCTCCCATTCTGCAGACATGGCCAAACCATCTTAGTTGGGACTGTTGTACTTCGGTCTGCAGGGGGTGGGATTTTAGGCCTTGACGTATCGTCTAGGTGCCGACTATGTCTCTTCTTGTTACTTCAACCACCTTCCTCAGACAAATGTTTTTTGAGGTTTGGATCTGGCTTTTGTGGGTTGTAGTCATTGCCCATGACTCGCATCCATATGTCAAGACTGGGACATAGGAGGAGCGGTATACAGCCATCTTCGTTTTTTTTAGCAACCTCTCTCTTGCTGAGTAATCCTCCATTTATGGTCTAAAAAAGTCTCCCAGCTGCTGCTTTTCGAGTGGCCAACTCTTCTTTGATGCCTCCCTTCCGGTCTATAACAGCTCCGAGGTAATTGGTCGACCTGCTCCAGGACTGTTCTCCCAGCTTAATCTGATGTCTTCTTTCTTCTCGTGATATCATCATGGTTTTTGTTTTAGAGCTGCTGATGACCATCCCTCTCTTCTCTCGCTTTTCTTTTCAGACTTGCAGGTTGGATTAGAGAAGTGCCTCTGATTAAGCAATCATTGTGTGACAGTATTGCCTCCCCTGCTTTGCAATAGTAGTCCAACAGTGGCCAAAACTCAAGAGTATCTATTATAGGCTTCAGTGGAGTCTATCTTTACACAAGATTACTCTTGGCAGAAATGTAGATAGAAGAGTAGTAAAGCTTCTATCAAACGGGAGTCTTCACAAGATATTCAGATAAGCGAAAACAATGCTGGCTGTTGCTGAGCACGTTAATTATATAACCTGCCGAAACCTTTTATGAAGAATTTAAGCAATGGTCTATTCTAGCTCGGTAAGCCCCCACCCCTCAGTTAATCAGTGGAATTATTTTTATTCTAGTATAGCTCTGTTTAGAGTGTGTTTAGTAATTTGACTGAGACAAACATGCAGTAATTTTAAAATGATTAAATCGAAGTTAAATTTGTAACATTGCAAATAACAAAATTTAATAATCACTTTAGGTTTAACAGTTTAAAAGAAAGGAATAATAGTTAATTAAAAAATAAAGTTTCATAGCTTGGGTGATGGTTTTTATATAAGAAGTTCAAGTGGCAGCATATAGGTTAACTTAGCTGCCAATGATGATTTTAATCCTCCTCCTGATGGGTAGGTTCTTTTCACTCTGCTTTCGTTCGTCTCTGGTCAAAGTTCAGGCACCGCACGTTCCCAGAACGTCGGGGAGTAATGGCCAAGCTGGTTCTGCGTCTGTCTATAAGATCCTCTTATGATGGCGTCTCGCACTACGTCAGTCCACTTCTTCCTTCACTTGGTTGCAGAGATAGTACTTTCTGCTGGTACCAAAAATAACTTGTAATAGAAATAGAAACAAAACGCTCTTCTGAGCATGGCGTTTTCCGACACATAGTTATGTTTCCCCCTCTTCTATTCTACCATCCCATGTCAGAATTTACCTTCGATGAGAATTAAATTTAATCCCTCGGGATAAAACTTCCTTTACATTTAAACTGAATAACTTTAGCTTTACATTACATTTAAATGAAAAGGCTAAACGTACAGATATAGTATGTTTTACATTTACATCTCCACTGTTTGAAAAAGTGTTCACAATATAAATTCATTTATGTTTCATTTAAATTTACTCTTATGGTAAAGTTTGAAACTTCTATTAAATTTAAAATGAACATTTTCACATAGATATTTACACTGGTTTAAAGCTTGAAAACTTACATTAATTTTGATGTGAATATGTTTATAGGGACATTTACACTGCTTTGAAAATGTAAGTATTATACTTAGAATATACATCATTTCTTTCATCTTTCTCTTCCTGCTGCATAGGAACCTGAAACTACTTTATACTTTTAGTTCTCTTTACAAAACTATCAATAAAGCAATATACAGCCTATGTAGTGGTGGTTCATGAATCATCATTCTATTCGACGAGGTTGCCAGCCTCAAATGACTGTATAATCCAATAGCGAGTTTCACTCATTAAAATTCACATGGTTGTATATATATATATGTTAGTTCACATGTTAGTAATGAAACATAGAATGAAAAATGCTCTACTTACGCCAATCTTGGCTACAGACTTGTTACTCAGATGAATAAAAGAGACGAGTCGGTCTCTTACACGCATCTGGGGAGTCTTTAATTCTACAATAGATTCCCTCTCTGACTCCGTGTTGTTCTTCGGTTTCCTAGTACCGGTGTTCCTTATTAAAATGTAGAGATTTGCTGTGCTTTGTAAGTCTTATTTAGTTCTCCAATAAAAGGTCCGGTTAAAAAAAAGGAATTATGAATCTAGATTTCACTCTAGCGAGGTCTGATGTTGTCTTGGCGAGCGTGAAATTCACAGTGAAATAAAACTGCGAAATGGTCAGACTATATCATCCCAAGCATTGTTTGTTATGGAGTTAAATAAATGCTCCAATTATATTCAAACAGGTCGGGTGTGGTACTTTCAACATATTTCCAACATGGAAAAATTCTGCAAAGGTTACGTCTCCCATATATGGTAATATGATGTCCGATGCCCTTGTGTACAAACTTACAGACAGATCGGGGAATGACAACATGCCCACATGTGTCACACAGACAGCAATCACGTTATCTGTCGAATAAGTACGCAAACTCCGTGTTTGCCGGGCTGGGGTACCACCCGAGTCGCTTTATCAGAGGTTAAATCTAACACGCCGGCGACTATCTTATCTCAATTGCTCACCACAAGCCAAGATGACCGGGTGACATTATCTGCAAGGAGTGTCCCACATGTTTGAACATACAAACTACTTGCTCCACAAGCAGAAAATTAACAGGGCATCATCATCAGCAAATGCCAGCTCTGAAATACAGACCTGTCTCATTTTCCAGTACCCCACTGAATACTTTCTTGTTCTCTCCTTACATGACTTGATGTAACACGAGGAGTATGAAAAGTTAAGATGACAGGATATCAGATTGTCTTACACCAGTGATGGCCTGAACTCTTCTGACTTATGGTTTGCTGTTCTCACATAATTTCTGTAAGGCTTGTAGAAGCTCTGTATAGCATGAATCATAGGTGCTGGAATGTTCTTCCTTGCCAAACAGTCCCAAAGTTTGCTCCAGGGGACCCTGTCAAACGCCTTTTCCAGATATATGAAACAAAGATGGATCTCACTCTTATACTCAAGGGCCTTTTCACTCAGCTGTCTGAGTGTGAAGATTAGGTCTTGAGTACTTCGGTTTGCTCGGAATCCACACTGAACCTCATCCAATTGTGGCTCAGCTAGGCATCGGAGTCTCTGCTCTAGGATTCTAGAGTAGATTTTACCAGGGACACTGAGAAGGAATATGCCTCTATGGTTTCCACATTGTCGATTGTCACCCTTTTTGAACTTCTCTCGTATTTTCTGTTTAACTTCCTCTGTCCACCAATGTGTCCTCTTTCTCTTGTTCCCAAGTCGTTCATCACATGCTTCTGCAGAAGCTGTCTTTATGATGTCCTTGAATTTAAGCCAGAGGGTTTCCAAGTCATCAGGTTGTTTTTCTGTGTTTCTCACCGCTGTAGCAATAAGCCCCTGATATCTGGTCTTAATTTCTGGCTCTCTCAGATTGTAGGTCTTAATGCTAATTTCTCCTGTTCGTTTACGTAGTTTCTTGCGTGACGGTAGGCAGTTCCAAGGCTGAGCAACTCTTTCAGTTGTTCGGTTGATTGTTAGCAGGTAGTGATCACTTCCAATCTCTGGCCCCCTCCAGACTCTAGCATCCCGGACATATTTGAATGAGATCCTCCTAACTACGGCATAGTCGATCACTGACTTCTCATTCCTTGTTGGTTCACATCTAGTGTATGCATGTATGCGCTTATGGCGGAACTTTGTGTTTGTAAAGATCAGATTCTGCTCACTGTAGAATCTAAGGAACCGTTTTCCATTGTCATTAAGAGTATCTTCTCCATATCTTCCGATAACTCCACCCCATCTAGCACGGTCATTTCCAATTCTGGCATTTAAATGTCCGAGCATGATAATTTAATCTAGGCAGTCATCCACTGTCCTTTGAAGCAGCTCGAAAAATTCCTCCTTGACTTTTGCTCTCTCATCCTAATTTGGCCCATCCACTATGACAAGGTTGACTATGGTTTCTCCTTCTCTGAGTTTTACAACCATAATGCGCTCCGAGACAAAGTTCCATCCTTTGATACTATCTTTTTGGTTTGTTGCCACAGTGCAACCCACGCCCCCTTTAGCTCTTTCAGACGTGGGTACACCACTGTAGAGCAGCGTGTTGCCATCGAGATCCATGACTCCTTGTCCCTTTTTCTTTGTTTCCGTTATAGCCATGATTTCTAGTTTTGCTTTCCTCATCTCTTCCACCCGCTCCTCTTCTTTCCCATTTATACTTTTTGTGTTCCAAGTTCCATAAGTAGTAGTCCGTAGTCCGTTCCAGTTCGTCGCCTTTAGAATAAGTCCGGTTCTCTCTTGTACGAGTATTTCGTGTAATCATGATTTAAAGCAAACAGGTGATTGGCCTGTTGTGCCTTTGCATGGTGGAGGGCTGCCTCCTTACGGCCTCCATGCAGGAAGCCCTCCTCTTTTTTCAGCAGGGCTTGGGACCGGCCTAGGCGGAGTTCTCTTCAAAAACTTTGCCCTCTTTTTAACCATCCAGAAAAATTCAGAACACTTCTTACTGTAAGAAACCGTGACAAGTATGGACACTTCTATTGTTAGGTTAAAATAGTGTACAGTAGTGATCCCTTTACTTTAAACTTCTACCAAATATCACATGATAGATTAACATGACGTGCTGCTAAATGTAAAGTAAAATAAAAAAAAGTATATATAAATATATAAATATATAAATATATATATTCTTCTTCTTCTTTGATCCATAACCATCATCATGTGACATATTCTTTCCAGAACGTTGTCTCCATTACAGCTGCTCTGAACGCATCACGATCCATAACCACCAACCGTCAAAGCAGTCAGCGGCCATCACGCCTGGTGGCGTCTTGCAGGGCAGCAACAAATTGATTCCACTTTGCTCGGTCGGCGGCCATCCTTCGTACAGTGCCTCAACTCTGGTTCATTCTTTGCATCTCAGCTTCCACAGTTCTCCGCCAAGTTGTTTTTGGTCGGCCTCTCTTTCGCTTTCCCTCGGGGGTCCATAGCATAGCTGTTCGTGTGATGGTATCAGGGTCCCTTCTGAGGACGTAGCCAACCCAATTCCAGCGTCTGCCAGCTATGATGGTGTGCATGTCCTCCTGGTTACTCCGAATAAGTAGTTCTTGGTTGCTGATGGTGTTTGGCCAAAAGATTCGGAGAATTTTCCTTAGGCAGATTGTGTGGAAGGAGGACAGTTTCGACATTTCCTTCTCTGTTACTCTCCAACATTCCGCACCATAGAGAGGCACAGAAAGTACACAGCTCTTAATTTGGTGTTTGTGCTGTACTGGGAAGACTTCCAAATGTTGTTGAGAACAGCAAAGGCTGTTCTCGCTTTATTCATTCTGTTGTTAATGTTCTTGCTTGTTCCGCCCTCGGGTGTTACTATGCTTCCTAGGTAAGTAAATGTGTCTGTCTGTTCTAACTTCTGGTTCCTTACTGTTATTGGCTCATGATTGCCCACATTTAGTGTCATGACCTCTGTCTTCTTCAAATTGATGTTCAGGCCAACCTGCTGGCCATACTTATTCAGTCTATCGGTTTTGTCTTGAATGTGTTGATGTGAAAGCGCGAGTAGTACAATGTCATCTGCATATTCCAAAACTTCCAGCGTAGAAAACGTTGTCCATCTAATTCCTCTTGGACTGCCCTCTGTTGTCTGGCGCATCACCCAATCTATGACTGTCAAAAATAATGTTGTTGATAAGGGGCATCCCTGTCGTACTCCTGTTTTCACTTCGAAAGTTACATTACTCGATCCAACACTGCACGTAAAGTTAGAATAGAGGCTTTTTATAATGGAAACAACGCGGCTGGGAATTCCATAAGCCTTCAGAATTTTCCATAGGCTGTCCCTGTGTATGCTGTCGAAAGCCTTTTCAAAATCAACAAAGTTAATGTACAGCTGTCTCTGCCATTCTGAGCACTGCTCTATAATGTTCCTGAGGGCAAATATATGGTCTGCACATCTTCTGTTCTTTCTGAAGCCCGCTTGTTCTTTCCTCAGTTTATGGTCAACTGCTTTTGAAATTCTCTGGATGATTATCCTGCCTAGTATTTTGCTGGGAACTGAGAGGAGGGTAATTCCTCTCCAGTTGTTGCAGTCTGCAAGGTCGCCCTTCTTGGGCAATTTGACAATTATTCCTTTACTCCACTCTGTTGGTGTTGTCTCAGTTTCCCAGACTTGTGCAAATAGTGGTTCTAATAGTTCTGCTGCTAGTTCAGGGTCTGTCTTGAATAGCTCAGCATTTAGATTGTCGTGACCAGGCGCTTTTCCATTTTTTAGCCCTTTGATAGCTGTGATAATTTCTTCTTTTCGTGGAATGTCTGTATTTACGTCTAAGTCACTTTCAGCCTCAGGAACATTCAGCTGAGTCTCTGGTTGTTCCTTATTCAGTGTTTCTCTGAAGTGCTCTGCCCATCTTGTTTCCTGCCCCTGTGCTGTGGTGATGAGATTTCCTTGCTTGTCTCTTACTAACGTTATGTTGTTTGCACCTCGTTTTCCACTGATAGCTTTAGTTATTTTATAAACTGTGCTTTGTTCATTTCTCAGTGCTGCCTCTTCTGCCTGTCTTGCAAGGTCATCCAGAAATGTCGTTTTGTTAGCACGGGTTTGACGTTTTTTTTGGTAATCAGATATCGTCTCGTCGACCACGAACGCTTTTCTGGTGAGGGGGTCTGTAGTGGTGTTTGATGGTATTGTATGATGGTGATATTACTAAATGTAATTGTATGAGGCCAGCTGTGAAGGCTCCTGAGATAAAATGTAGTTGAGAATTGTCAGAAGGCCTTTCTTGCTACCACTACGACCTCACACTTAATTTTTTTTTAATGAATGTGGCTACGTAAAGTGTCTAGGGTTATGATATGTAGTGTGGTGTAATAGGTTATAGATATACCCACAGATATTTAACAAGACTAATAATATTAATAAATGTTAAAATACACTGAACTAACTCACGTGTGTAAAATTTTTGATAAAAATTATATTACATTTATTTTGTTCTGGATCAATTTTTTAGGTTGACCAGAACTTAAAAGGATTTAGAGATTATGAAAGAAATGCATGGAATATTATATCATAAATGCAATAGTGTACATATATATGTACTATACTAGTTAGTTTTATTAAAATGTTCTAGTAGTCATCTACTTGGGAGGATAGTTACTGTTTGTGCTGTTGGGTGGCCTCATCACACCTGTCTATATTGACTACACAGTGTCCAGAAAATGGTGGGAATTTTTATGGGGTATTAGTAACTAAAGGGCTTTGGTGAATGTCCAGCAGACCAGAGGCTCACTCATCTTGTCGTGGTAGCTCTGGTGCTGAAATCAGGTGGTCCCACCTCTCCGTGCTGGCGGGCAATAATGGTGGTCTCTGTCACAAGTACTGCACAGATACACTCGAGTAAAGTCACCAACTGAATAGTCACTGCTTTGTTGACAACAGAAACTCGCAGCTCTGCAATCAAAGTATGGGCCATGTGTCAAAATCTATTCTCTACCCACGTCTGGACACAACACTGACACAACAACCACATCATACAGACAGGTCAGATCTCTCTGACCAAACAGCACATTTACCATGGTGGTTTTACATCAGATAGATCCTCCCAGACTATAGATTCTGAAAAAATATTTATTAGTTGTCTGCCCTAAAAGAGGATAGGTAATATGTTCCATTATTCTCAACACTTGATCTGTCTTGCATAATCCTTGCTGGAGTTTATGTACATTGTTGGTCCCTAGACCCTGACTAGGGCGGGGGGTCTAGAGCAAATCCCTACTTGTTTGTAAGGCTAGATTTCGATATGGCAGTATCAAATCACTCGAACATGAAACAATATTCAAAATATATAAAGAAATAATTTCAATCTTACCAGATTATGAATAAATAACACAGAATTGCTAGCAAAACTCAGCTGAGCTGCTGGCTATAGTATGGCGTCCCTAAATTTATTACACTTTCTTTCATATGGAAATCACCACACTTTAAAATCTGTGTCTATCACTGAACAACTATTGAAGAATGGCCCCACTTTCGCGTCTGAGCGCTAATGATATGATTGTCTGTGGCCAATCACTGCCTAGGTTTATTTTAATTTCAAATTTCCTACCATAAAGTCATTTCAGTCATGCTTCAGTCAAGTATGGATGGTTATCTGTTAGTCTGTCCGTCTCTACTTGTGTTTCTACAAAATGTACTCGATTTTTGACCCAACCTTTCTCTCCCCTCCAAAATTTTGTCGTTAAAAGTTATATTTAGACACAGCTACCACCCAAAAACCCTCTCCTCCATACTAAGTAAATTTGAACACCTGCGTTTCGAGGTCGTGTTTTTTTGTGCAATTAGCGACACTTTTAGATTCCATACAGTCTGTCGATGATGTGAACAACACTGTCTTTTGTCATTATCTTCAATATTATCTATCCGTTTGTAAAATTAAGAACGTATTTGTTCACTGCTCAGAATGGGCCATCCGGCCAGCTAATTTTTATATTCCTAACATTAATATTAAGAAAAAAGTACTTTTTAAATTTTGTAATATTCCTAACATCTGCGTTTAGCCGCTGAATTCAAATCAAGGGCTTGGTATCGCGCAAAAGCGTCCAATAAATGACTGTGGCGTAACATATTTATGGTCCCTTCTGTCGAGTTGCTTACTTTTTATGTCAACTTGGGAAACGGGACTTTTTTCCCTTCCCCCCCCCCCCCCCCCCCCCCCAATTGCGTCTCCTTAGCCTTTCTAGTCTCACGCAATCTTTCCAGTCATATTTTTTTCCTTTTTGATCCGCCGTTCCCCTCCTGTCTAGCAAGTCAATTATTATGGAGGATGATGACCCGCGGTCTAGGCGATCATGTACTATTCGCAGCCTACGCATTATGTTTTTATCCTTAAATGTTATCCTTGGAGATATTTTACCGTTGTATCTCTGTCCATTTCACTACAGGGTCCTTAAGTTTCGTGATGTTATATCTTTTCTGTTTGACTGCAGCTGGTCCAGCAGCTCTGAGTTTCACCTTCAGTTTTGCTACTACTAGGTGATGATCGCTTCCCACATCTGCGCCTCTTCTAACTTTCATGTCTTGTAGTGCATGTCTCCATCTGCCATTGATCATTATGTGATCTATCTGGTTTTTGTCTCGTCCATTTGGTGATTCCCATGTTAACTTGTGCACTTCTTTGTGTTGAAAAGTGTTCCTCCAATGACCAGGTTGTTAATACTGCAGAAGCTTATTAATTTGTCCCCATTCTCATTTACTGTTCCACTGCCGCATTTCCCCATTACTCTTTCGTTATAATTATTGTGTGTTCCAACTTTCGCATTTAGGTCTCCCATTACTATTATAAGATCGTACCTGGGTACAGTTTTCATTTCCTTTTGTACCTGTTGATAGAACTCGTCCTTGATCTCTTCATCGCTGTCGTTTGTTGGTGCATAGCATTGTATAATTGTGGTGTTGGTGAATCTCCCTCTCAGTCTTGCTCTTATTAGTCTGTTGTTAATGGGTTTCCATTCCAGTAGAGACCTTTCCATTCCTTTGTTAAGGATAATGGCTACACCTTCGTTGTGCTGACCATCCTCTCTACCAGAATAAAGTACTGTTTCCCCTGTAGCTGTTTTTATTCTCCCCATTCCTGTCCATCTGCTCTCGCTTATTCCCAGGATATGTAGTTTGTAATTCCTCATCTCTGCTGTGATCTGTCTCAGCTTTCCTGCCTCATTCATAGTTCTGACATTCCAAAAACCAATTCTGGTTTCGTGTTTTGCGGTCTGGGCATCCGTTTTCATGCCAGTGGCTTCCTTTCGGCTTTCACCACTGTCAGTCATACGAGCCTGAGACTCCGGATGTCCGTCCCGCATCAAAGTTTTTCCATTTGTTGCTGTTTCCGTAACATGTGCGATTTTTACACAGACAGGGGTGTCGGCCCTGTGCTAAAACCCCCAACCTGGAGGACCAGGGTACCAGATTTTGTCTGACTCCTACCCACGCAGACCAGTCCAGCTTGGTTAAACCTACCAGGAGTAAAACTCCCACTGGCATAGCTCTGGGGATTGTCAGGGTACACAAGCTGCCATACCGCTACAAGGTATAGGTACCATTGATGGCAGATATATGTATATGTATGTATGTATGTATGTATATATATATATATATATATATATATATATATATATATATATATATATATATATATATATATATATATATATATATATATATATATATATATATATATATATATATATATATATATATATATACATATATATATATAAACAGAAGCCATACAAACAAAACCAGAAGTGGTAGAAAATGATTTAGTTAAAGCAAGCATGAAGGAAAGAATGGCTGGATGAAAGAATATAGACGAAGAAATTTCATTATTAATTCTCCTCCTCCTCCCCCCCCCCCCCCCCCCCCACACACACACACACACACACACAAATAAATAAATAAATAAACATTAGACAAACATAAAGGTATGTTTTCAGGCACTCGTAAGAAATAAAGAACCGTTTATATTAATAAATATTGTTTCTTGTTCAACATTCTTGCAGAGTTTCCACCGTGGTCGATGGTTTTATGGAACTTCTACAGCTTGAGAAAATGAACGGGTCCATCTTGTTGGTCACAAAAGAACAAAAAACCTATCAAAAGATGGAATACAAGACGGTCTAGTTCCCACCTTCTCCAGCTGATGGTCTGGCGCACTGGTTCTTAGAATGTATTGTTCAGACTTCTACTCTACTGGTTGTAACTTTGATTATAGAAGGCCAACTAATTCGCATAAAATATGAGTTCTTTATTTCTCTTTTATCCAAAAGTACATTTATTTTTACAGTAAATCAGAATGGGTTGGTTAAGTTTGCACCTATTATTATTATTACCATTTTATCTGCGCATTGGTCCGCACATGAAAACTTTTGAAAACACTGTTATCGTGAGCACAATAAATTGTGAGTAGATGTCCCATGATTTTGGATTTGAGAAATGAGAGAAGGTATGAAGGAAAAGTGAAGCAATAAAACTACAGATGCGACACTCTAGTATCTGTGTGTTGTGAGAATCGATGGGAGAAGGAGGAAAGGGTGGGGTGGAGATGGAAGAAATGTGACAACAACAGAGGACTCGTGTAAATAAAAAGTAGAAGATAAAGAACTAAAGGTGTAGCCTCACAGATAGTGAGCAGTGTTGGTATCTAAAGAATACCAATAGACAGCATACCGTTCTTATCATAGAAAATATAGCAAAGGTACACAATACTTATTAAAGTAGAAATGATGCTTAAACAACAGTGGCGTATTTAGAAGGGCTGGGAGCATAGAGGCTTTATACCCCTGCACTCAATACGATTGCTAATATATACTTCTTGGCTCTGAAGATGCATGTAAATGTGTGTATGTTTGTGCGTCTGTGTGTGTGTGTTTGCGTGTGCGTGTGCGCTGCGCTTGTAACTGTTAGAATACAAACTTGTTGTGAAGAATACTTATTTAACCTCTAAGTATAGTTTAGAACGGATTATAATAAAATGACTCAATGAATGGGGGAATGGAGGGTGGGGGTCGGTGAAAAAGGCGATTTCCAAGACTGAGCTCCAAAATAGACGCATTCGACCCATTTAGAGCCCACCCCGGTTGTGATAAGAGGTTTTGATGGTAGTAAAGTTAAAGGTTAATGTCGTAAAATGAATCTGTGTCACAACGCGCTCAAATTTCCCCGATTCAAAAATCAAGTTAACGTAAATTTACCCCCTATAACCCACTACTACTATGTTTAAAATTTGTCAAGGGCAAGGTCAAACCTACCGCTAAAAATTGGACAAAATAATTTGAATTTTTTACTACCCCGTTAAAAATCTATAAATAATTTCCATGTTTGACCTTGGTCTGAAGGCCACGGCATATCAACCGCTAGAAAATTAACTAACGTACTCTTAAAATCTATTAATAACTACAGCATTTGAAATTTGTCTCAAGGCCATCGTCAAATCAAACCGCCAACATTTAAATAAAGATTTGAATTTTCTAACACCAAGCGTAAAAGTCCCACCCCCAAACACACACACGCTCTACCCTTCCCAAATATTTATGAACGAACGCCGTAAAGTTTGGCAACTAACCAAATTATCACCTCGTTTTATAGGGGAGAGGGGAGATTGTTTACAATGGAAAGCAAGCCTAATAGGTGTGTTTGGAAAAACTTAGATAATGTATTTCTTTATAAATAAAGAGAGTTTAAATAAAAGGGATGTCTTGAATTGTAGCGTTAATATTGTTAAATATAATACCATAAGAATTTCCCTTATAATAAATTATCTGGCCTTAGAAACATTTATTTTACTAATATTTTAGTTTGTGAAAGGAGCAAATAATTACTTAAAAATTACCCATATAAAAACGGGGACAAATAATTAAAAGAAACCTATATAGGAAGATAGAGGACAGTTGTCTGTTTAATAATCACTTTTAATATTAAAAATCGACCCATTAATAACAAAGATATTGTATAAATAAAATTGAGACAGACGAACAAACACCCTTCTTAACTGCTCAATTTCATAGCCTTCTGAAAAGTTAAATTTTCTTAACGCGTTTCTGATTGGTTAATTGTAGTTTAGGATGGGGCGATAAAATTAACAATCTGCCGGCATAGTGCGCCATTTGAGAAAAATTTAAACACAGACAGATTGAGAGCAGATGCAAAGCATTGATGTTGAATGCCTTTGCCGTCTGGACGATAGCGGTCTGAACTTGAACCATTAACCGCCAGTCAATCTGTTGATTGTGTGATTTATTCTTTACTTGCGGTAAGATAAATAAGTGTATTGATATTTCATTAGCATGTACAGGCCACACAGATAGTGCGCCATAAGTTTGTGTTGTTCGACATTGTCTATTGGGAGAGAAATTGGGGTCACGACAACCCAAGTAGAAATGTGCCTAAAGCAGATTTATTTGGAAAGTGAAATAAAATGTGTAAAAATGTTTGAATATTGCCATAACAATCTTACGACTGTAAGTCCAGAAGCTACAAGCAGTTTTCTGCAGTGCATTAGTGTTCAAATAACACATGAAAACTACATAGGATGTTTGCACAAAATATTTACCAGGTCACAAGAAGAACATTGTATACCCCATCTGATTCTATGGAAGAAAATCAATGCTTAAGGGGTCAGTGGCGTTGCAGCCATATGGGAACAGTATGAAAACACTGGAAGAAAATGGTCAAACAAAAATAGGGTTTGGTGCAATTGGTTGGCACGCGTAGCTGACCCTCCTTTTGAATGTATTATTGATAAAATTGTGGAATGATATTATAGATATGATATAAAGAGGGGAACATAACCTTCTTATTTCAGGGTTGAATTGCCAAATTGAAAAGTGACATAACCCCTGGATATTCAAAACCTGTGGGCACAGAGAGAGCTTCTTATATACCTGCAAGCTTCCTGCCACATCAGCATCCAGGGAAACTATGAAATACTTGTTGTTCTTGAAGATTCTTAAGCCACCACCACAGACAGGCTTTTAAGATAAGTCCATTAAAATTGGCACTTGAGGACTCATCCTTATTATTCCACTTAAATACAAGAAATTAAAAGGGGGGCAAATACTTGTTGTTCATATTTGAAGATATTAGACTTATCAGTTTATGGACATGTCCACCACATTTCTTTTTGAGTTGACAGGCTTTTAAGATAAGTCCATTAAAATTGGCACTTGAGGACTCATCCTTATTATTCCACTTAAATACAAGAAATTAAAAGGGGGGCATGATGAAACACACAAACCCTCAAAATCATTGACATAATTCTTACCCAGTTTTAACATATTCCAGTAGGGAGTAAAAACCTATTGATATTTTAGACTTATCAGTTTATGGACAGGATGTCCACCCTATTTATTTAAAACTTGTAAATAAAGAAACATTTCTTTTTGAGTTGAAAATTCCTGTTCCAGAAAATTGAGGTTCAGGAATAATAAAAATTGTAATATAAATTTACACACAGTCTTACTTAATTCAATTATATTGAGTTACAGTTGTGTTTGTTTTATTGACACATCACTATACCTACATTACCCTAGACATTTAGCCATAGAACATACCCAGAAAATATTTCCCAGAGTGAGATCTCAGAGAGGTAGCGGATAGGTACCCTGATAATACAACATCATCAACAATTAGACTCAGGGACTGTGATAAACGAGCGCAAAGGCCTTATTGCTCCATCTTTTCCTACATTCTTCATACTGTATTTTCTCCGACATTTGCTCTCTCATCTCATATTTGCGATCCACATTTGCTATTTCATTGTTGTGATTACTCGCGACCGGTATCTAGAGAACCACATTTGTTCTTTCATCGGGGGAAATAAAGTCCTTTGATTGAGTCCACATGCCTGACATTATCATTTGAAGCCCACATTGTATCGTGATAAATCTGGTAAAAACACATATGGTCATCCTAATCAAACTGTAATTTCTGTGACACCACATTGGACGCCCAGATTGGCCAGGGGAAAACGTGGCCGCGGTTCAGACAAGCGTGGGTTGACCACATTGGACGCCCAGCTTGGGCAGGGTGACTTCCAGAAATATATAATACCGCATAATCTACTAGAGCGAGGCAGTCCAGGTTTTTACCTTGTGAGGAAGAGATCAAACCCAAAAACGCATAGCCTAATACACGTGTTTATTCAGAGTGGATGATAATTCAGTTCCGTGATTAATTGTGTTCTTAAAGGATTTTGCGAAGGGAAAAGAAGGTTAGTAGATCTTATACTTATTAATACATTTTCTTAATTTTGTTTATTTTAACCTCACAGCTAAAATGTGCGGAAGATAAAGTTTCAAATAATTCTTGGCATAACTGATTAATAAAATCAGAAGATTTTCATAGAAGATGATAGGATGATAGAAGGTAATTAATAGTTCATATTTCACCTTTATCATCATCACAGTCTCCCATATGCACACACTCTCATGCACAAGAGATTTAACATCATTAGAATGGAACTCAGAGAGAGGGAGATGAATAATGAGCAGTAGTTTAAATGAAAGTCAACCAGTGATGTTAAATGTGAAAAACTTACGAAGACTTTTGTGTGTCTTCAGTTCATCAGAAGTCTGAGTCTACACGCAACGTGTCTGACGTCTAACCAGAAATAAGTTATCAAAAACGGACATTTGGCTAGCAGAATTCGCCATAGGACATCTTTCATTCCTCAATTTAAAAGGAATATTGTCTCACCCACAAGTCATAAGGTGGACGCAGCATTTTTCGTCACCATATACTGCTTGCTCACAAGTTCAATACAGAGTTATCACAAGTTCAATACATCGTTATCACAAGTTCAATACAGAGTCATCATAAACTCTAATCACTCGAAAGATCATTATTATCTGAAGTCAAGCAAAAGAGCTCAAAAGAGGAATCGCATATTTATACCACGTGCAACACACTCTTAAGCGCATTTTATGAAGCAGACTCGAAAGTATATGAATCACGACTACATACGCAAGATTATGAGTCTACATATCACTAACATTTCGTGAAGATATCCAGTCTGACCAGTACCGTCGGGAGATTAGACCACAGACCTTTTGTTCATATGATAACTATTAACTGTTGATCCACACTACAGAGATATACTCAAACAGTGAAGGAATATACATAAATATCTCGTCAGCGTTCTCCGTACGACAACAGTATTCATCAGAACGTCCTCGACTTAGAGATACCCCATTCGACATAACGTATAACAACTTGGGACATTTTATGCATACATGTGAATCCTCATATCTAGGAGAAGCATTTAGAGACACATGGACTGTGTAGAGTACTCACCATTTTGGTAACACGTACCATATCACATCATCATTTCACTCTACACCAGTTCATCCTTAATTAACTATTACTTAATTAACTGTAATTTTATTATCTCATCTGTGTGTTTTGTGTGAATCGTCTTTCACCATCATCACGTTCTAACCATTACTAACCCTATATGTGTGGATATTTCATTAATAAACCCAACGATCAGTTGATCATTATCAAGAGTTTGTTAATGTATCACTCGTGCTGTCGGTGTTACATATTCACCTATAGGAACCTTTCTCTACTCAGATGAGGTTGGGGGCTTTTTCTTTACGGGATCTAAGGGCAGAAGCTAAGGTCGTGGGGAAACAGAACTCTTTCCATAATTTATTAGAAAACACTGTCTAGTGGAAAGCATTCGCATTCCTGTCTTCTTGTCCCTATCTCGAATAGGTCTTTTTTTCTTTCTTAACGAGCCAATTTCTAGAGACCTTATATCTAATATCTCATAGACTATTCCTGGCAAAAACTACTGTCGTAGTTGCCCCAGTGACTCACCACACGACAGGGACTTACACAGCTTGACCTCACTCTGTTTACACTTAGTTGAGTAACACCAATAACCTCTCATATTACCACAGTTAACAAGGTGAGGTCAAGCTATGTAAGTACCCTGAATCAGAAAGATGATGATGTATTTCTCAGGGGTCCCTATCCGCTACCTCTTATGATCTCACCCAGTGTATATTTATCTCTGTAGTGTTATGTAGATGGCAAGTGTCTAGGGTATGTATGTATTTAATGTGAGGAATGAATACATATACACAGAACTGTAATTCAACAAAATGTAAGTAAGTAAGACTGGTGGGAACGTTTTGGTATATATATATGGGAATAAATATACAATTTATTGTCCCGAACCTCAATCTTTTGGAACAGGACTTGTCAAAATCATAAAATGTTTATTTACAGTTTTTAAATAAATAAGATGGAACTCTGTCCATGAAGTGTAACATAATAAAATTGTAACTAGAATGAGTACCCCACTATCTGATTTTCAATGCTTGATATTAACAATAGTTAGTTATTTGAGGGTTTGTTTTCTTCATCATTCCCCAGGAAATTCTTTTTGTTGTGGTGGTTTAATTTGAGAGGAACTGTCATGTGCCCGTATTGAGGGACTTAGCTATTAAGCCTGTCTGATGCTATGGGCTCCAGACTATGTATATGGTCACTCAGATGGTGCTGCTTTCTGGATGAAGATATGGCCTGTAGCTCAAAGTATATTGGGAGCCTTCACTGCCCACAATTTCTATCTTCTCCAGGTTGTCTGCCACACTTTTTTACTGGTAATACAACCCTGAAATGAGAAGGACAGTTTCTTCCCCTTTATAGCCTGTCTATAACAATTCCACACCTAATCAAGGGTAATCTTACCTGGGATCAGCCATGTGTGCTAACCATATGCACCAAACCCTATATTTCCTTGATTATACTCAGTCCTGTGTTTTCATTCTTTTTTACATATGGCATTAAAGCCACTATTCCTTTAGCATTGCTCGTCTTCCACATAATCAGCAGGGGTGTACAAATATCTGTTGTGACCTGTAAATGACTTCTTTCAAACATTCTATGTATAGTGTCAAATGTTATTTGAACATTGTGTCACTCCAGAAACCACTACCAATTTATTTTCTCCTGGACTTACAGTTGCAAAATTTTATGGCAAACTTACAAACACATTTATTTTCACTTCCCAATGGCAATATCAATTTTATTACCACGGCACTATGGCACAAAATTTGTAAGGCCAATAGCAAAACATTTTTTTTACCGTTTCACTCCGAAAAAGACTGCATTCCTACCTAGGTCGTCGTAACCTGAACCATCTCCCAATTAGCAGTATCGAAATAAAATGTATCGGCATACACATATAGCCTGATACCTGCTAAGGAAATATACAAATAAAAGCATCTATCTTACCTCAAGTAAAGAATAATACCACATGCACAAAGTTGACTAGCAGTAAATGGGTTTTCTAACTGCTTTCTTGTCCAGACGGTAAAAGCTTGGTCACAAGGCTTTCCCGCTGCTCTCAACTTGCGATGGCTTTCAAATTCAAATGGCCTGATCTTACAAGGAGGTGTTAATTTTTATTACCCTACCTCCAACCAATCAAAAAGCGAGTCAAAATTTTAACTATTTTTGGACTATAAACTTTGAGCAATCGTAAGTGTGTTCGTTCGTCTGATTATCTTTGTGTATTTTATATCTCAGTTATTTATGGACCGATTTCCAATATTAATAGTGATTATTACACGGTCAACTGACCTTTATCGTTATATTTACTTTTCCTTTGTTTATTCTTTAGCAGTTTCATCTGGGTAATTTTTTTGTAATTAATTGTAGTTCTAACCTGATCTAAAATATCAGTAAATTAAATTTTTCTAAGTCAAGATAATTTTATTAAGGGGGAATCTTTAGGTTAATATATTAATCAAAATCAGCGCTATAATTCAAAATATCCCTTTCTTTCTAACTTCCTTTAGTTATTGAGAAATAAATTATTTAATTTTTGTCAAAAACACAGAATCGGCATTTTTGCCACTACAACTAAGATTTCTTGTCTCTACCAAAAACGAGGTAACAATTTGATTGGTTGTTAATTTTTCTACGTCGTTCGATAAATATTAGGGTGGGTGTGTGTGTGTGTGTGTATGGGGGTAGTAACCTTTAACCTGTGGTAGTAGAAAAATTCAAATTCTCTAGTTAAATTTTTAGCGGTAAATGGACTCTGCCCCTCAGACAAATTTCAAATATAGTTATTTATAGATTTAAAATTACGATAGCTAGTACGTTTTAAGCGGGGAATTTGAGCGTGTTGTTATACGGATTCACTTTACGACACCGATGATTACTACACCACTGGTAATAAGTGGGTGACTCAGCAGCTTGGCACAGTGATGTAACGGCTAAGGTATCTTTACCAGCTATGAAAATATTAACATATTTTGACGCTTCAGGGACGCAGCCCCAATTGGTTTCTCCGCTTGTATTTGGCATTGATCCACTGTTGGTTTTTCCACATGGAGCGGGAACTGATCTTCTGTTGCTTTGTCCACATGGAGCGGGCGTTGATCTACTGTTGGTTTTTCCACATGGAGCGGGCACTGATCTACTCTTCCTTTTTTCAACTTGCAGCGGGCATTTATCTACTGTTGCTTTGTCTACATGGAGCGGGTATTGATCTACTGTTGGCTTTTCCACGTAGAATGGGCATTGATCTGCTGTTAGTTTTTCCGCTTGGATTTGGCAATCATCTGCAGGTTCAATCCTCGAAAGACGTCTGATCATAACCACATAACAAATCGAATCCGTTAAATTATTTTTTCTTTGCATTATCTGCCGACAAATTTATAGATAATTCGCAGCAGTTCCATATCGCCTGTTGGCCATTTACTTTTCAGGGTGACCCGAGCTGGCTTTCATAGGTAGCGTAACGGTGTCATGGGATAGCCCACACTATACATCATCTGTGATGTATAATGGAAATATAGATTACAGTATCTGACATCCTTTGTTTTCCTGTTAGCGTCCTGAGTTTTGCTGACAAAGTCGAGCATTTTTCTGCCTGTCTGACTCACCTTTTAAATCCACGCCTCTTTTCTTTGAGACGTAAACAAACCGGTCTGTTTACTAACTTTCGCGACCTGCCAGCGAATAGGGTTTGTTTACCTAAGTTTCTCACGCAAGCTGATCTGTCAATCATCGGATAACTGACAGATCGCACGTGGAAAAACACGTGGAACAGTTAATGGTCTTTTGAAGATTCTCAATAAGGGGAGCTAATCGTTTGATGTTCGTACATACAGGAAGAGACAACTCTTTGATCTCAGAAAGCGAGCAGTAATCTCGGGGGAAACCGTTACACGGCTTAAGTTCTGTTGTCGGTAGCAAAGCCCGACAGAGCGACCGTGGAAAGCTTTTATCTGGGGAAATTAGTTTCTGATTTTTGCTATGCACAAGAAGTGTGAAAAGTAACATCCTCTAGAGATCATCATAACCCGAGGGTATATATACAGTGTCTCCTCAAAATCAGTTATCAGTCATCGCTCAGAATTTTGGATAATCTAAGCACGTTATTCTAGAACATTGTGGCAGTGCGCTAATAGATTCGTGGTAATAGATTTTCTGGTAATATAAATTTGTGCTTAAGTGATTTAATGTGTTAAGGTTACCATTATAATCCACTGTGATTTTCTAACGTTAAAACTGTGGAAATAAACAACGCGTAGCTATTTTTATCCCAGATACTTCCGTTTTAATGATAATTTACCACCTGCTTTATCACACCAGAAGATATTGCTTAGTGACTGATTCAGTGTGACTATAGTGACCGAATAGGATCCACGTTTATTCCATTTTGTGTAATTGTAGTAATTTAATGTTAGTTATACCAGACGCCGACAATCTAAAAGCTATTAACTTACTTACTTACTTAGTCGTTCCCCTTCTACCGTGAGGAGTAGAGGTTTGAAAGAGAGAGCGCCAGACTATCCTATCGGCTGTCTTCCTCCTGGCCTGGTTCCATTATAGTCCTCGGTCCTTCAAAGATTGTCTAATGTTGTACTCCCAGCGGACTCTGGGTCGTCCTGGGGGTTTAGATCCCTGGCTCTTTGTTTCCCATGCTTGTCGTGGTATCCGATCTTCTCCCATTCTGCAGACATGGCCAAACCATCTTAGTTGGGACTGTTCTACTTGGGTCTGCACGGGGTGGCATTTTAGGCCTTGACGTATCGTCTGGTTGCGGACCATGTCTCTTCTTGTTTCTTCAACCACCTTCCTCAGATACCTCATTTCTGAGGTTTGGATCTGGCTTTTATGGGTTGTAGTCATTGCATATGACTCGCTTCCATATGTCAAGACTGGGACATAGGTGGAGCGGTATACAGCCATCTTCGTTTTTTTTAGCAACCTCTCTCTTGCTGAGTAATTCTCGATTTATGGCCTGAAAAAGTCTCCCAGCTGCTGCTTTTCGAGTTAACAGCTATTAACAACAGGCGATATTTGTTAAGTACGCGTAGAGATAATTAAATAATAATTTACATTGTGCGCTGATCGTTGACCGGAGCGGGCGGAGAAAGGCTGCATGCCTCAACCAAACCTGTGCTCGATAAGCGGCGCACGATAGGATAGGCTAGAGACACCGTGTGTCTTGTAACGTTAATCAGGACTGACGGAGAAGATAAGAGATCGTCTCGTCCCCTTCCGTATGTATAGGTAGAGACATAGAAAAGTAGCATTTTTTTTCATAAATGTTTTTCTATTTCTAGCAGACCTGATCAAACGGCGACCAGCGGTTTTACATTGGGTCTGTTATGGTCCTTTTTTCATATACTGATTGATTAATGGTGTCCTCTTCGTGACTTACGTGCCCCAAGTTCAGTTGTGAACAGGACCGGCCAAAGAGTCAAAGATTAACATTTTAAAGTAAAGTAAACTGGACTCACGAATACCCAGCTATTTATTCAATTTTTATCAGCCCATTGTGGCGTACCAAATATATATAACAATATCATCTGATTTTGACAGTCGTATTCTCGGATTTATCCAGCAAGTTACGCTGTTTCAAAATCGGCAATCACACGAGAGTCAGCTGATAGGATTTACCATCATCATCATTATAAATAACAGTTTTTTTTTCTAGCAACCAGCTGTGCCCAAATACTAGAGATATTCTTTTCCATTCTTTGCTGTGAACACAAGATCTCGATTTTTTTCTACATTTTAACTATTCGAGGTGACATTAGTGATCAAGGAGTACACCACCAAAATTTGGGGTCCACCTTTTAAAGTTATCATCAAGGCTGGACTGGGATCAAATTTGGCACTGAACTCTGACATTAGCAATATCGATAACTATAGCCAGGATACCTGTATATCCACGAAAATATCTCCAAGATTAGGTAAAAAGCGAGAGCGTGGCCATGTATGACAGAGAGAGAGAGAGAGAGAGAGAGAGAGATTGAATATTTTTTCTTGTTACGGTAACTGTACCAAACTGGTTATTTGGCGTTGCAAAAATTGTTTATTTTATTGGAGAGCTTTAGTAGGAACTTTGTTCTTTTTCTATTGTCTATGCTATAACATTATGCTAACCTTTGACCTTTGGGGTTATAACGTGTTGGGTTATTTTCTTCTCAATAAGGGGAGGGCACATGTATTCTGTAATTTTCTAAGTATGAATTCTTATTTTATTTGATCGTCTTAAGATATTTTATGTAAAGTTTAAATGATAATAAACAACAAAAGAACTTACCTTTGTGTGTTGGTCAGACACATACCCAATTTTACCATAGTTTTTCACGTTTGTCTGTCTTGTAGTCACATAGTTGTGTGTGCGTGTATAGTTAAACTTATATGTTCATATAGGGAGCGAAAGATTGTCTTATACTAAATTATAGTTGTACAGATAGGCTGGGCTAGAGGAACTACTCATTCCAGAGACAGATCTTTGTTTTTAAACTATTCACTCGTGAAATCTATTTCTTACACCTTTATTCTCACGTATTTATCATCAACCACTATACTCAGACGGACCACAAATATAATTCAAACCTATCTAAATTTACAACATCATCCGAGTCTAGCAATCCCCTACTTCGTCCTGTCCCCAACTTATCCAACATGGACGTGGGTTGGACTTAAGAAGACGAGCGCTAATTTTCCTTATTATCTCTCCTTTATTCAAATCCAGTCTCCCCACGATATGGATGCTCTCGAAGCTAGTCTCAGCTCTCTCATTTCCCTGCACTTCTAAGTGACCAGGACAGTAGATTCACACCAGTTCCTGAAGAGTTCAGGCGGCCTTATCAGTTTTCCATTCGTGTTCTTTTAAAAATGTGACAATGTTACAGGAACAATGATTTACTATATCCAGAGCGGCTTCCTCAAAAACACCTTCTCCCAAAGTCTGCACGGCTCTTGTGTAACTTTAAGTCAAGCAGGTCGATTTCAGACGTTGTAAAATCTTAACGACCAATAATACCCTACATGTATGCCCAATGCTTGTATATATTCTGTACTGTTGAATATGGTCAGTGTTAACTGTATATTATTAAATGATGCTCCAGTTTGGCAACACTGCCCCAGATACACACGTACCTGTGCAAGTGTGCACCCACACATCTTCATGTACACACTGTCACAAATTTTGGTTTGTTTGTTTTTTTTTTTTTTTTAATTGGCGTATTCTTTCAAAATTACAAACCATTTTGCAAAATAAAAATACAATAGGATACAATACATATAAAACCACACGCGCGTAGTTTGACTTGCATACTTATATATAGAAGGACGGAAAATGGTAAATAAATACACTAAATAAATTATTCCCTTAAAAAGTTTGTGCTTCTAACTACAAAACAATTTTTCCGAAAAAAATATAAAAAAACATGTGCGCAATTTCCTTGGCATACTTAAAAATAAAAAGATCAAAGCCTTGGCGTATTGAGTTTTCCTGGCCTATAGTGTAAGGTAAAGGATCCCGTTACACGGCCATTGGGGCATATTGGGAATATGGTGTTTAACCTATAATGTGCCTAATTATATTTCGAAATGGGTGTATTTTTTAAGAACGAAACACATAATTTACATAAAACTTTCTTAAATTCGAGAAATCCACCTGAGCTAATGTTCCCTTCAATTTTTCCAAAAATGCCTACAGACATATTTCCCTTATTAGGTAAATAAAAATATTCAAATTATTAAGTTCAAAGAAACAAGGGCTACTTCCCCTACAAAACTAAAAGGGAAACTTAAACGAAAAAAATAGTTACACCTACCGAGTGACACCAAACGACGTTTTCACATATTTACAAATGTACAAATATTTTCCTTGTTGGATCCTGTCTAAGTTTCTAAAATATGCTCCATCTTTTTTGAAAAAAATGTGGAAAAACAGGTTTTGGTTGAAACAGTTCCTCTCGTAAACTGCTTTGTTCCTGCATTTCCAAACGGTCTCCCTATATTCTGCACTTTTTGGAATAATGTTTAGCGTGATTGCTTTGTAGCTGTCAATTTTTATGTTTGTGTATTTACTAAATGCTTGTTCAGTGCTTCTACTGTTGATGTGATCGTGTTACAACCGAAGAAGAAATGGTCTTCTGTCTCTTTTGCCATTTTACTGAAGCAGTCTACATTTTGTCAAGATCGTTTTTCTGTGTTCTTTTTCCTGTGTCTTTTCTTTCTTCTTTTATCCTTAGCCGCCGACCGTCAAAGCAGTCAGTGGCCTTTACACTTGGTGGCGTCTTGTAGGGCAGCAACAAATTGATTCCACTTTGCTCGGTCGGTGGCCATCCTTCGTACAGTGCCTCAACTCTGGTTCATTCTTTGCATCTCAGCCTCCACAGTCCTCCGCCAAGTTGTTTTCGGTCGGCCTCTCTTTCGTTTTCCTTCCGGGGTCCATAGCATAGCTTTTCTTGTGATGGCATCAGGGTCTCTTCTGAGGACATGGCCAACCCAATTCCAGTGTCTGCCAGTTATGACGGTGTGCATGTCCTCTTGCTTGCTCCGAGTAAGCAGTTCTTGGTTGGTGATGGTATTCGGTCAAAAGATTCAGAAAATGAGTCTTAGGCAGGTTGTGTGGAAAGTTTTCCTGTGTGAGCGGTGTTAAATTGAATAATAGTCTGTAGGTTATTTCTCTTGCCTATGGTGATATATTTATTTTGTGTAAATTTGTGAATATTTCCGAGTAATCTGTTACCCCATATCTGTATCATATTTTTATTCGTTGGTCTGGTGGTGGTTCTTGTGTCTGTACCAAATGTTTGTAAATATCTTTAGTTGACTGGTGTAGGAGTTTTTCATTCCCTTGTTTGCATCTAAAGCAGTGTTCGTAGAAGGGTGGTAGTGTTCCGGAACGGTGTAGTATTGTATTGTTAATTTTGCCCATTTCTGTTATATGAAGACCTATGTAATAATGCGCTAGAGGGTATCCATTTGGGTCTTTTATTATGTCGCTTATGAATTTAATTCCTAAAGTGTTTATTTTTGTAGTTATGTCTTGCAATGATATTCCACCTCGTCGTTTGTCTTGTATTAAGGTCTTGTGTTTTATATTATGAATTATGTGCCTGAAAATAAAGTTTCTAATTGATAAATGTATTTCCTTTAGACTATTTTTGGGGGAATGCAAAACATTTGAGGCGAATAACACAATTGGGAGTACATAAGTTTTGCAAATTAAGCTTTTACCAAAAATTGTCGCATTCTTAAATTTGTATCTTTCTAGTTTTTTCCTAAATTTTCGAAGTTATTTTATCCCACCTGTCGTTATCAATTCTTTCTGGTGTCGAGGAGAAAGTTATTCCAAATATTTTCATTTTGCTTGTTTGTATAATTGAAAGAGAAAGTCTGTTTTATTTTTCCATTTTCCTATTCCCATTATGTATGACTTTTGTATGTTTTTTGGAACCACTCGCTTGGCGAAATGTTTTAAAGGTGTCGAAAATAGTTTGTGTTGATGAAAAGTTTGATGGAAAAAAGACTGTCATCTGCGAAAGCTATTAGTTTTTTTCTTCCCCTATTCCTGGTATGTGTGCTTTAATATGAGTGTCTAGTTTTATTTTCCTTAATACTGGTTCTAAGACTAGTGTGTATAGTAAAGGTGAGAGTGGGCAGCCTTGTCTTACTGACCTAGTTAAGTTGATTGGTTCGGATAAAGTGTGATTTATTAACAGTTTGCTTTCCAGCTTTCTATATACAATTTGTATCCATGTCCTAAAATATTGGCCGAAATTGATTTCCTTGAAGAATTTTATGTAAAAATCCGTGATCGACTCTATCGAAGGTTTTTTCATGATCTGCAGATAATACTGCTGCTCTTGTGTTTTTGTCGTATGTATACTGGATGACATCTCGAATAAAGTGTATGTTTATTTATTGGTTCTGTTATTTTACGCTGTATTGTTGATCCTCGTTAATCAATGTGTGTATAAAAGGTTTCAGTTTATATGTTAGAGCTTTAGTTAATATTTTATAGTCAGTGTTTAGAAGAGACATAGGTCTATAGTTCTGCATGTACTTTTTATCCGTATTTCTTTTGTGGATAAGAATTATGAAGGATTCATTTAGACTTGGGGGAGGGGGGAGGGTGTTAGTTCTCCTCTTTCAAAGGCTTCATTTAGCGTGTTCAACAAAAGTGGCCTGAGTATGTCAACAAAAGTGGCCTGAGTATGTGAACAAATTTGGAATAAAACTCCATTGTGAGGCCGTCTGGGCCCGGAGATTTTTTTTTGTTTTTGGTAGTATGTTTAGAGAGAGGCGTAAGTCTTCTATAGTTGGGGGTTAATCTAGTGCAGAAGCCGGGCAACTTTTTTGGGTATTACCCCAAAATCTATTTTCTAAACGATATTACCCCTCAGACTTCAAAGTAAAGAAACAAGCTAATTGCTCTTAACATGAAGAAAATAACTGCTTTCAAAACAAGAATTAATAAAAGACTTAAAAAGACACACATGCTGTCATAAGAATAGCACACATACAAAATTAATAAAAAGGATTGAAGAACTGAACAATTTCATTTAAAACATCTCCGCTTCAGGTTTTGGAAAAATGGTTCTGTTGTCGCCGGATGGCCCACTACTGATACCATAGCATCATTTGTGCTATTAGTTATCAAGTACATTAGGAAGAATAGTTACGACGTTTTATTGAGATACGCGGTTATCAGATGGAAACTGGAATTAGGGTAAATAGCGACTAACCGCTGATCTTTGGCGGGAGTTGCTCGGCAACCGATGACGAAAATCAGAATAGCTGAAACACACCATCGGTAGGTATTTGAGATCCAAGAAAGAATTAATAGACTGTCCAACCAAAAGGCTGGAAAAAGCCCGGAGCATTTTTGCAAAGGCAAGCTTCGAGGTCACAAAGCAGTTGATCCCGAAAAGCCAGTCTGTATGGACGTACACTGCTGGTCTTGAAGTATCAAGACATCAACTCAGTAAAGCAGATAGCTTTCTTTTAATATGTTGCAGATTCTTATGTTACAGTAAGTACAGCTTCGAGTGAGACCTTGTTTATATTTCAGAATTAATATATCGTTAGGCCAAAAATGCCTAAATGTACAGATGACGAACTGAATTTTTATAAGGTATGAAACTGCCACAGTAAGATCGGGAAGGAATTATTCACCATACATAGACATAAAAAGAGGTGTCAGACAAGGTTCTGTGCTGTCCCCCTGCCTATTTAATTTATACACCGAAAAAATTTTCAAACAAATACAGGAAATACCAGGACTGAACATCAGTGGAAGATCAATAAACAATCTTAGATATGCAGATGATACCGTGTTGTTAGCTGAAAGCGAACAGGAGTTACAAGAACTAGTGAAGCAAGTGAACAGTATAAGTCATGAATATGGACTCGACATTAATATTGAGAAAACAAAAACTATGATAATTAGCAAAACAGACGATAAACCCACATTAAAGATAAGCGTAAATGGGAAAATCCTGGAACAAGTCAAGAGCTACGTATATCTTGGTCATATAATAACAGAAGATGGCAGATGTGAAACAGAAATCAAGAAGAGAATAGGAATGGCCAAAGCTACGTTCAACAATATGAAACATATACTGACATCCAAACAGTTATCTCATAAATTAAAACTGAGAATCATAAAGTGTTATATATATTCTGCATTTCTGTATGGTGCAGAAACATGGACGATGAATAAGCATTTGGAAGAAAGAATTGAGGCTCTTGAAATGTGGATATATAGAAGAATGGGGCTTATCACATGGAAAGAGATGAAAACAAATAAGGAGGTCCTAGAAAATCTAGGTATGAAAAGAGAACTAATGAGAGAGGTCAAAGTTCGGCAGCTAAAATACTATGGCCACATAAAAAGGCATAACACCTTGCAGAAGACCATAACAGAAGGGAGAGTTGAAGGCAAACGTGCAAGGGGAAGACAGCGCTATAAGTGGGAAGATAACATCAAGAGATGATATACGGGAAAGAGTCTATCAGAGTGTACCACCAAGACAAGAGACAGAAGACGTTGGAGATCCATTACAGCCAACCTTCGTTGTGGAGATGGCAACTGATGATGATGAAACGGAACCCTGCAAAGTCATCCTAAGCAAAACTCATAAAGAAAATAGAGACTCTAGCAGAAATACTCACCCCAACATGGATAGGCTACAGGGAGAAAATAGCCTTTAAAATGAACTGTGTGTTGATTGAGGAATTATAAAGAAAATGCATTCATGAGACATTGTCTGGATTGTAAATATGAATAAACTGTTTTAATGGATCTTGAAGACTTTCTTGCCTAACTCATGTTGCAAGTTATACAGTGTATGCTATAATTAACACACAACAAATAACATCACAGAGGAATTTTTGGAACGGGACTGGGTTACAATATTCATCAAGAAGCAAACATCTCTGGCAGTATTCCAGTAATTCATGACTTGAATGATACCATAAGCATTTACACACCCCACACGGTCACACTGTTTCATATTTGATAAAACAACATCCATATCAGGGCTTTTTTTATGTCAGAGCAACTTGGATGCTGTCTTCGGAGTCCAACCGATTTCTGTACTTTGTTTCCAAGTTCATAAGGGTAGAAAATCCTTGTTCACAAAGGTAGGTTGTTGCAAAAGGCAGCATCATTTTTGTCGCTTCTACATGTGCAATTTTAAAAGCCTTTGCAGTTTTTGACATCCAAAAAGATGAGAGATCTGTCTTGTTCTGAAATTCCATGCGTGCTTCACTGTTGGAGTGAAGTTCAAGAAGTGCCTCTGCCAATCCTTCAGGCTCTTCAGGCACATCAGCAAGTTGACAATTGAAGGGATTTACAACCCAACTGACAGTATGTGAATCAACTCTGGAAAATAATCAGAGAACCGCTTTTTGAGTTTGGTCAGATGCCTTGTAACTGACTCCTTGATGTCACAAAGTCTGAGATCTTCACAATCTTCCAAAAACTCTGCTAGATGTGGAAAGGCGGCTATCTTGCTTTGTTCCATTTTCTGGTTCCAGTACAGATGCTTTGATCCATAAGCTGAAATTTTTTCTCTTGCTAAAAGACATTGATGTTTTCCCTTTGCAATTCCTTGTTCAATGAATTCACATGACCAAAGATGTCAGCTAAATATGCGAGATGTGCAAGCCAAGTGGAGGTTCTCACCTTATCTGCAAGGGCAGGTTTTTGATCCACCAGAAAGATTTTTAGTTCAGATCTGAGAGCCAACACACGATTCAGAATATTTCCACGTGAAAACCACCTCACGACTGCGTAATGACCTAAATTTTAAATTCCATTCATGTCTTTTTCTACATTACGTTACCAAAACGAACGAACAGATGGACAAAAGGATAGCGAGAAGGGAGAGGCAGAAAGCCGAACATTAAACACGCGTCGCGCGATACACAATTACTACTATCACGCGTGTTAGGCTACAAGCACTAACTTTTTTTTTCAGACGGACAGTGATAAAATACACTACCCTTCCCCAGAGTTAGGTTTTAAAATCATAAAAAACGCTTATTAGGAAAGATAACAATAGATGGGTTTACGGTTGAAAACATAACAGTACCCAGACAGCATATCTTCGAAACGGGAGGTAGAAAATACATATTTTGAACGCAGCCACGTAGCTCTTTTAAAGTGGGAAAATTGGGTTCCTTAGGGCTTGCTGACAAATAATATGTAAAACGTTACGCCAATAGTCCAGGAATTAATAAATTATACCCAAAATAAAATAGTGAGGCTGCCTGACAGCATGAAATCATTTCTGCTCATAAAATTTTTTATAACGTGTTTGAAAAAACCTTACGTTACATAAATAGCCTACCATGTAAACTCCAAATTGATTGGAGCGCAACAAATGAAAGCCTAACCACGATTGGTCGAACTATAAATACTATCTTTCGTTGTTAGGGGAAACGGGAAAAGGTAACATTTTTTCAAACACTTGTCGAAACGTGGCTCATTGGCCAGTCTCGCTGATATACACACTTGGGAGCGTTAGTTCGAGACCACTTGTTTAAATGATCTTGATAAAGCAACAGTGCGTTGAAGCCAGCTCATAATTGTGTTAAATAAAAGCCTGGAACATAGGCAGATGGAAATTTGTGCCAGTTTGTGCCAGAATTCATTGCTAATCAACGTATCTGTGTTTATTCGTATGAATTGTGGGACAGTGGTCTTGATGGTACTGAGCAGCACCTGGTCAGAGCTTTGCTGAATCCAGTGTCGGACAGCATACTCCTTGGTCCTTTTAGCTATCAGTGAGGTGTCTCCAGAGCCCAGAGGAGAATTCGAGCAGAGGAGTCCTTTCCTGCCGCCATCACGCCAGATAAGCTAACTTGGCCAGCTGAGCTCAACATTATGTCCCCTCATCTTGAACTGACTTTTTAAAATTAACATTAAGAGGGGAATTTACTTGTCTTAAAATCAGGAACTGTGAACATCTCCAATACTAGTCCCTAAAGACAAACTATTGAAGTCATGATGACAAATACCAACAGAGCTTGAACAAAACAAAACCAGTATTACCTCATTTTACTACTACACAACTGACACACATAGAACATTTGTAATAATATATGTCACTACAATATTCATATTAAATACATTCTGTACATAACTTGTAATTTAAATTGATTGTGATTCCTGGTTCCCTTGTAGTTGAATCAGGACACATATTCATTCATGCCAGTAATGAATACATATTGTTATTTGAAAGTTATCAGTGCCTCCTTTAAGATATTCTCATAGAGTGTTATATGTATGTGAGTGTCACAGTGTTGTCAAGAGTAGTGGATTACATTAAATTGTTTATCTGTCTGTTGTTGTGACTTACACTTCATCATACACATACCCTAGACACATAACGTAGCATCACACTATTCCAGAATAATTCTGACTGAGATATAGAGATATGTGGTAGCAAGTAAGGTTATCTATAATACACTACTCTTAATAGATATAGATACCTTCACAGCTGATCTCAGTCAGTACACTAAGTCCCCTATAAATATTTATAACATCCCACTTCACCACACTTACAATAACACCTCTCTTGACATTATTCTTCAGTAAATCGGAAATTTATGTCAATCACATCTAGGGAATTACTAGACAGGTTCTATACTCGATCCCGGAGCGAGTCGCCCAATTGTGACTTACCACACTTGTGCGACCGAGTTCAATCCCAAGTCCAGACTCCAATTGTGATGGTATTGCCTCCCCTGCTTTGCAGTAGTGGTCAAACGGTGGCCAAAACTCAAGAGTATCTAATATGGGCCTTCAAATGTGTCTACCTTCGCACGAGATTACTCTTGGCAGAGATGTAGATAGAAGGGGAATGACACTTCTGTTACAAAGGGAGTCTTTACAACATATTCAGATAAGCGAAAACAATGCTGCTTTGGCTGAGCACGTTAATTCTAGAATCTGCAGACCACTTTTGTGAAGAATTAAGCAATGATTAATCTTAGCTCGTTAACCCCCACCCCTGATTTACTCAGTGGAATTCTTATTATTCTGGTATAGCTCTGTTTAGAGTGTGTGAAGTAAATTGACTGAGACAAACATGCAGTACATTTAAAAGGATTAAATCTTAGATAGCGGTCGTTTCTGCTCCCAATTGGGTCTGGGAGTTTTTACAGTGCTCTCGCTCGTCGCTGGTCAAGGTTGTAGGGTATAGCTCGTTTCTCAGAAATTTCAAGGAGAGTCTACAAAGTTGGTCCCTCGTCTTAAAGCTTAGGCCACTGTTCCCTTCTTGTTCCAGAGATAGTACTTTCTGCTGGTACCACCAATAACTATGATAAAGAATAAAAACGAAACGCTCTTCTAAGTATTACGTTTCCCGACACATACTTATGTGTCCCCTTCCCTCTATTCTACCATCCCATTTATCTCAGAATGATCACTCGATGAGAATTAAATTTAATCCCTCAAGATAAAGCTTTCTTTACATTTAAATTGAATAGCTTTAGCTTTACATTACATTTAAATGAAAAGGTTAATAGAACAGATAGAATATGTTTACATTTACATTTCCACTGATTGAAAAATTATCACAATATAAATTGAATATGTTGTCATTTATGTTTACACTGATTTGAAAAGTTTGAAACTTCCATTAATTTTAAAGTGCATATGTTAACATCGACATTTACACTGGTTTGAAACTGTAAGTATTATAATTAGAATGCACATCATTTCCTCATCTTTTCCTTCCTGTTCCATATGGAACATGGGACTACTTTATGCTTTTAGTTCTCTTTACAAAACTAGCAATAAAGCAATCACCGGCCCTTTGCAGTGGTGGTTCATGAAATCATCATTCTATACGCTGAAGTTGCCAGCCTCAAATAACTAGGACATCCACTAGCGATTTTTACATACTGTGGTGGATTTTGTGTTATAGATGTTATTATTTAATATTATTTGTATACCCAGTGAGGTCAGCTGTGTAGGCCCCTGAGTTTAGTAGTGGATGGTTAAGTATTTTCAGGGAACCTATCTGCTACCACCCTATGATCTCACTTGGCGCTATATGTTTACTTATTATTTATGTGACTACGTCTAAGTGTCTAGGGTAAGGAAGGTATAATGCAGTGTAAGTCAAATCAATACAAATACACTTTAATTCTATCACATAAATGGGACTGGGTCAATACAACAACCACAAACAGACTAACACTCTAGGATATATCTTATAGAAGTCTGTGGTTTCAGAATTTTCTGATTCAGGACCAACAACAAAATGAAATTTATGGTTTTATTTACATAAAATTAAATACCACAATTGATCTTCTGTCCATATAAAGAAGTATTACAATCTAATTATATTTAGGTATTACTATAGACTAAGTTAACACTGGTAATTAATGGTGGGTTGGGGTATTTTCATCATACCCTCTCTTTTCTCTATCTCTTGTGGAATGTTTATTAAATAGTCAAATATTTTATTTATTAGGTATTAATATCAGTGGATGAACTTCTTAGTGCCGACACAATGGCACTTATCTTTCTGTTGGTAGTAGTTACGATGCTGATAATCTCCTATATTTCAGGGGTTGGTTCGTGGTAGACAGCGTGTACCAGCACAAATTTCAACCGAATGACCAATCTGACACAGTCCCTGGTGAAATGTGGTAGACAGCGTGTACCAGCAAAAATTTCAATTTCTCTCACGAAGATAAATACACCAGGGTTCTGGCACTAGCTTAGTACCAGAACAAAAAACCCACAATTCAATGGAAATATCACAAACATACGTTGACTGACATTAGCATTAATATATATTTAAGTTCAGCTTTGCCCCGGTCCAGACTGCCAAGGTTTTATTTCACTCTTAGCACTGCTGTTCTCAACGCAGCTTGCATACTAACAATTTTGTATCAAATGGCGACAAGCCTTGGAAGCTTTTTGCCAATATCACTAGACTGGCCCAATCACAGCGAGGGTCTAGCTATTCAATTCAAATTTAAAAAAAAACAAAACTCCAAACATACTAGGAGTGAGTCTGCAAAATATATTTAGCTTTTTGGCCCAACCAAAACCCTCCTTCCTATACTCCTATACCAACCAATCGGATTTGAATCACTCTAATGCCTCTTTTTAAACTTGCGTCCCCAAATAACGTTATGGATAGAATGAGCAAAAACAACAGTCCGTCCGTCTTACCGTTCGTAGATATATAGTATTATTTCAATATCTTGGTTAATAATCGGACTACTATGTATATTAAAACATATTATTGCTCAGGAGACTCTAAGCTATCATTATATATGATTTTTATGGCCAGATTCATTGTCGTTTGATTTTACTATTTGTCACTGTTAGTCGTCAATTATATACTTTCCCATAAGTCGGCCATCTTTCCCTCCTTCTCTACCCTTTTTATTCAAAATAAACAACTTGTTTGGGTTACGTCAGAAATACATTACTAGGCAGGAATTGAGAGCTGTCTGTGTGTGTGTATATACATTTCAACTGCGAGAATATAGTACGAGGCATGTGGCTTTGCGTCTTGTTTTTCAAATCTGCTAAAGGCAATACTGTCGCGCGCCCGTTACAATTTGGCGTTTAAAAACCCAAACGCGTGACAATGGTAGCATTTCTTCTGTCGCTCCTTCATACACCTCCATTCTTCTCTCTCTGGGTCTTGAAACAAATACTCCGTGACCCTGCAAAATTGTTATAGTTAATTCTCAAGGACGAACTAGGAAAGCGGGTAAGATTTTACGGCGGGATCATTTTATAAGCATTACCACTGTACAAAATTCAGAGCTCTACTGGCGTAGACGACGACTATAGGCAACCACACACGGGCAGGTTTATTTATTATCATAGGAGTAAAATCTTACTGAATTTAGCGATTATCTCACAGATTTCGCTACACACCTCCCTTCCTAAAACATGTATTCATTGCAGGTTATAATCTGTGAGATAACTTAGCGCAAATGAAGTCCTATGCGTTTTTCTGATTTTCATCATAAGGATGTCTACTCAAAAAGTCGGCACCCACATTTTGAGAACCGGGAATATATTCAATCGTAAATGAATAAGGCTGTAAGAGCAACGACCATCTTAATAATCTAGCATTTTCATGCTTTGCCTCTGACAAAAATACGAGCGGCTGATAATCTGTTTGGACCACGAAGGTTCTACCATACAGATAAATCTGGAATTTCTTTATAGCCCAGATTAACGCTAAACATTCCTTTTCACTTGTTGAATAGTTTTTTCCGCTTTGTTCAACTTGCGGCTTGCATAAGCGACTGGGTTCAATTCCCCCTCTTGTGAAGAGGACCTTTGCAACAATGTAGCCCCTAAGCCCACATTGCTTGCGTCACTTCTCACGACAAATTCGTGATTCAAGTCAGGTAATTTCGATACCAGCCTGCTTGTGAGTTTTTCCTTTAACTCCTGGTATGCCAATTCACACTGTGCTGACCAATTAATTGTATTAGGTTGTCCCTTAAGATTTAAATCCGTCAGAGGAACACACATAGAGTTAAAATGTTTAATGTACTTTTGGTAAAAACCACACAACGACACAAAAGATCGCACATCTTTCTTTGTCTGTGGCCTCGGTGCACTCTGCAATTTCTCCACTTTCTTGGGGTCAGGGGTCATGCTACCCTGATGTACCGTATGTCCCAAGAATTCCAACTCTTTACATCCAATACAACATTTGGTTGGTCTAGCGGTCAAGTTAGCCTCTCTGAGTCTATCAAACAGCATATTCAAAGAGTTAACGTGTTCCTCAAATGTTTCAGTAGCGATGAGGATATCATCCATGAAATTCGAGATGCATGGATTTTTCAGGGGATCCAACAATTTTCGCATCATCCTAGAAAACACACTCGGGGCGTATTTCAACCCAGACGGCAACATGTTGAACTCATAATGGCCTTCCGAGGTGCTAAAGGCTAAATAAGGTCGAACCTCAGGCTTTACTGGAATTTGATAATAGCCTTTGCTAAGATCCACCTTAGAAAAATATTTTTCCCTATTCAACCTGGCAAATAGTTGATTTGTATCAGGTAATGGATCCACCTGATCTTCTGTGACTGCATTCAGTTTCCTGTAATCTATGCACAGTGTATGTTCCCCAGATGGTTTCCGCAACAAAACCACGCTAGAGCTATAAGGAGATTCACTGTGAGAAATAATCCCTTCTTGTAACAAATAATCTATCTCCTCTTTCAAAGCTTTTTCCTTAGCGAACGGAATAGAATAGGGCCTCATACACATGGGTGTTGGGTCTAGTAGTTTCATATCATATTCCAACAAATGTGTGTGCCCCGGCTTATCCGTTAACACGTCTGTATGTTTCTCCAGGACCTTTTGAATCTTCTCCCTCTGTCCTTTTGTCAGGTGATTACTGATCTTCACCTGTGCAAACGTTTCACTGAGTTTTAGTGGATATTCAAAGGAGGAGAGAGGGTCATTTTTCATTTCGGTTGCGATAGACAAGGCCATTAAGTGTGTTCCTTCCTGGATTTGCCTGTCCAGATATTTCTTTAGAAGGTTCACATGATAGACTTTTTCCTTTCCCTTCTTGTCTATCTTATAATTTGTTCTGGATACCTTTTCCAAAACTGTATATGGACCTTGCCATCCGATTTGAAGTTTATTGCTGCTGCCGGGTAGTAGAAGAAGCACCTTCTCCCCTACAGCAAGCTCCCTATCCTTCGCTTTCTTATTATAATAAGCAGCATGCTTTTTCCTGGCTTGTCACAAATTATCATTTGCCAGTTTCCAGCTAGTTTTTAAACGAGTTGTCAGTTCGTTCACATATTGATATGATGAGGTAACAGTCTCTTCTGCCTTCTCATCGGTCCACGTCCTTAACAAGGCTTCCAATGGACCTTTTATTGGCCTCCCAAATAACAGGGTTGCCTACATATTTTTCATGGCACCGGCAACTTTGTTGTAATTGGAAGTGTGGTGGTGGTGACTTTTCTTCCTTTTGTCATCACTCACAAATCGTCCACTACCAATTCGTTTCCTGGGGTATTTTTCACGATAATCGACTCTTGGCCTATCAAAGTTGGGTTTACCTTTGCTACCTTGATCTCTATGGTCAAACGTATTTTGGTTATGAGGGGCCTTATTTTGTTCTATAGGTTTTTTTCTAGCGCCAGCTACCTCTGCCTGGGCCGCCTGATACCTCTCAGCGACATTAAGTACCTCGCCCAACTTCTCTGCACCTTGTTCCATGAGAAACTTTCTCAGGTCAGGAGCCATGGACTCTCTTAATTGCTCTATCATGATCATCTCTTTCAGATCTTGGGTCTTCCCCAGAGCAGTCCATTTCTCCAGATAGGTTTCCAATCTGGCAGAGAATTGGTGGTATGTCTCCCCAGACAAAAGCTTGGCATTTCTAAACTTCTTACGATAAAATTCACCATTCTTCTCGTATCTTAACAAAAGAGCCTGCTTTAACATGTCATAATTGTCTTGCTCATCCCTGCTCATTTTTGAAAAAAACTTCATAAGCTGTTCCCCTAAGATCTTGGGATAACTTCAGACTTCATCTTTCTTTTTCTAGCCCATAAGTTGTAGCTAATACCTCATACCCACTTAAATATGATTCAATATCATCATCTCTTTCAACAAAATAATCTAAATGGAACCCCATGGCTGAGTTGGAGGCCCCTGACTAGCAGTAGCATCAGAGGTAGAGGGGCTGTGACCATTTTCAGGAGCATGGCCTTGCAACTCTAAATCCCTTAGTCGCAACTCGTGCTCCCTCTGTAATCTTTTATCTTCTGCTTCCCTTTCAGCAGCCAGTCTTCTTTCCTCTGCTTCCCTCTGCAGTCGTTTTTCTTCAGCCTCTAATCTCTTTGCCTCAGCCTCCAATTTCTTTTCTTCAAATTGGAGCCGTTTGATCTCAGCCTCTCTATCAGCCTCTAAGGCCCTAGCCTCCTTGTCAGCCTCAATTTGCAACCTTTTAATTTCTTTATCTGATTCTAATTGCATTCTTCTTTCTTCAGCTAATTTCCTATCCTCCCTATCAATAAATTTGTCACACTCTGAGGTTACATACTGGACCAGTTCTGGCCCATCCATACCCATCTCTCTGGTAGTCTGCACAGCAGCAGATCTGAACTTTGCCAAGTCAGCCATATTATATCAAGCAACGTTAACAATATACTAAGGTAACTTATCAACTCTGACTAAACAACAACTATAAGCACTGACAGTTCATCCACTATTTAATTTCCACAAAAGAATACTTTTAATTTTATTATATGAAATTCCTATATATGTATTAGTAGAAGTTTTAACTCCCGGGAGCGAGCTACCCAAAATAAATGGTACTAGGAGAAGTTCACATCCCGGACAAGCCTATCAATATATGTGGTGGATTTTGTGTTATAGATGTTATTATTTAATATTATTTGTATACCCAGTGAGGTCAGCTGTGTAGGCCCCTGAGTTTAGTAGTGAATGGTTAAGTATTTTCAGGGAACCTATCTGCTACCACCCTATGATCTCACTTGGCGCTATATGTTTACTTATTATTTATGTGACTACGTCTAAGTGTCTAGGGTAAGGAAGGTATAATGCAGTGTAAGTCAAATCAATACAAATACACTTTAATTCTATCACATAAATGGGACTGGGTCAATACAACAACCACAAACAGACTAACACGCTAGGATATATCTTATAGAAGTCTGTGGTTGAATATTACGTAATAGGATATATTACAATTTTATTTGCCCTGATTCAGAATTTTCTGAGTCAGGACCAACAACAAAATGAAATTTATGATTTTATTTACATAAAATTAAATACCACAATGGATCTTCTGTCCATATAAAGATGTATTACAATCTAATTATATTTAGGTATTACTATAGACTAAGTTAACTCTGGTAATTAATGGTGGGTTGGAGTATTTTCATCATACCCTCTCTTTTCTCTATCTCTTGTGGAATGTTTATTAAATAGTCAAATATTTTATTTATTAGGTATTAATATCAGTGGATGAACTTCTTAGTGCCGACACAATGGCACTTATCTTTCTGTTGGTAGTAGTTACGATGCTGACAATCTCCTATATTTCAGGGGTTGGTTCGTGGTAGACAGCATGTACCGGCACAAATTTCAACCGAATGACCAATCTGACACAGTCCCTGGTGTAGTGTGGTAGACAGCGTGTACCAGCAAAAATTTCAATTTCTCTCACGAAGATAAATACACCAGGGTTCTGGCACTAGCTTAGTACCAGAACAAAAAACCCACAATTCAATGGAAATATCACAAACATACGTTGACTGGCATTAGCATTAATATATATTTAAGTTCAGCTTTGCCCCGGTCCAGACTGCCAAGGTTTTATTTCACTCTTAGCACTGCTGTTCTCAACGCAGCTTGCATACTAACAATTTTGTATCAAATGGCGACAAGCCTTGGAAGCTTTTTGCCAATATCACTAGACTGGCCTAGCTATTCAATTCAAATTTGAAAAAAAAAAAAAATTTCCAAACATACTAGGAGTGAGTCTGCAAAATATATTTAGCTTTTTGGCCCAACCAATACCCTCCTTCCTATACTCCTATACCAACCAATCGGATTTGAATCACTCTAATGCCTCTTTTTAAACTTGCGTCCCCAAATAACGTTATGGATAGAATGAGCAAAAACAACAGTCCGTCCGTCTTACCGTTCGTAGATATATAGTATTATTTCAATATCTTGGTTAATAATTGGACTACTATGTATATTAAAACATATTATTGCTCAGGAGACTCTAAGCTATCATTATATATGATTTTTATGGCCAGATTCATTGTCGTTTGATTTTACTATTTGTCACTGTTAGTCGTCAATTATATACTTTCCCATAAGTCGGCCATCTTCCCCCCCCCCCCTTCTCTACCTTTTTTATTCAAAATAAACAACTTGTTTGGGTTACGTCAGAAATACACTACTAGGCAGGAATTGAGAGCTGTCTGTGTGTGTGTATATACATTTCAACTGCGAGAATATAGTACGAGGCATGTGGCTTTGCGTCTTGTTTTTCAAATCTGCTAAAGGTAATACTGTCGCGCGCCCGTTACAATTTGGCGTTTAAAAACCCAAACGCGTGACAATGGTAGCATTTCTTCTGTCGCTCCTTCATACACCTCCATTCTTCTCTCTCTGGGTCTTGGAACAAATACTCCTTGACCCTGCAAAATTGTTATAGTTAATTCTCAAGGACGAACTAGGAAAGCGTGTAAGATTTTACGGCGGGATCATTTTATAAGCATTACCACTGTACAAAATTCAGAGCTCTACTGGCGTAGACGACGACGATAGGCAACCACACACGGACGGGTTTATTTATTATCATAGGAGTAAAATCTTACTGAATTTAGCGATTATCTCACAGATTTCGCTACACATACCCATATTCACATGGTAATATAAATATATATGTATGTGTGTGTGTGTTAGTTCACATGTTAGTAATTTAAAATGTTAAATGACAACTTACGCCAATCATGGCTCACATACTCTTTTGCACATATGAATAAAAGAGACTTGAATCGGCCTCTTACACGCGTCTGAGGTGTCGTTTCTTTAATAAGATACTTCCCTCTCTGACGTCGTGGGTTCCAGTTTCCTCATATATTCCGGTTTTCCTTTTATTTAAAATGTTAGAGATTTCCAGAGCTGAATTGTCAGTTCTGATGAATACTCCAATAAAAGGTGTCCGGTCTGATAAATGGAAATTCTGAATTCTCATTACTGACAAGTCTGGTGTCTTAGGCAAGCGTGAATCTCACTGGGAGGACAACATTAGACAATCTTTGAAGGACCGAGGACTAGAATGGAACCAGGCTAGGAGGAAGACAGCCGATAGGATAGTCTGGCGCTCTCTCTTCCAAACCTCTACACCTCAAGGCAGAAGGGGAATGACTAAGTAAGTAAGTAAGAATCTCACAGTAAATTAGACTGACAGAAGCGTCAGGTTATATTTACAGTCTTACTCCGCTCTGTTATGGAGCTCAAATGATCAACCAGTCTGATGTGAATATTTTGCATGACTTATCTAGTGCAAAATTTCAAACATTACTTTTCTGAGAAGGGGCTGTAAACATCCGATTGCCGGCAGGCGAACTCATATCGGTAACCTCACACGACAATCTGTGTAAGATGTAACAAATTATTACTTTCGCTAAAGTAATGTCTTTGTAACAAGGTGTACATGCTTGGCTGTCCAGAATGTGTCTCACAGACGGTTAATCTTTCGCGCCCCCTGGCCTAATCTTGGCAAAACTTTGCCGCACCCTGGCAAACGCGATGTATTATCGCCAACAAGGGGTGTCAGATGTTTGAACAAACAAACTCTCTGCTACATAGCAAACAGAAAAAACAGGGTGCGACTCGGAAAAAATCGCAGAAAAATCAGTACAAAAATGTAACGGATACTGCCGTAGTGAAAGAGAGATCGGAAAGAGGACGCAGCAAAATCCATCTTGTGACAACACTCTGGCTATCTCGTTCGGGATTTACTTATTTCAGATTTAGACACTTGTCTGAGATATTAAAATTCTTATCTTTCCTAGACCACTACTGCTATAGTTACATATTGTTAACTAATTTTTAAGTGATGTTTTATGTAACATGGTTTGATATAACATATAGCGTAAAATCGCCCTCTCTCTCTTCTTAAAGCCTTTCTCATACCAGTTCATTCATTCTCTCTATTTTCTCTAGAATGTCCACCCCGTCTAAAAATCAGGAGATCTCTCATTCTTCTGAAAAAGCAATAGTTGCACTTTAAAGTCGCTAAGGTATATCCTCTTTTCAAACCTGGTTCCTCTGATACTCGTAACCTTGGTAACTATAGGCCAATCTCTCTAATATCATCGCTTTCCAAACCACTGGAAAAACACATTCATAAAATAACACTACAACACCTAGTTAACAACGACTTGCTAATTGATAGTCAATCGGGGTTTAGGCCTAAACATTCATGTCACACTGCTCTAACTAAGATGATAGACATCTGGCACTTAAATATTAACAACGATAACATGCGTGGGGCAGTCTTTGTAGACTTTAAAGAAGCGTTTGATATGATAGATCACGCTATTTTAATTAGAAAACTAGAAACATCAAAAGTAAACTTTCAACTGATGACAATAATTACATCATTCCTGTCAGACAGAAAACATGTAGTTTCGTACAATAATTCCTATTCTAGCCCAGCAGTAATAAATACTGGCGTTCCTCGGGGTTCTATACTTGGTCCTCTACTTTTTACCATATACATTAATGACCTTTCTCTTCACATCAAGAACTCATCCTGTGATCTGTTTGCGGACGACTGTACTGTTTACAAGAGTGATAAAAGTTGTAAAACACTCGAACTATCGTTACAAAAGGATACAGATGATCTGATTAAGTGGAGCAACGGTAATCGCATGCTAATAAATATCATTAAAACAAAATGCTTGTTAATATCAACTAGACAAAAATTACAAAATTCAGAGAATAACATTTCAGATCTACATTGGTACCTCACTAATTGAAGACGTTAATGAACATAAAACTCTAGGTATAATCGTTGACCAGCATCTAAATTGGAACTCACATGTACATGCACTGACCAAGCAAACGGCACAGAAAGTTTACCAGTTAGCTAAAATCAAACATTTCCTAGATGAAGATGCACGAAAATTGTTCTATAAATCTCACATACAAGCAAACATTGACTATTGCTCCGCAATCTGGGATGGTTGCTCAATATCCAACACAAAGAGACTCCGTTCACTACAAAAGCGTTCAGTGCGTCTAGTCTCTGACAACTGCCTAACTCAGTGTGTAGATTTCTATAGAACTCTCCGAATACTGTCCTTAAGAAAGCGCCTTCTGTTTAACAGAGATAAATTTGTTCACAAAATCCAGTCTCGCAATGCTCCAGCATATCTGTGGCCAATGTTCAATTACAATTAAAGACACAGTCTACGCTTTAACAGATTGCAAGTGCCCAAGCCCAGGCTTGACATTCAAGAAAAGCTTAGCGTACTCTGCTGCTCATCTTTGGAATTGTCTTCCACATAACCTAAGAAACAACCTCAGTCGTTATTCATACAATCATAGACTTTTTGAATACTTTCTGAATTCTGATTACATGCCCCCCTAATCGGATTATCTTTTCTTATAACATCAACTGTAGGTTCTAATGACGATGTTTGTACTTTTCAACATATGTTATGTTATGCTTATAAGTAATTAATGTTAATATGAGTGTGCTATATTATTATTATTATTTTACTTTACGTTGAATTTCTTGAAATTGATATGTAAAATGCATATGAGAATAAATGAATTCAGTATGAAAGGTAAGCGAAAGGAAGGGCAGAATGTTAGACGGGCCTGTGTGCCCAATTCTCAACCCTTTGAAAATAAAGTAAGTTCGTTTGTTCGTTCGTTTTCTCTCTCTCTCTCTCTCTCTCTCTCTCTCTCTCTCTCTCTCTCTCTCTCTCTCTCTCTCTCTCTCTCTCTCTCTCTCTCTCTCTCTCTCTCTTTCTCTTGCTGGGACATTTTTTTAACTGGTTGAGTTCGTTCACCGGCGCTATGAACTTCTGACCGGAGAAAGCGCAGACTTTGCACCATTGGTTTTCCATGGCGATAAATTCTAGTTCAGCACCGGGCACAGGAAGTTACACGATATTTGATCTCAGCAACCAGTTCCTAGTTAATTTAAAATCACAAATACTGGTATTTTAAAGTACCTAATACCAGTATGTGTGTGTGTGTGTGTGTGTGTGTGTGTGTGTGTGTGTGTGTGTGTGTGTGTGTGTGTGTGTGTGTGTGTGTGTGTGTGTGTGTGTGTGTGTGTGTGTGTGTGTGTGTGTGTGTGTGTGTGTGTGTGTGTGTGTGTGTGTGTGTGTGTGTGTGTGTGTGTGTGTGTGTGTGTGTGTGTGTGTGTGTGTGTGTGTGTGTGTGTGTGTGTGTGTGTGTGTGTGTGTGTGTGTGTGTGTGTGTGTGTGTGTGTGTGTGTGTGTGTGTGTGTGTGTGTGTGTGTGTGTGTGTGTGTGTTGGGGATGGAACGCAAACGTCAACAAAAGGTCAGATTCCCCCACCCCTCTCACTGTCAAGTAGGCAGAATAACCCTCCAAAGACTTGGAGAACTCCAAGAATTGGGAAGATCATTCTCGAAGCGGCAGCCTATACGACAGGCCATACCATCGAAAAAACTAGTGGTCCTGCCAAGGCAATTACAGAGGGGAAGTGTCCAGTATTAAACAGCATGTTGTTCGGTTGAGCGAGTTGTCCTACCAGGAGACGTACCGGAAGGCCCTACGTGTTCGGGATCTATCCAGTAACCATACAAAGTGGTCTGGAGGGCAGACATAACCCATCCCCGTTGGTGATTAACCCATCCCCGTTGGTGATGAGCCCTGTGTCAAGACAGAGGAAGCACCCCCTGCCATCTTTTGAAACCCTACTACCGTAGAAGTACTTGCCATACTGGTCCTGTAGTGCTTGGACAGTTTGAACCCCCTGGCAACTAGACAACACAAATCCAGCATCATCGCAGATGAGTTGTGTAAATACCAAGCAGAATCACTACAGAATAGCCAATTGTCTATAGAATGCAAAATTCATTCTGACATTGTTAAGAACCATTGATAGATTAGTGAACAGAACTTCTAGTTGTAAATTTTTTAACATACTAGAGAATTTATCATCATTTTTTTGTAAATTTAAAGAATGCGAGAATCTATATATTTATGTTTATAAACTTTACATAACAGAGTCTGTTGTTATGTTTCTTGTAATATTTAATTGGGTTGTACAGTTTTTAGTAATTAAAATCTACATCCTGGGGGCCGAGCCATAATTAAACTAACACTGTTGGGTCGGGATATTTTTAATGTGGCTGGGCACCACATCTCTTTCTCAACTTTATGCACCTTACATAGTCCTTTATAGGATTCGGAGAAAGAATTTATTGTCTAGAAAATTTCCTGTTTAGTGTCACCAGAATTTTCTTTTTAAGTAAGGTTTCTAGAGGACTAATTCCCGAGGAGAGACAGTGCATCCAACCTGCAGTCTGAAAGATTATCATCTAAATATTATCTTTTATTCTTCCATCAAATCTGTCAGTACATGCTCAAAAGTATCCGTCACAGCCATCTCAAGGGTAAAAGTTAAAATGATTAAAAGCGGAAAAATTTAAGCAAAATATTGTTATACTTTGAGCCGATATCCTTAGGACACAAAAGTTATAATTAAGTCCTCAACTCTTTATCAACATGCAAAGCAATTTGACAAGACCTGTCAAATTCCACACTCCCAAAGACAATATAACTCTGACATTAGCCATAATATGCGTGGAGTGTTGCCATATGCAAACTGAACTTGCGATTTGAACAAGGTACCTGCTCAAGTCGCAATAGCAGTGGCGTAACTAGGGTTGGTGTCACCCAGTGCGATAACTTATGGTGTCACCCCCGTGGATCTCCTCCAGTACCAGACCATACAAAATCCTTAGTAATGTTTTTTGTACTAATGTTATTCGTAAATCGTAATTGCCGTATATCACTGAATGTAATGGCAATAGTAGTGAAGTAAGCAACTAGCAAAATTAAAATTACACCTTCAAATTACAATATCATTCGCACAGCCTAAATGTATTTACATTTAGTTTCATGTGGTTAACGTGAAAATTCGGTAAGAAAACAATAGAATTCGAAGTAAAAACGTTTTATAAAAAATAATAAATTTTTGCTGAAGCACTGCACACAAATTTTATAGACAATCATTTTGGTGTCCCCCCCCCCCCCCCCCCCCCCCCCCCCCACCCCCCGCCCCCCCCCCCCCCCCCACCCCCCCCCCCCGCGGATGGTGTCCCCCGGTGCAGTCCGCCCCCCCCCCCCCCCTCCCAGCACCCACCAATTGACGCCACTGCGCAATACTTATGGTTTCAATTTTTGTGTGCTTTATATATGTAAATATTTATTTGTATTTTTTTAGCCTTCATTACCCCACAAATTTTCATTTTTACCCCATTTGGGGTAATTTATCCCTGTTCCCCGACCACTGATCTAGTGTATTTTTTTCCTGCTCGGTCAGGTGGGCAGACTGAGTTAAGAAACATGCTTCGTCTAATGCGTGTGTTTGTTCTTGTTTATACAAGCGTGTGTAATAAGCGTGAAAGGCTTATTTTGGGGCTGTTTGTTAGTGCCCTTCACGTTTCGTCCGTGATTTGATGTATTTGTCTACTTCTTTGAATGTTTTGTTCGATAGCTAGAAACTGTCTGTTTCTTGAGTTGTCGCTTGTAATTTTGTTCTCAATAATGCTGCTATAACAGTGTACAGGTCGTATTTTTCCAGTTCTTCTTGCAGTGTGTAAATGTGTGGGGCGTATTTGTCTAATTGCTGTGTTAAAGTTAAAGCTGTTTCCACGATCTGTCGTTGTTTCCTTATTTGTTTGTGTATCTGTGTTGGTAACAGTTGTGTTACTTCATTGATTGTTCTTTTTAGGAGTTCCCAATGTGGTGTTAAATTTGATGTAGGTATATTGTTGCAATAATCTTTTATTAGTTTTGTTATTGTTGTGGTATACAATTCATTTTGCAGTAAAGCATTATTAAATTTCCAGTGGGGGGATCTTTTAGTGGTGTTCCCGGCTGATGTTCCGTTAATTTTAATAGAACTGCTTTGAGATCCGTTCATTTTGTGGTGTCACTTATGCGTTTAATTTTTACGATGGTATGGTTGTTGTGTACAAAAAACCTAACTAGTCTCGCAGAATTCCAGGAAATGTGTGATTTATCTGTATATGTTGTTTCCTTTCCCTCCGGATGTTTTTTCCTGTATCCGTCTACCAAGTTATGTTCATCCAAAATGTTCTGTATTATTTCCCCTTGTGTGCGTTGTAGCCTTCCTCGGGTGCTTTGTCCTTGCACCTCTAGTTTGTGTAGGATACAGTTAAAATCTCTTCCTATTAGGATACGTTTTCCATTGTCTCAGAATATCTGATAGTTTTTCATAGAAAGTCGGTTGCTAGGTTCTGGCTGCTGGGGCGTATATGTTTACTAAAGTGTATGTGTCCGAGTGATCGTTTTGATTTCTTTCTTCTATTATTACTTATCTACCTTCCCTGCCTCTGTTTTGATGCGTTATTTCCCACCTATCCGTAGTCTGTAAAACAGCTACCCCATGTGTGATGATCCTAAATCAAAATAACTGTATTGTAGGCCTAGACGTGTTGTGATTTATCTTCCGTGTGTCTCGTTTGTGATGTGTGTTTCTTGAAGAAATAGGAAATCCGGTTTATGTGTGTGTGTTAAGGATATGATTTGGTTTACATTTTTCAAGTCCTCTGGCGTTAAGGGTTGTAATGCTTATACTGTTCTCCATTTTTTAGTGATGTGGTAAGGGGTTTGCATTTAAGAAAATGTATTGTGTTATAATGGTGTTCCTGCATGCACAAGTTTTGGTATAAACGTAACACTTACATAAGGGTGCATTATTTCGCGTTCTATAGATGATCTGTAAGAACAAAAACTTTTTTAATATGTGGCAGCTGGTGGTTATATCATGAATCATATATGGCAATGCCTGTCCAGGTTCGCTTACCTCTGTGGTTAGCTATGATATGCTGTATACCACAACAGTCACACACACACACAGCACGTGATGCGATAACGCCATGGTAATTTGAATACTGTTTATTTACATATGAGAGGATCATTGCTGTCTGGGACCCCAAGATGCAGTAATAGTGAATGCAGTCAGCGACCCATAGCTTGACTGCTTGCATCAGGATCAGCGAACCAGAGCTGATCAAGACCGTACTCCACCTCCACATGGTGGTCCTGGAAACAGTCTGCAGCAGTGCAGTATGGCTGAGCGAGTACGGATCGAAATGGGAAGGCAAACCCGGTCCCTAAAAAAATGCCGTGCAGAAGTCGGATGTGTCGACCGAAAGGTGCAGATATCACAGCTTAGGCGCAAACAGACACAACGCAACCACCGTCCTTTTTAGGGCGAACGAAGAAGAAGAAGAAGAAGAATTGCTGTCTGCTCTGACCTCCACATTTGGTCCATCATAGAATATATAATATGTAAGTTCTTTCTTTCCTCACTCTCTCTCTCTCGTTCAGTATCGAATCTACACCTTCTGACCTTTTACCATCAGTGATCATTCAGGTGCTATAGTCTCTATTTCTGTTCTTTCTTCCTTACAATTTCTTAGATTATTGTTATTTATATCCTCTCAGTGTTCAGGTTATCTTGATGGGACCGGGCCTCTCCGGGGTTGTTAATTTCCCTTGCCTCACTGAAGAATATGACTACTGTCTATATGTATTGTAAATCACGCTACGTACCTTTTCCTTTCTGAATAATATCTAACTCACACCGTTTCTCCTTCTAGACAAGAATTCCCACTATTCAATATTTCGGGTTAATCATTACCCAAAGTACTTCTTGTCCATGAAATAATTATCATATAAACTACTTGAGTACGGCCATTAACATGGCTACCCGCGTATATGCGGCTTCCCTCTCTGCCTCACGTTTCTGGACTGCCCGCTAAGAAAGCGTGATTCACTAGATTATCGTTCACCTCTCTCATGCCCATCATTGTTTGCGCATCTCCTTTTTGTACTCTATCTGAACCTTCCCATTCATAATTCTCCTTATTCCTTCCCTTTGACTGTAAGTCGTTCCCTAACTGCCACACATAAATATATTCCAAAGTATTCAGTTCTTTTACTATTGCACAAAAAAAAAGAAGGTTGCAGTCCGTTTTGGGTAGGAAAAAAGTATGTGTCCTGAAATTAAATTTAGTATGATAATGACTGCATGATATTGTTTTTAAACATTCACGAGTTCTACCTCTGTACGTTTGTGTCGTCTGTGTAACACACGACACGTTTGAGAAGGAGTTCCTTGTCTGTGTTTAGAAGGTTAATCTTTGTCCAGGTGAGTTCCCCTCTAGATCTATCGATACTACTGGGTCGTATAGTCCTCTTCTGTAGTAAGCGCCGCCCAGGAAGAGGGGATATTTCCTTGGAGTCTTCTTCTTCTTCTTCCATCCTTAGCCACCAACAGACAAAGCAGTCAGTGGCCCATACGCCTAGTGGCGTCTTAGGGCAACAACAAATTGATTTCTTTGCCGCTGTATCCCATCACGCCTAGTGGCGTCTTTAGGGCAACAACAAATTAATCCACTTGCCGTTGTTTCCGTAATCAAATTGACTAGCAAACAGGTGATCAGCCCGTTGTGCATTTCCTTGGAGTGGTGTGTCTGTATCTGAGTCACTTGAGATGTTGTTCTGTTGGTAGTTGCTGTTGGTGGTCTCCAGAATGGGTTGAGGAGATGTCTGCGTTGTTCTTCTGATTTTTACTTGTTTAGGTTTCTTTTTGATTTGTTTCCTCTTATTAATGAAAACTATGAAATTGTCATTGTTTGTATTTTCAGAATCTGATTCTTATATGATTCTACTGTTTATGTTCTGTGACGAGTTGTCGGCTGTTGGTGGAATGTTTGTTTGTTTTTGTTGCGTTAATGGTACCGCTGATACTGATGGTACTATTTCTACAGGTTGTTCCTTGTCAGGAGATGCGCTTGGAGTCGCCACCTGGGGTTGTTTTTTTTTGGGGGGGGGGGGAGGGGGGGGGGGGGAGGGGGGGGGCATTGGGTAACCCACAAATATTCGTTGTATTTATCGGCTTATGCCGGTCAAATAAATAAAATAAATATACGGTAATGTTGAGGTGGTAGCTGCATCAAAAGAAAAATAACAATTATACAGGGTGTTCCACGAATAAGCGGCCCGTGACGTCATGGAATGCTGACGTATTGTTTCGGAAGTAGTGTGAATTGCCAAGTAGTCCTAGTGTTGTATAAACATTAATAACACATAAGGAAGGGAAACCCGAGGCCTGTAAACAGTAAATTAATATTAGACAAACATAAAGGTATGTTTTCAGGCACTCGTAAGAAATAAAGAAGTAGAACACTTAGACAACAGAAAAACAACAGACGTGAGTGGCTTACCCAGGGTTCGAACCCCGTACCTTCCGTACGACAACACCGCCTAGCTATACAAGCGAATCACACTAACCTCACGGCCAGCTAGGCATCCCCAAAAAAGGATGCTTTACTGACCGGTCATCAGTGCGAAACACAAGACAACACCGGAAGTTTACAATGGGCACCTCAGCCTATTAATGACGCAATCACTTCTGTTGTTCCTCTATTCTGCAGTATATGTCAGTCCAAACAAAACAAAGACCTTGATACTGTGTCCAGTAAATGATAGAAGACTTAAGGACAGTAGTATAGAACAGAGGGTAGGTTTCTGGTATTTTATAAACATTAATAACACATAAGGAAGGGAAACCCGAGATATCAAGGTCTTTGTCTAGTTTGGACTGACATATACTGCAGAATAGAGGAACAACAGAAGTGATTGCGTCATTAATAGGCTGAGGTGCCCATTGTAAACTTCCGGTGTTGTCTTGTGTTTCGCACTGATGACCGGTCAGTAAAGCATCCTTTTTTCGGGATGCCTAGCTGGCCGCGAGGTTAGTGTGATTCGCTTGTATAGCTAGGCGGTGTTGTCGTACGGAAGGTACGGGGTTCGAACCCTGAGTAAGCCACTCATGTCTGTCGTTTTTCTGTTGTCTAAGTGTTCTACTTCTTTATTTCTTACGAGTGCCTGAAAACATACCTTTATGTTTGTCTAATATTAATTTACTGTTTACAGGCCTCGGGTTTTTACTATTAAGGCTGCTCCCCCTGTCTTTGGAATGGGAACGTGGATGAAGTACCTCCCTTTTTAAAATCAAATGGTCGGTTTAAAGGGTGCACACGTTGATTGGTATGTTACGCGTGTTAGTACATCACATGGTCACGTGACGAGTCTATTCGACGATGTTACCGAAACTGTGTGTTCTTATGGGGGAGGGGGGAATTTGTGGAGATGGCTCATACCGATTATGTGGATATAGTGTTCGTGAAAAAAAAAAGTGAAAAGGAGCTGCTGGAAATGGTTGATACAATAGCGATAGAGAGTGAAAATAAAGGTCTCAGCTTTAATAGCAGAAATACAGAAGTAATGGTTGCCTCAAAGAAAATGGCTCCCTCAGAATGCACTATCAACGTAAATGGAACAGTTTTAAAACAGGTCAATAAATTCAAATACCTCGGCACACTAATAACAACAGATGGAAGATGCATCTCAGAAGTGAAGAGCAGAATAGCTCAGGCAAAAACAGCTTTCTATAAAATGAAGAGTATTTTATGCAACAATTCGTTGCCAATGGAAGTAAGAAAAAGAGTTCTTCAGTGTTATATAGAACAAATCCTGACATATGGAAGTGAGTCATGTACAATTAGTAAACAAATAGGGAAGGCACTAGAGGCCACAAAGATGTGGTTTACAGAAGAATGTTAAAAATACAATGGACAGCCAAATAGAGTAATGATGTCCTGAAAGAGGCCAATGCGTAAAGGAAACTAATTTCACAAGTTAGAAAGAAGCCATCGATTTGTGTGTGTGTGTGTGTGTGTGTGTGTGTGTGTGTGTGTGTGTGTGTGTGTGTGTGTGTGTGTGTGTGTGTGTGTGTGTGTGTGTGGCGTGTTATGAGAAGAGGAAAGCTGGTATAATATAATATAATATATAATAGCCCCTTCAGTCATAACTGACTATGGGAATGCGCCCCTGAGGTGACAGGGCTGGAATATGTCGTAACGACAGGTAAGACTGAAGAAAAAAGTGATATGGGGAAAACAAAGACAGCAAATACTAGACAGTTTGACATCGTGGCATGTAAAGAAGCCAACAGCAGAATTAATAAATTGTACTGGAGACAGGAAGTTGTGGAGAGACATGATCTCCTATGCCACCAGGCATGGCACTTGAAGAAGTGTTCGTGCAAGGTATTTCTGCCGGATATGTCATTGCGCTCGAAATTCGCCAGAGATTTCTGTCGTGTCTTGATGTCCATTGATGAAAAGTGATATATTATTGGAAGATGTTCAATTTTTATACTGATCTTCATATTATCTTGTTGAGGACGTCTTTTGGAAAGTTGGTGTTGGATTTGCTCTACAAAGTTTTTAAACGCTTGATAAATGTACAATTCATGCCACACAAACTATAAACAGATAAAACTGGAGCTGTCAGTCATCTACACATATTCCTACCTTCTGGAAAATATTCACATAAAACTCTTTAACAGAGACCTTTTTACGCATTTCTCACTAGTCGCTGTGTATAATTTCACTCCGGACTTGCATACCTTAAAGCATTTCATAACTCCTTCTCATCTATTAAAAAAGGTACAGATAGCCGGAGGGGACTTCACTACATTAGTGTCTAGCTTTGAGAGTTTGGGTGAATGATTCTCTTCCTCGCTGCCTTTGCCCTCCCAAACTCAAGAGCAGAATTAGTACCCATTAACAGCTAGGTAGACTGGAGCGTGACTCCACCGTGTTTGGAATCAGGTACCATTGCCGCGAGACCACTCTACCAGTCAGACGATACTCATATATTTACATTTAAAATATATTGTCTTAGGACTCTACTCGTTCAGAAAAGACACGATAGATAACTCTTGCAAGCATTTTCTCTAAAACTATCTTACAGTTATCTCTCTTTGAACATCGACAACCAAAAACAAAAACCTAAAGTATATAGAGACATTTTTATTCTCTTATTGAGACTCATATGATATCCATTAATACTGACTACGTTATGCGACCATGACGTGGCAACTGTTTCCATAACATCAATACCAAAAAATGAAGCCAAGTTCTATAAGTGTTATAAAATACTGATATCACTACATTCAAGGAATCTACACAAGTTCGATAAGTGTTATAAAATATTGGTATCACTACATTCAAGGAATCTACACAAGTTCGATAAGTGTTATAAAATATTGGTATCACTACATTCAAGGAATCTACACAAGTTCGATAAGTGTTATAAAATATTGGTATCACTACATTCAAGGAATCTACACAAGTTCGATAAGTGTTATAAAATATTGGTATCACTACATTCAAGGAATGTATACAAGTTCTATAAGTGTTATAAAATATTGGTATCACTACATTCAAGGAATCTACACTAGTTCTATAAGTGTTATAAAATATTGGTATAATCTAACCTCAGACCTAAGGGTCTTTTATGTTTGGACATGCGCCCTAATATAACCGACTAGGTTAAACTGGACGCGCCTCGCCAATACGACGCAAAACTTTATTTTTTTTTTAAAATGGTGTCGCTACATTCAAGGAATTTACGCAAGTTTGATAAGTGTTATAAAATATTGGTATCACTACATTCAAGGAATCTATACAAGTTCTATAAGTGTTATATAATATTGGTATCACTACATTCAAGGAATCTACACAAGTTCTATAAGTGTTATAAAATATTGGTATCACTACATTCAAGGAATCTATACAAGTTCTATAAGTGTTATATAATATTGGTATCACTACATTCAAGGAATCTACACAAGTTCTATAAGTGTTATAAAATATTGGTATCACTACATTCAAGGAATCTACACTAGTTCTATAAGTGTTATATAATATTGGTATCACTACATTCAAGGAATCTACACAAGTTCTATAAGTGTTATATAATATTGGTATCACTACATTCAAGGAATCTATACAAGTTCTATAAGTGTTATAAAATATTGGTATCACTACATTCAAGGAATCTATACCAGTTCTATAAGTGTTATATAATATTGGTATCACTACATTCAAGGAATCTATACAAGTTCTATAAGTGTTATATAATATTGGTATCACTACATTCAAGGAATCTATACAAGTTCTATAAGTGCTATATAATATTGGTATCACTACATTCAAGGAATCTACACAAGTTCTATAAGTGTTATAAAATATTGGTATCACTACATTCAAGGAATCTACACAAGTTCTATAAGTGTTATAAAATATTGGTATCACTACATTCAAGGAATGTATACAAGTTCTATAAGTGTTATAAAATATTGGTATCACTGCATTCAAGGAATCTATACAAGTTCTATAAGTGTTATAAAATATTGGTGTCACTACATTCAAGGAATCTATACAAGTTCTATAAGTGTTATAAAATATTGGTATCACTACATTCAAGGAATCTTCACAAGTTCTATAAGTGTTATATAATATTGGTATCACTACATTCAAGGAATCTACACAAGTTCTATAAGTGTTATATAATATTGGTATCACTACATTCAAGGAATCTACACAAGTTCTATAAGTGTTATATAATATTGGTATCACTACATTCAAGGAATCTACACAAGTTCTATAAGTGTTATAAAATATTGGTATCACTACATTCAAGGAATCTACACAAGTTCTATAAGTGTTATATAATATTGGTATCACTACATTCAAGGAATCTACACAAGTTCTATAAGTGTTATATAATATTGGTATCTATGTTTATTTGACTTTACTTTGACACTGCATCATACGCTATTTCTCGCTTCCTTTGCCTTCCTTAACTCAAGACCGCGGGATCTAACTTTAACATTTCCGCGATTACCGAATAATTTATAAACATCGTTATCGGCGTATAATTTCGTCATCAATATTAAACCAACGTACTAATTTATTTTAATATTTCAGACAACTTCTAAATAATCTGTACACCGTTTTTAACTCCGTTCGTATCTGTTTTGGTTTATCTAGTCAGTCTCGTCGTCAAACGATTATGATCAATAAGGATGATAAGGAAAATAAAGAATCATAAGGTTTAAATCAATAATAAAAAGAAAGTTCTCGTTGCTTTTGTCGTGGTAATGGATCTTGAGAACCCAAGGTGTCTGTAGTGAAAACCAAATCAAGAAAGCGATTTCTTGACTTTTCCGCTCTGATTTTTCAGTTTTCGAATGTTTGATATTGTTGTTCTAGTAATTGTACCTTCTTGACAAGTTTGATTTTTGATTCTGAACGAGATCAGTGAAAATAATTAGGTAGCGAATAAACAAACTATCCTTCAATTTGATGTGAGTCTTGAAAACATTTGTGGTGTCTTTTCCAAACGAAAATCCGGGGTTGTGAAATCCTACGGTTGTTTCTAGTCTTGGTCCTCAAACTAAGGTTTAGAATTTCAGATGACCGTTGGTTGACCTTCGCATGTTTGCTCTTGGAAAAATGAACTGTTATTTTGCTAAAAACGTCTATATGACCAAACCGGATCAAACTCGATGTTAATTCTGTATTTATTAATATTAGGGGTCAGGTAATTTGTCAAAGTCTTGTCGTACTTTGGTAGTTTTTCAATGAGTCCTTCGCCGACATCTTGTAGTAACTCTACGTAGTTAAGTCAGTCGACCACGTTTTTTTTTTTGTGTAGATAAGTCTCTGCAACACTTGAGATTTATGGTGTTTTGGTAATTTTGTCATAGTTAAACTTTGTTGTGCCGAAGTCGACCAGGAGGTAGTCATTAACTATGTATATATTAACGACATCACTGAAAACATCAATGGGAATGTACATATTTCACTCTATGCTGATGATTTGGCCATGTGGACTGCAGAAAAATGCATCAACAAAGCAAGGGTGCAGATACAGGAATCACTGTTAGCCCTCGAAGGTTGGTCCAAAAGTTGGCTATTCAAAATCAATGAACAAAAAAACAACACACACTATGTTTACCTTGTCAAACAAACCACAGCAAACAAAACTTCAACTTAATGGGCAGCCAGTGCGTGACGATAAAACACCGCCATACCTAGGTATCACACTCGACCTCCACTTGACATGGAAAACGCAGGTAACAAAAACACAAATTAGGGCAAAACAACGCATGGCCATTGTGAAAATGTTAGCTAGCACCACATGGTGTGCTGATGAAAACATCCTCAAATAACTACACAAGTAGAGTCAGGTCTGTTATGGAATAGGGCATCACAGCCTGGTCGACGACAGCTAGGTCACATTTTGATAAAGTAAACGAACTTCAAAACAGTGCGTATCATAAAAGGGTCCTAAATTCCACGAAAATCAACCATATGGAAAACATTACAGGGCTATAGTCAATGGAGTTCGGACGAGACAACATAATTTTTTACAACAAGCTGAACAATTTAAGAGACTCGAAGGACACCTCATGTGCAAGAGAATAAATAGGCTAGAAATAGGCAGGCTGAAGCGAACTAATTATGTTGCCCGGGCAAAAGATAAAATTAACAAAGATAACATGCTAGCAAACTGAATCGCAAACAAAATACCACCAAGTACAATTATCTCACTGTGGGAAAGAAAGTGCTTTCCGGATATAAAATCTGATATTCCAGGCATTGAAAGTAAAGGAATTCAGACAGAAACTCAAAGAAACCGTCTGGCAACTAAGTATATTGGCCACAAATGTCCAGCAAAGTTCTGGACACATGCATATACTGATCGTTCGGCAAAAAATGCAATTGACAACAAGGGAGCTGGCATACTCATTAAATTACAGAATAGAACTCACTCTATGGCAATTGCCACTGGCAAATACTGCAATAACGCCAGTGCTGAAGCAGAGGCCCTGAAAAAGGCAGCGGAAACTCTTACTGAGTACTACTTCTTCTTCTTCTTCTTCTTCGTACACTCTCAGACGTCCACTTGAATGTTCTCAAAGAAAGCAGTAGTCAGTTTGAGGCTATTTGAATCCCCGTAAAGCTTTTCCACGAAAGGAGCTGGCGTCGGCCATACTGAGTACAAAACACATGCAGAACAACAGATAGTGATCTTTACAGATGCCCTCGCCGTAATAACAGCCCTGAAGAGCCACCATGCTTAGGATTGAAAGATCTGATAAACTCACTTGAAAGCCTGGCGAATTGCTTCAACAAGTGCACAATCCAGTGGATATTAGCCCATTGCAACATTCCAGGCAACATTCCAGGCAACCTTACAGGCAACATTCCAGTCAACGAAGAGGCAGATAAACGTGTTAAAGAATGGAGAGTGCTGCAACAAAACGATATAGAGACAACTTATGAAATGGCTAAAATAACTGCAAAAGCCATATTCAAGTCTAAATGAGACAGAGAACACCGAGGTCACATAACATATGATGCTTATCACCAGCTATCTAGGCGTGACCAGGTCATCATTTTCCTCTTACATACTAGTCACAATAGGTTCAGGTACCATCTTTATCACAAATACAGGATTGCTCCAACAGATCTCTGCTCCTGTGGCACCAGCCCCATGACAGTCGAACATCTGGTCCAGTCCTGCCCAACCTACAGCAGTGAATGGAGTGGCAAATGGCAACAACCAACTTCTCTCTACGAAAAACTGTTTGGAGATGTCAGGAACCATTTTTCTATAATTTAAGTTTTAAACTGGAGGTAATTGATCTCTTTCTAGTATTTGCTCTTTTGTCTTCCCCTATCTCTTTTTTTCCTTCAATCTTACCTGTTGTTACGATATATTCCAGCTTTCCTCTCCTCATAACATGCCCAAAAAAAGAGGACTGCTTCTTTTTAACTTGTGAAATAAGTTTGTCTCATACTTTTTTGGGTCGCTCTCTTGTCCACTACGGCCGTATTTTGTGACATTTGTTGTACTGACTAATTGCGTGCTTTTCAGTGGTTGGCACCCTTTTCTTGCTATGCTATGTAGCAGATATTTTGTATTTTCAAACATTCTTTCACTCCTTTCAGTAGTAATTCTTCTTGTCTGTTTACCAGACCATCCCTGCTGACAGAGTACACAGGTGATGCAATATTTAACGATAAAAATTCTCGTATACCAAACACTGGCCGCGCCGGTTTAGCACGACGTACGCCCAGCCAGTTTATTTAGCGCTGATATGGCGATTGGGATTTCATAATTACTGTCGTGAAGAGGCACAGCCCAGATGGTTACACGAGGGTCGGTGTTTGCACGAGGACGGGGAGATAAATTATCAGTCCGCTGACATATTACAGACATGCACCTGGAAGACGAATGAGGTAATAGCATCCGGTTAGCAGTATTACGAAAATATTACTTGAGATAAAAGTAAGATGGAGTATTTGAAGGCATTGCAGAGAATGCAATAGAATGTTTTATTGCCTTATATGGGACAGGTGAACTTTTGCATCACGCACAAAATATTTTTAATTACCCCACAAAACACGCATGTTTGAAACGATTGGCGCTCTGCTTAGCGTCGTAACAAACAAATGCGGGGGAAGACAGGGCCCTTTAATCTGACATTTTTTGCAAGTCTAGTTCACTGTGAAAACTCTATCATTTTAATAAGGAAAACCGGGATATGAGGAAACTGAAAACAAAGAGTCATAGTGGGAACTTATTGTTAAAGTAACGACCCCCGAGAACACGTGTATAAAGGCCTCTGCATGTGCCTTTATTTCTCTGAGCAAACGGTCCGTAAGCTACGATCGGCGTAAGTTGTACATTTTACATTCTATATTTTTCATTACTAACATGTTAACTAATATGTATATATTGCCATGTGAATATTAATATGTAAAAATTGCTAGTGGATGTCCAAGTCATTTGAGGCTGGCAACCTCAGCATATAGAATGATGATTTCATGAACCACCACTGCAAGGGCTGGTGACTGCTTTATTGCTAGTTTCTTAAAGAGAACTAAAAGCATAGGTAGTCCCAAGTTCCATATGGAGCAGGGAGGGAAAGATGAAATAAATGATGTACATTCTAATTATAATATTTACAATTACAAACCAGTGTAAATGTCTATGTAAACATATTCACTTTAAAAATAATGAACGTTTTCAAGCTTTTCAACCAGTGTAGATGTAAATGAAAACATATTCAATCTATATTGCGAACATTTTTCAACCAGTGTATCGTTGAGAATCTTCCCTCCTTTGTCAAAGACACTAATCATGCTCTTATAACTTTCTTCTCTATCCGACTCTCAGCAGAGCGCTCCTACCGTCTTTTCTTGTTAGACGTCTGTTCTCTGTATACCTCCATTCGCCACTCTGATGGTCTCCGAGCTCTTCGGTTTTTTCTTGGCCAGCGCACTTGTCCTTCTATATCCACTGACACTCTTCTCCGTCTTGCTGAACTGGTCCTTCAACTAAATTCGTTTGAATTAAATGGTCAGTTTTTCAACCAAATTAGTGGTGTTGCTGCAAAGATTGGTGTTAGCTATGCCTGCCTGTTCATGGGCCATTTGGAGCATCAGTTATGGCAACAATACTCTGGTCCTTTCCACGGGATTTACCACAGATATATCAATGATGGCATAGGTCTCACAGGTATGTCCGAGGCTGATTTATCCCGCTTCATCGACTTTGTCAACCACTTCCACCCCACCATCAAGTTCACCTCCCTCATCTCCACAGTGTATGTCAACTTTCTTGACATTACTATTACTGTCACGCCCTCCGGCCTTAATACCTCAGTATACTACAAGCCGACAGATGCCCACAGCTACCTTCTGTATACCTCTTCTCATCCTCGGGCTTATCGTGACTCCCTTCCATTTTCTCAACTTCTCCACCCCTGCCGTTTGTGCCAAGACGACGATGACTTCCACTTCCGAGCCAATGAGATTTTGGATTTCTTCCGTAGCAGACTTTATCTGGAACATGTTCTCACCTCCGCCCTCCAACGTGTTCTCCCCATCTCTCGTCAGGAGGCCCTCAAACAACACTACAAATCTACTTTGGATAGAGTCAAATTAATCTTGACCTTCCACCCTTACAGTACTGCAGTCAAACAGATCCTTTTCCGCCACTTACCCATCCTCCAAGCAGGTTCTGTGACCCGGGAAGTTTTCGTTGAGGCACCTTTGGTGGTATATAGACGCGACAAGAACCTGAAGGATCTTCTTGTTCACAGCCGTCTCCCAAGAAGAATGCCACTCACTTTGGCACACTACCCTGTGGTCGGACGCGATGCACGACGTGCAAGTATGTCATTGTTAAGTAAATAGCATACCAGTGTTAAATATTCTTTTTTGTTGAATTCCACCAGAGTTAAATGCTGTTTCTATATATATACTGTTGAATGGTGTATAGATATGAAATTGTATTGTTCCTTGTTCACACTGACATCAACTATTTACAGGACCACAGTGTTAAGAGGTATGGTGGTCTGTGGAAGCTCCAATGTTAAAGCCTTGTTGTTGGCCCCAGCGTTGCTCGTCAGAGTGGTTGTTAGGAATATGAATATCAACTCGACCTACGCAGTGGTGTGTAGACATAGAGTGAGAGTATAATACGCGAATGATGAAAGAGTTCGAAGAGTTGATAAATGTTCTTTTTCTCACTCATGTATGGCTGGAAGTCATCGACGCCAACTGCTGTGTACTTTTTTGTTACAGTTTAATTGGACGTACACATTCGACAGCACGGATACAGTGACAAATCACAGGTTGGCATAATACATCATGGTACAATTGATAAATGGTCTTGCAATGATACATGGGCACTCGTTGAATCATAGCACAATGGAATGTCAGTAGACAAGCACTCAGTATTGCCCATATATATATCATCTGAGTTTACTGACAAAGCACGTCAGTTTATAAACAATATTCAAGATGGCTTCTAGACCTAACCTCGTCTAGCGAAGATTCCTTTAAATAATGTTCAGCACATATTTTTCATATAATCATTTTGAACCGCTAGTAATGGGTTCTCATCTGTAGCAGTTTTTTTTTTTTTTTTTTTTTTTTTTTTTTTTGCGTTCGCCCGCTAATACTCGAGGCGAAATCTCAGGTTATTATTTTTATGTCTAACCTGACACTGATTTTACGTGAGTATCCCTTTATTTCTTGTACAGAGACAGGTGTCCCTCGCCATTCAGGCAAATACTCGCCGATTTCGGAGGTACCCATTGCAGCTGGGTCGGCTCAGGAGCCGCCAGTCCCTGGTCGACGACACTCCTTCAAATGTCCTCGCCAGGTCTCGAGTTAATACAGTCCAAATCCTGGTCGACGAAAAATCCTCAAATGCCGTCGCCCGGGTTTGATCCTGTATCACCCGGTCGCCAGAGCGGTGTTGTAACCACTACGCTAGCGCGGCTCCCATCTGTAGCAGTGATCTCTGGACTCATCAAGCGATAGTACGGGGCATCCCTTTTCTCTTCTTGAAAGTCATAAAATATTTGGATACAAGATGGCTTCTGGTGAGCTGTCACTCACGTTTGGATACAGACAATGAATCTGTATTAAAGTTAGTCATTCATTAAATGTTCTCATTGCTCTGTAGATTATATCATGATACAATTGACTTCATCATACAAGATATAGTGCTGCTAGAAATGAATGTCTTCTTCATCTAATTAAATATTCTCTCAGACGTACAAATCGTGCGTCTGCTTATCGAAAACGATGGCTTCGTAAGAGAGTTCATAAGAAGTGCTTTTGTTACCTTGGTGTCAGAAATATGATTCTGCCATTCCTTGGCAATAAGAATAAACACTGGGGTAAAGCATACAGGATAGGTCTAAACGTCTATCACTTTCCCCATCAATCTTGAGATCACTTTTCCCGGCGACAAGCCGATACAGAAAAACACGACAGCCCCCATCAGGGCGAAGCCAAATCACAACTCACTAGCGACACATCCGCTGGACAGCCTTTGACCTTTCTAGCGACAAAGAACATATAGTTCGACTTAGATATGTAAAGACATACAGATATAAGACCGACTCGTCCTACCTAGACAAACAATACACATAAATTCAGGCCATAGATATTCTGAAGCAAGAACAATCTATTTCTACCCAAACAAAGAATAAATCGTAGTAAAACTAGATTCATCCGCGGAGTTCGATCGAAAGTGGCGAAACTCCTTTCAAGGGAAGTAACTCAATAATGACTTTTCCTTAAGCACTAAAAAGTATCTATTTTGTTTACAAAATATTTGCGAACATAACAAGCATACAAATGTATAATATTGCAAGATATCAAAGACTGCACGTAACAGTCTTACCACACCTCCCGGGAAAAAAAATGAAATTTTTTTTTTTTGAAATACATCTAGGAGCAACGTACAATAGGCTCACAACGCATGAATACTGCGCAGATGCAAATATCAGGAATAAACATAACGCCTAATATGAGGCTAAGTCGACTTATGAAGCGACTGGTGAGAATGTATCTCATAATCTGAGAGAAATTATTTTTCTACAAGTAAATTTTTCCAGGAGGATGTGATCCACGTATAATACAATTATGGCAATTATACAATGCATAAAAAATTTCAAACCATGATTTCGTATTAGATATCTTAAATTTATGATTTATAAAGAAAAATCATTAAAGAACAGCGGTGAATAAACATCACTGAACCGCTAAGTAGTGATACAATCATTATATTATTAAATTACAAATGTGTATCTATCTTGATATAGAAAAGGAACTATTATAGAACTAGACATATTAAGACGTCTAAGACCTAATAGTTATGTGGAATCATGTGGGCATCTTGACAGAATGTCTGCCATCACATTATCTGATCCACGAATAGCTCGCACAGAGAAATGAAAAGATTGAAGAGCAATTGCATATCGAGTAGACCTCGAGCTCTTCAAATTCTTACTCTGTATAGCAGTAAGAGCTTTTTGGTCGGTTTCTACTATGAAATGTGCGCCTAGAAGGAATCTTTGTAGTTTGAGAATTGACCAAACCATAGCTAATAGCTCACGGTCTAAAACCGAATAATTCCTTTCTGCCGCATTAAGTTTTCTGGAAATATACATTACAGGATGCAGAGTTCCAGAGTACTCTTGCATTAGTGCCGCTCCAATCCCAGTGGATGAAGCATCACTACGAAGAACAAATGTCTTATCTTTAGTAGGTAACACTAAAATAGGTGGTGTTGAAAACAATGTTTTAATCTTATCCAAAGAGCATTGGCATTCCTGCGACCAGTGGACCATATTAGGCGAACCTTTCTTTAAAAGTGTAGAAAGAGGTGCCATGATAGAGGATAGATTCTGAATGAATCTGCCATAAAATTGAATAAGACCTAACAGACTTCTCACCTGTTTTTTTAGTCTTAGGGATAGAGATATTAAGTATCTTACTAGTATTATGGTCCTCTGTCTTTAGGAAACCATGACCAACTCGGTGGCCTAGGAAAGAAATTTCGCTAAAACCAATATAGGCTTTAGAGGGTTTCGCTGTCAGGTTGTGCTCGCGCAAAGTAGACAGCAATTCATCTAACCCTGAATAGTGATCTTCCCAAGTATCGCTGAAAAGACAGATGTCGTCTAGATATGCAATGACATCTGACCGAAAAGATAGGATTCGGCGCATCATGCGTACAAATGTAGCTGGTGCGTTCATAAGACTGAAAGGCATAAAATTCCATTGGAACAAACCTCTAGGTGTTGAAAAAGCCGTGAGAGGTTTGGCGCGTTCAGATAAAGGTACTTGCCAATATCCTTTAGACAAATCAAGTTTAGTGAAAAAATGAGATTTGGACAGTCGAGTAAGTAGCTCTTCCAGTAAAGGCATAGGTTCGGCATCGAACTTCGTTACTTGATTCAATTTGCGATAGTCAACGCAAAGACGTATGTTATTGTCTTTTTTCCGAACAATAACCATCGGCGAAGAATATGCAGAGGTGGATGGTTCGATTATTTTCAAATCTATCATCTCATCCAACTCTTTCTCGACCTGTGCTTGAAAATGTATAGGGATAGGATAAGGTCTAACCCTAATAGGAGTATGGTCAGTTAGAACAATGTCATGTTCAATGACACGAGTTTGTCCAGGGATGTCATTAAGTACATCCTGAAATGTTTGCAACATAGTTGAAACTTGTCGCTGTTCTCCTAGAGACAAATCAGGAGAGACAGTAACGTTCTTCCATGATTCACTAGAATGAAGTGGGATCATTGGAAGAGGAAGATTTACATCTGAAAAACTCGTTTCCTCATCCTGTATCACGGACAGTGATGAGTAATGACCATGTTGTACTGGAGAATCGTCCGTTGCTTGGAAAATGGGTTGTAAATAATCCGGACGTTCATGGAATTCAGTAAGCATATTGATGTGGAAGGTTTTATGCTTCCCATCAATATCGACAATATAGTCGACATCGGAAATTTTCGATATTATATCGTACGGACCTTTCCAAGAAATAAGTAGTCTGTTTTCCCTACAAGGTAGTAATACAAATGCTTTGTCACCAGGACAAAGTTGTCGTAAGCATCTCTTCTTATTGGCAAATAGCCTTGCCTTCTGTTTCGCAAATTCAGAAGAAGAAGTTGCTAATTTGCATGCTTCGATAATCTTTTGTCTCAACGCGATGACATATTCGTAGGATGACTTTGTGTCATCGTCAATATTGTCAGCTGTTATGAGATCATAAAGCAAAGACATAGGGCCGCGCAGTCGCGCGCCAAAGACAAGTTCAAAGGGAGAAAATCCTGTATGTTCATTGGGGACCTCTCTGTAAGCGAAGAGGGCCGCAGGTAAAACTCTGTCCCAGTCTTGAGGATGATCCTCAGTTATCTTCCCTAGTAAGTTTTTAAGTGCTCTATTAAGGCGTTCGACCATCCCGTTAGACATAGGATGGTAGATACTACTTAAAGATCTATCTATCTGCAGAGTAGACATTACTTGAGACATGGTATTTGATATTAGTTGGGTGCCATTCTTCTCTTCTTCCGTCCTTAGGCACCGACCGTCAAAGCAGTCAGTGGCCATTACGCCTAGTGGCGTCTTAGGGCAACAGCAGATAGGTTTTCTTTGCCATTGTTTCCCATCACGCCCAGTGGCGTCTTTAGGGCAACGGCAAATCAACCCATTTGCTGTTGTTTCCGTAATCGAAGTGACTAGCAAACGGGTGATCAGCCCGTTGTGAGTTGGGTGCCATGGTCTGATAATATCTCTCCGGGGAAACCCAGACGAGAGAATATAAGCCAAAGAGCATCTGCAATATCAGCAGTAGTAATGCTCTTCAGAGGAATAGCCTCTGGCCAACGTGTGCACATATCAACACACGTCAAGATAAACTGATGTCCTCTGGCAGACTTGATCTTAAATGGACCAATAATGTCTATGGCCATTTTTTTAAACGGCCGAATAGGAATGTCTGCCGCCTGAATGGGTGCAGCATGGCGTGGACCTTTGGATTTAACTTCCTGACATACTTTACAAGATCGACAATAAATCCGTATGTCCTTGTTTACCAATGGCCAAAAGAAAGCCGCAAGAACTCTTGACTTAGTACGGGAAAAACCCATGTGTCCAGCACACTGAGAGTCGTGAGCGTGCTGCAAAATTTTAACTCTCAAATTCTTGGGAACCAGGATTTGAGAATGACTTGACGTAATGGAGTCTTGAACCATACGTACAAGTACGCCATTCTTCTTTGTAATCCAAGATTTACGACTTGTGTCTTTATTCGGATCACCTTTAGTTGCAAGAATGAAGAATTTCTTCAGAGTGGGATCATCTTCTTGCTGTTTTATAAACGAGTCACGAGAAATTACCAAGGGATCATCTTGGTTATGCACTTCATTATCTTCAGTAGATGAAGTTTGAGGCATATTAAGAGCTTGAGCTCTAGTGACTACAGCGTTAGCAATCTGCATGTTTTGCTTTTCCCACGCGGAAATTTGTTGCGGAGTGCATTCTTTGACTCCATGAATGCGACCGATGATAAGGTCAGCGATCGGATTCGGCAAAAGACATGCGTGTACATCTCCTGTGAAGAAAGGAGTAGCAATCCTAATGATAGCAGTAGAGTATTTCTCTAATGTGCCGCCAAATGTTACACATTTGACTACTTGTCCAGTGGCACGGGAAGGATCTACGAGTGACTGCCTAACACCAATTGTGGTGCATCCAGAATCAAATAGAACTGAGACTGGATTGTTATGTACTAAACCTTTATGTAGGACAAGAGAACCTCTTCCATCATGCGCGACTGATGCAGGAAGAGCAGGAAGAGGATGGCCACAGCTTAAAGTAGACACTGTGGTTGGCTCAAATAATGTTTTGCATTGGGGGCACGGAGATGCTCTCCCAAAATCAAAAGCGGAACATGCCACATTACTAGCGTCATTATTATCTTTACTCTGTTTATAGGCGTCATGAGACTCTTGTTGTGCAGAGTTTGCCTGAAAATGTGGTTTATGTCTTCTGTTTTGAGATCTACCTTGGTTATTATTACCTCTGTAGTTATTGTTACCTCTATTGTAACCACTATTTGGGTTTGAGTCATAGTTCTCTTGGTTACCATCATCATATTCATTATAATGAGTATCCCTGTAATTGTGATCTTGTTGACTCCAAGACGGATACCTCGGATAGTTTCTATAATTACTTCCTCTATGGAAATTCCTATAATTATGACCACCCCTGTGTCGAGAGCTATCAGCTCGTCTCCAGTTCTTTGAAGAAGAACCCTGAAATGATTGGTTACCTTGGTTTTGATAACTATAAAGGTTACCTTTTTTTCAAATCTGTTTTGAGGTCCCTGAAATCTGTGTGAATAATTGGGATTGTATGGTGTTGCTGAAGCAACTGGCATACTCTCCTTAATCTTAGCGTTGCCAAAAGTCACGTCGGGGTGTGCAGTGACATATTGGGAACAATATTCTTCCATTTCCTTTAGTGATTTGGGTTTACGCTCATGTATAAATTCAAGGAATGGTTTGTTAACACATGACATAATCTTATCCCTGAGCAACAAATCCATAAGTCCTTCATACGTTTTTTCTGTTTTGGAAAGCTCAATCCAACGATCAACTGTGAGACGTGCCTTTGCAATGAATTCTGAGAATTCTACACCTGTCTCAGGCACCATCGTCTTAAACAAAAGGCGATAGCCTTCCTCACTTAGCTGGTATTTTTTTTTATCAAAGCCGCCCTAATGACATCATAATTATCCTTATCTGCTTCTCCTACAAGGCATAACCTAGTCAGAGATTCACCTTTCAAGTTTTCTGCTAATTGGTTAGCATATTGTGATTTATCCACATTATGAGTACGACAAGAACGTTCAAATCTATCCAGCCAGAATGTAGTATCGTCACTGGACTGATTGAACGGTGGAACCTTAACCTTGTAAGTAGAAGGTTTACCATTACCACTAGATGCCTGATTAACATTACTCATACTTGTCAATCTTAATTTCTCTAACTCAAATTCATGTTCTCTTATTGCTTTTTTTTCTTCAGCTTTTCTGTCTAATCTTTTTTGTTCAGCTTCACTGTCTAATCTTTTTTGTTCAGCAGCAGCTTCTCTTTCTAATTTTTTTTTGTTCAGCTTCAAATCTCCTTTCCTCCACCTGCATCTGCAATTTCTTTTGTTCAGCAGCAGCAGTAGCTTCTCTGTCTAGTCTTTTCTCTTCAGCTGCTAATCTTCTCTCTTCAGCTGCTAATCTTCTCTCTTCAGCTGCTAATGTCTTGTCATATTGAGCAACTGCCCATTCTTCTAATTGTTGACCAGTCTTATCAAGGGATTTCCCTTGTGCAATGAAGTATTCTAATGTAGACATGATGTCTAACAATAATACTAATTACTTGAAACAATAATAATACCACAAGTTCTTAATGACTTGATTAATCAGTACACTATCTCAATCTCAGTGGGTCACAAGCCTTAATAAGGTCTTGTATAATTTCTTGTATACCAGTAATAATAATAAAGTACTGGTTTATACCATAATCCAAGTGCAGTGCACAAGCAATAGTGTCTTATGAAATATACCTATATAAAACATATGTCAACCAACAGCATACATAAAGTACAAATAAGACTGACAATACGAAAACGTTTGCAGAAATCAAATAAATCAAATAAGGAAATCAATGAAAATAATCACTGAGTCTGCAAGGAATAACAACACAAATGACGTCACAGTATATGAATATAAATTGTGAATAGAACTGAAAGATAGAAAAGGGTAGACCAACAAATTACAAACAAATCAAAACAAAACTAAAGAACAAAGAAATATTACAAAAATAACAATAATTACAGTCTTCACAGCTAACACAAATAGCAACTAGTTGTTGCAAGCAAATTTCAAATTAAGGAAATTGCACCTAAAGAAAACTCCCACAACGGACCCTCTATGACGTGGGATATTCTGTTGTGAGGACACCGCCCAACCTAAACACAACCCGCTGACATATAAACTAATATACTATACAAACAAATATCATATAACATATAATCATAAATGCATATATCATGTGTGTAATATATAAAGCACTGTGTTGCAGATAGGATGCTCAGTTATACATTAAATAATTAAATGTGTTGGAAAGAGTTTCAGTTCATCAATATAATGGCACAGTTTCTGAATAAACAAAGTAAACTGCCACTTTAATCAATACTAGATTTTTGATTTAATCTATTACAATGTTCAACAATATGAGTATCAGAAGGTCCAACGATGAAATTTACGCACTTATGTTCAAGAATACTGCAACAATAGAACAGTTTATGGCCTTCAAAGTATCATCTCTGTACTTTGAAACTCTGTAATGTCTAAGCGTAAAAATGTCAACAACGCTGACCTAGATACCGCATTCACTTGATAGGTCACGTGACAAAGTGTTGACAAAGAGCAAACTAATACTGCAAGTGTGTCGTATCAGCCACAGGAAACGGTCTGGTATCGGTAGTCTGTTGACTTCTCAACTTCTGCGAGGTCAAACCCAGAAAGCTGGCTCACCAGTGTTAAGTAAATAGCATACCAGTGTTAAATATTCTTCTTTGTTGAATTCCACCAGAGTTAAATGTTGTTTCTATATATACTGTTGAATGGTGTATAGATATGAAATTGTATTGTTCCTTGTTCACACTGGCATCAACTATTTACAGGACCACAGTGTTAAGAGGTATGGTGGTCTGTGGAAGCTCCAATGTTAAAGCCTTGTTGTTGGCCCCAGCGTTGCTCGTCAGAGTGGTTGTTAGGAATAGGAATATCAACTCGACCTACGCAGTGGTGTGTAGACGTAGAGTGAGAGTATAATACGCGAATGATGAAAGAGTTCGAAGAGTTGATAAATGTTCTTTTTCTCACTCATGTATGGCTGGAAGTCATCGACGCCAACTGCTGTGTACTTTTTGTTACAGTTTAATTGGACGTACACATTCGACAGCACGGATACAGTGACAAATCACAGGTTGGCATAATACATCATGGTACAATTGATAAATGGTCTTGCAATGATACATGGGCACTCGTTGAATCATAGCACAATGGAATGTCAGTAGACAAGCACTCAGTATTGCCCATATATATATCATCTGAGTTTACTGACAAAGCACGTCAGTTTATAAACAATATTCAAGATGGCTTCTAGACCTAACCTCGTCTAGCGAAGATTCCTTTAAATAATGTTCAGCACATATTTTTCATATAATCATTTTGAACCGCTAGTAATGGGTTCTCATCTGTAGCAGTGAACTCTGGACTCATCAAGCGATAGTACGGGGCATCCCTTTTCTCTTCTTGAAAGTCATAAAATATTTGGATACAAGATGGCTTCTGGTGAGCTGTCACTCACGTTTGGATACAGACAATGAATCTGTATTAAAGTTAGTCATTCATTAAATGTTCTCATTGCTCTGTAGATTCTATCATGATACAATTGACTTCATCATACAAGATATAGTGCTGCTAGAAATGAATGTCTTCTTCATCTAGTTAAATATTCTCTCAGACGTACAAATCGTGCGTCTGCTTATCGAAAACGATGGCTTCGTAAGAGAGTTCATAAGAAGTGCTTTTGTTACCTTGGTGTCAGAAATATGATTCTGCCATTCCTTGGCAATAAGAATAAACAATGGGGTAAAGCATACAGGATAGGTCTAAACGTCTATCACTTTCCCCATCAATCTTGAGATCACTTTTCCCGGCGACAAGCCGATACAGAAAAACACGACAGCCCCCATCAGGGCGAAGCCAAATCACAACTCACTAGCGACACATCCGCTGGACAGCCTTTGACCTTTCTAGCGACAAAGAACATATAGTTCGACTTAGATATGTAAAGACATACAGATATAAGACCGACTCGTCCTACCTAGACAAACAATACACATAAATTCAGGCCATAGATATTCTGAAGCAAGAACAATCTATTTCTACCCAAACAAAGAATAAATCGTAGTAAAACTAGATTCATCCGCGGAGTTCGATCGAAAGTGGCGAAACTCCTTTCAAGGGAAGTAACTCAATAATGACTTTTCCTTAAGCACTAAAAAGTATCTATTTTGTTTACAAAATATTTGCGAACATAACAAGCATACAAATGTATAATATTGCAAGATATCAAAGACTGCACGTAACAGTCTTCCAAACCCAAAAGGTGTCTTTTCCTAAGGCCACGTTCACCATCACCAGTAGCTTCACGTGTGAGTCGCGCAATGTCATTTATACAATCATATATAAACGTTGCAGCAAAACCTACATTGGTCAAACAGGCAAACGACTTGGGGACAGATTCAGCCAGCATCTGAATGACATTTCTCAGCAAACATCCACACCAGGGGCTATACACTTTAAGGATCCTGACCAAGTCCCATCAACATCCAGGTCACGGCGATCAGATCCTGCTCCTCTGACACTGTTAGCCGAGAACAGCTTGAGAACAGGTCTTATCCATCGCATGGTGTGTCTAAAACCAGCTGGTCTTAACACCCTACACACCTTTGTCTGAGGTCACCTTTTCAATCTTGTTCTATTTTGAACCTTCCCACTCTTTTTTCAAATTTTCTATTTCTCCGTCGCCCTCTAATAATATATATTTTAAAAAATTTCAGTATGCCTTGATTTTTTATTTATTTATCTCCAACTCATTCTGTCCTATTCTATATCCAGTCCTCATTAATATTACGTCTGGGTAGTTTATTGTTCAGTTTAGTTTTTTAGTTTCTTAGTATGTATTGTTTACATCTGGAAGTGGCAGTCATTTCCTTTTCCGGGTACACACGTCTGTTCGGCGGCAAGCGTCTTAGAACGCAGCTGTCTTTAGGGAAGTACCCAGGTTTTATTTTTGTATTTATTTAGATTCGAATGTTTCCTATCTATCCTTCACTTTCTTTCCTTTCCCTGACGAAGGCCTTGTGGCCGCAACGTTGTCTCTTTTCTTTGTCTTTTGTCCTCGTAAGACGAATCACCTTTTTCGATTTTTTTTTCATACCCATTGTGACAGAGTTATGTAAATAGATTACATGTATCCACACGTGTGTGCTCCCCCTGGCTCCCACCTTTGCTTTCTTATTAGTATGCACAGTTTGTTAACGCTGAACCTATGCACTTCAATATCTGTCTACCTCATAATTTAGCCACGCCTTTTTTTCGTTTCTCTATGTCTTACATGCACTAGGAATGTTTACAAACAGACCTATTAGCTAGTCCAGAGCCGTTAACTGAATTATCACGCGAACGATTGGGCAATCGTTGAAATAGTGACAGATCAGAAAACGGGTCGTATATTTGTAGAATCAAGGGCGGTAAGTCAAAAGACGTACCTTAGATTATTACATTTTCTCAGGGGAACTTAAGCTAATGAAGGAAATTGACGAGGGGCGATAACCACCGTTCGTGATCCCAGGGAGACGTAATGAGCTAAAGAGCGAGACGGATCAAAAGACGGTTTACTGGTTGGCAGACGTCTATGCGTCGGCATAGGTGAGAAATAAAGCTTTTATTCAGAAATCGACCGCAGATTTTCCCAAAAACACAGGCAAGGCGTGATATCTCGCAAGAGCAAGCGAATTTATACCTATTTCTTATATAAACCTCATCCTTTAAACTCAATTATCTAGTCGCCTCAGAATTTTCGGAACATCTAGCTTCGAATCCTAGACCATTGTACAAGTGGAATTACGTAGTATTTCGTTGGAGATAGTTTTAATTTCTGTGTTGCGTACGGATCATAGCCCAAACCTACCAGCGGCCTAAATCTGAGAAAACGGGTCTAAGTCTAAGTCCAATAGACGCAAAACAAACATTCTTATGTAAATAGCGGGTCTTCGAGGTTGGCCTGTTTGGCCCTCTTGTTTTACATAGAGAGAGAGAGAGAGAGAGAGAGTAAACCCATATAAGAATAATTGTAACTGGACATCTAGCTACCCAGATTCTTTTCCATTTTCATGTACATTCCGCCCGCTGTGGCGAAATTATCAAAATTAACATTACCCGACTACCGACCACTGTGTTGTGGCGAGGATTTATCCAGAGAGATTTACATACCTGACATTCTCTTTAAGTATTGGAATTACAAGCTACTGTACACTGTGAACACTAGATCTCGTAATTATTTTCCTACCTGGACTAATTGATGTGACATAAACAGATCCAATTAACAGTAACAAAGTAATCGTTCACCAATAAAAGTATTAATCAGACTTGGAGGAACTGGGGCTTATTTTGCCAAAACACAACACTGGATTTGCTGCGCATATCATGGAGATATGTTCCAGACGGTATTAAAACACCAATTAGGTAAGCACGACTGAATGTGGCCACAGTTTGTCTGAAGCGAGAGAAAGAAGGAGTGAATAATTCTTCTATTGTATAATCATTGTACTCACTTTTTTTTTTTTTTTTTTGTCCTTTCCTTATTGTTTGCTGATACTGTTATTTTTCAGAATAGATTAATTAGGAACTCTGTTATTTACAATTCTATACCATAGCGCAAATCTTTTGACCTTTTGGGGTTAATAACGGGATCTTGTCTCAACAGAGGGATTGCACTTATGGGTTTATTTCTTTATTATTTCTGTAACCTATGATTTTTCTATTGATTTGATATATATCGACAAATAAGAGAAGACTCTAGGCAGAAATATGTCTCCAACTATATAAGGAAAAGACGATGGTCATATATCGGTCATGTCCTACGAATGCAAAACAACAGAATACCATTGCAGGCACTCACTTGGGTTCCTGAGGGTAAGAGGAAAAAAGGAAGACCAAAAGAAACACTCAGAAGAACAATAATAAGAGAAGGAAGAACGTTGGGATTAAACAATGTGCAAGAGCTAAGAGGAGTGGCGTCACAACGTACAACCTGGAGAGCACTGGTTTCTGCCTTATGCGCCGTGTTTGGCGCTTAAAGAATTTATGATTATTATTATTTATTGATACTGGATGTTGTGAAGTTTTTATGATAAATAAACTTAACATAAAACTTAATTACCTGCGTTGGTCAGCTCGGCCCAATATCCCTACTCCATTTACTCTAGTTTCACGTTTGTGCGTCTAATTGTCGTCACTTATCGGTGGGTGGGTGTGTGTGTGTGTGTGAGTGGTTAATAGTGTATATGTTTATATATATATACGGGAACCGCGCTGGTGTAATGGCTTCGGCGTTGTACTGGCGACCAGGTGTTCATGGTTCAAACCCGGGCGTCGGCGTTTGAAGAAATGTTTACGGCCGGAAATTTGACTGAACAGCCTGAACGGCTCCTGTGATAAACCCTCTGTGGATGGGAAGGAGCGAAGCTCCTGACCGGGTTGGAAGGAAAGTCCTCGGGTTCCACAGCCTCGCAATGACATGTCATTGGGCCGAAGGGCTGAAAGCCTAAGTGCCGCTGGTTAAGAAAAAAAAAAAAAAAATATATATATATATATATATATATATATATATATATATATATATATATATATATATATATATATATACGGAAAGGTGAATTGTCTGATAGATAAACTACAGTCGTAAAAGATATGCTGGGCTAGAGTATCTTCTCACTCCAGGGACAGATTCTACCTTTAACTATTCACTCGTGAAATCTATTTCTTTACCTTATATTTCACTGAGTTACCACCTTTTTCAGTTATATTCAGACGGGATATATTTATCTTAAATACCTATCCAAAATCTACGACACCCATCCATTGATAAAACTAAGGAGTCTTCAGCTTTGTATTGGCAGCAAAATAGAAAGAAGCTCAGCAGATTTAGTTACTCCCTATTTGTAAATATGTATATCCTGACTGATATCTATCGAATAGACATAAAACAACTGTGAAAACACGGAGATGTAGCTGTCATTCGACTAATGCGTTTTACAGTATTTGTCTTCTTCTCCTTAGTTCAGCACATTAGTTGACAAAAGTAAGACTCCATGATAACTGTCACATAACTAAGCAATCAAGTAAATGTATCATTTGACAAAGCAAGGAATGATTTTCCCCCCTCTTTTAGTACCATCTTTTCTCACCAAAAGTTGCAACCTTTTTCGTGGTGCGTTTGCGGCCGGGGAATTAAATTGAGCACTTGTTGATTCCTAGCGCATTATGTTCCTATCCTTAATAATGGTGGATTTTTTACACACTTTCTTGAATTTTCCCAATTCCTAATTCGGGTGTGTATGAATAAGTATCTCGTATATTTACTTATAGTTACCTTTGCAGTAACTCGGCCGATTTAGTTGTTCAGTAGATTCACCTTTTGAAGTAATTTGGAGACGTCGTAATAGAAAGTTTCTTTTGAAAATTTAATTATTGTTAAATTACGCGTCAATGCAAGATTTTGAGAAAAAAATTATTCGCACATTTATAAAATTAATTGTGATAAAGCAGCTGCTAATTAATTAATCACCTTTCAGTCCACTGACCTTTTTCACTTCTCCCCTTGCCATGTTGGAAGAGTATTAAAATAATTGTATAAATTAGCTCCGTAGCTTCATAACCGAAGTACTCAAGACCTAATCTTCACACTCAGACAGCTGAGTGAAAAGGCCCTTGAGTATAAGAGTGAGATCCATCTTTGTTTCATAGATCTGGAAAAGGCATTTGACAGGGTCCCCTGGAGCAAACTTTGGGACTGTTTGGCAAGGAAGAACATTCCAGCACCTCTGATTCATGCTATACAGAGCTTCTACAAGTCGCGCAGAAATTATGGGAGGACAGCAAACCATAAGTCAGAAGAGTTCAGGACCACCACTGGTGTAAGACAAGGTGATATCCTGTCACCTTATCTTTTCATACTCATCATGGACGATGTTATCAAGTCATGTAAGGAGAGAACAAGAAAGTATTCAGAGGGGTACTGGAAGATGAGACAGGTATGTATTTCAGATCTGGTATTTGCTGATGATGTTGCCCTGATTGCTAAATCAGAGGCACATCTCCAATCCAACCTGCAAGTCTGGAAGGAAGAGCTGGAGAAGAGAGGTATGGTCATAAGCAGCTCTAAAACAAAATCCATGGTGATATCACGAGAAGAAAGAAGACATCAGATTAAGCTGGGAGAACAGGTCGTGGAGCAGGTCGACCACTTTAAATACCTCGGAGCTATTATAGACCGAAAGGGAGGCATCAAAGAAGAGTTGGCCACTCGAAAAGCAGCGGCTGGGAGACTTTTTCAGGCCATAAATCGAGGATTCCTCAGCAAGAGAGAGGTTGGTAAGAAAACAAAGATGGCTGTATACCGCTCCACCTATGTCCCAGTCTTGACATATAGAAGCGAGTCATGGGCAATGACTACAACCCATAAAAGCCAGATCCAAACCTCAGAAATGAGGTATCTGAGAAGGTGGTTGAAGTAACAAGCAGAGACATGGTCCGCAACCAGACGATACGTCAAAGCCTAAAATCCCACCAACTGCAGACCCAGGTAGAACAGTCCCAACTAAGATGGTTTGGCCATGTCTGCAGAATGGGAGAAGATCGGCTACCACGACAAGCATGGGAAACAAAGAGCCAGGGATCCAGACCTCCAGGACAACCCAGAGTCCGCTGGGAGGACAACATTAGACAATCTTTGAAGGACCGAGGACTAGAATGGAACCAGGCCAGGAGGAAGACAGCCGATAGGATAGTCTGGCGCTCTCTCTTCCAAACCTCTACACCTCACGGTAGAAGGAGAACGACTAAGTAAGTAAGTAAGTAAGCTTCATAACTAGTGCATTTACATAGAATAACACAGGAGAAATTGTGTCGTCATGAGGACATGTAGCAGACCAAAGCACAACACACTTATATCCAGCCATGTTTTGGCGGGTGACTCACTCGTACTGACAACAGTCGGCGGATCGCAAATGAAAACACGTGCAGTGTTCCATTCAAATCTGACTCATATTTAACTTCAAAATTTCGTCTCATTTTTAAACTTCTCGTCAGCTAATCATAAGACAGGGCTAGATTCATCCAAACTAGTTATCAGTTTCTGACCTTCATCATCATTATTCATCATTATTCTTCTGCTCCAGAAGGAGTATAGGCCTTCGACACACTTTTTCCAGGTCCTCCTGCCCTGATACATCGGCACAGAAGTGAAGAACGCGTGGTTCGCGAGGCAGAGTTACCTGTAGCGTCAAGCTCCAGTCTACCTAAGTGTAAATGAGTACCTGTGCTCTTGAATAGGAAAGGCAAAGGCAGCGAGGAAGGAAACAGTCAACCCCCAAATAAAGCTGAACCTAATATATAGAAATCCTTAACATTTCACTACCCTACAGCAATATATGTCTTAGTACCACCGTTATTAAATGTAAAACCCTTTTTTGTATTTTGTTCAGAATCTCTTAGACGCCCATAAACTTATTTTTTTTTTAAGCCGAAAAAAAAATAACTTTCGGCTACACGTTAAGGGAAAAAAGTGGTGGGGGTCGGAAAGGGGGGGGGGGGGGGGGTGATCTCTATGCTCGCATTTTAAATGAGGAAATTGAGTACATACAGCGGCGGGTTCAATGACCTTTGAGGTCAAGCTAGGTCACAGCGATGGACCTACCATCGCATCCATAGATCACTCAAGTAAAGCTAGCGATCCTGACACATGCAGACGATCTGTGGTTAGCGCGTTACGAAAGATGATAATATAACTATAACCTTAAAGGGGTAGTTGTTGTGATGTTTCTAAAAAATTTGTAGCATGTAGAGGAGAGAAGATGTTAGTAGGATGGACAGAAGATATTAGAAGCGTGTGGGAGAAGATGTTAGTAGCACGGAGAGGAGAAAAGATCTTAGTAGCTTGGAGAAAATATGTTACTAGCGTCGAGAGTAGAGAAGATATTAGTGGCGTGGGTACGGCGAGATGGACGTTAGATAGTAAAATAGTTCCCAGAACTGGAGAAGAGGGTTGGTTAACCTGAGGTGGAGATGGTAAAAGACAAGTCAGGTAGTATACTGCACAGTTCTAGAAGGTAACTGTAGAAGAGAGCTGTGAAGTAAGTTACCTTCTCGCTAGAATTATCCTATGCTCTAAGGGTGTCTCTATTAATAATTTGGTATTTAATGTAGCTCGTTCAGTATCCCTACCAATTTCAAAATACTAAATATTCCTTGAATTCCACACACGAACAAAAATTTAGAACTGTAACTGGAATTTAACAAAATCAATCAACTGCAAGTTTTAAAAAGTACACTTTAATAATTAAAATAGAAATTTAGTAAAATATTGCAGATATGTATTTGCGAATCATAAGAAGAACATCAATAATGTATTAATATCTCTTTGCATTATATCGGTCATTTTGTGACTTCTGAATTTTGCTTCTTCAACGAAACGTTTACTTAACTCCTTCATTTTTTTTCTCTATAGACACCTCTGTCAATGATCATGTGTAGACTTTTCAAGATACTTAATTCACCTGGACAGGTAGACCCGATGCTACTACCAGGCGATTGCAGAGGTGGTCCTTGACTCACATACTGCAGACTGTTATGCTTCTTACCAGAATCTTTGTTGTGACTCTCGGGTAGGAACCTGAAAAAGTATGCACCGGACTTCGGTATCTGTTGTCTACAACCAAGACGGTCCTCCGATGATGACGGGTCAATATAGATCAGAATTCTCATTTAGACAACATAGTCTAAGAGGCTGTGGTCATATCAATCAAAGAAGTACGTCATGCAATCAATAAAATACATCGAAAGACTATGGACATCATTTTAAAACTTTCTGAATTCTGTCTTGATTAATTATCTTTGGCCCTTTATTATGCCAAAGTGGTTTCCCTTTATTCAGTTTTTTTAAAATGCACCGAAAGAAAATATATGAAGAGGAGAGGAAGAAAAAGAAGAAGAAGACATCTTGTACACCTAGCATTTAAAAGCTAAGCTCTGAAAAGAATTGTAAGCTCTTATAGCTAGTATTGAGAAGTCCTGACAAGGACTCTTGCTGCGTCAAAGCTGTTCAGGATTGTTTCAGGTGATATTCAGCTGGAGACCAACTTCAGTTGACAGCGTAATTTTACGAGTACCAAAACAAGACACAAGCATGTAATTCAAAGTCAATCATTACATCAATATCACATATTACATCAATGATACCAAAATATTTCGTAACCTAACGATCAATACAAGTTTAGCATACCATTCACACACAATATTACGAATCTGAGCTATCACAAAAGTCTGCTCACAAAGCACGTCAGCTTGGTTTTTTTCAGGCTGTGGCTAAGTGGCTTCTACAAGTGTGGGTCAGTTCGCTGGACGTCTTCTCCGCTAAGAGATCTTGAAGTGAAATTTTGAGAGTCAAGAATTGTTGTTGTTGTTTTGATGAGGTGATGGGTGGAGAGCGGGAACTTAACAGCTGACCGTTATTGCCTCTTCTCGTTCCATCTTGGTCTACCCTGTTCAACCTGAAATTTGGTTATAAATGGGGCATTTAGTGTCATTTTATTTTTTAATTTTGTATTCAATTTAAATAGCTATTGTCTTTAGCAGTCGCTGATTTTAATTTATATTAGTATTTGTCCATTTTATTTTCTCTTTTGTATTGTTTCTTTATAACTATTGTCCTTTACACTTGGTTTTACTTTGTATTAGTATTTGTTCTTTTTGGGTTGTTTTTTTTTATTTATTTAATACCTTGTTGTCTTTCCTTGTCCTATGAGTAGTTAGTAGGTTTTTTTGTTTTGTGTCTTTTTTTTTTTTTTGGTTTTTGTTACTAACCTTATATGTTTTCCTTTGTTTTATGTACAAGGTATATATCTTTTAAGTATTGATTGGGCATCTCTTGGGGCATCTATACTTAAAACCTTATCATCTGTCAGGTCTATATTGTGATTTCTATAGTAAGTTTTTAATTCTAACCTTTGTTGTTTATACTTTTTACAGTGGATCAGGTAGTGGTCTATGTCATTCTCTTCCTGACATTCTTGGCAGTGTGGTTCTTCTATCATAAAGTATGCTGCACCGAGACGGAGACGCCACAGTTTTTTGTTTGATGGTATCTTTAATTCTTCTCTGACCTGGCACGTCCTCGTTGGTTCTTTCAGCAGTTTGAACGCGTGTCTGCCTTTTCTACTTTTCTTCCATGTTGTCTTCCATTCCTCGTTTATAGTTATCTTCACTTGGCTCTTGATCTCCGACCTTCCTAGTCCTGCTCTTATATTGTTTTTACTTATTCTTCCATTCTTGGCGTTCTGATCTGCCAACTCGTTACCAGCAATACCTATGTGTGCTGGAACCCACACTAGCCTCACACTACATCCTCTGTTCCCTATTGATGTATTAATTGCTAGAATTTCTTCCTTTATGTCTGGCCGGCTACATTTACCTGGGTATCCTAGTGCTTGTAGTGATGATAGTGAGTCTGTAAATATCGTAACAGCTTCTGGTGGGTTATCTTCGATTATTTCTAAACTTTTAAGAATTGCTACCATCTCTGCGGTAAAAATCGAAGCCCCTTCAGTTACACTGTAGCTTTTTTAAATTCCCCACTGCAGTATTACAACTCCGGCACCTAGTTGCCCACTATCACCCTTGGATCCATCGGTGTAGACGGCCAGACTTTGTTTAGTTAGTTGATCTATGAACTTTCTACTTATCATTTTGGCTTCCTTATCTTCTATGTTTTGTTTGATCTTTTCAGTAAGTGAGTAGTTGTCACATAGGTTTTATGATCATTCTTCTTCTTCTTCCGTCCTTAGCCAACGACCGGCAAAGCAGTCAGTGGCCATTACGCCTAGTGGCGTCTTAAGGGCAACAGCAAATAGATTTTCTCTGCCGTTGTTCCCATCACGCCTAATGGCGTCTTTAGGGCAACGACAAATCAATCCGCTTGTTGTTTCCGTAATCAAAGTGACTGGCAAACGGGTGATCAGCCCGTTGGGTTTATGATCATTATATTGCCTATATTTCTTCTTTTTCGGTCACCCGTATTATCTACTTTTATTATCACTCTTTACCTTTTTTTCCTGTGTTTTTCGCATTCGTTCGTTTGCGACTATATACATTACTATTTTCCCATTCTAACGTTTACCTGTTTCTTTTCTCAAAACTGAGAACGCAGTTATGACGTAACGCGTCAGTCCCTCACCAGACGATTTGGCGTGAGAAGGCATTCGGTCAATCGCAGCAGATTGACGAAATAACTGTGAATATTTGGCTAGTATCAGACATAGGGCCGACCTATAGTCTGCATTCTCACCCGTCAAATCGTAGTTTCTCGGTGAGCGCTCGGGAAAAAGCGCGATAACTGACACCTCTCCGGCGCAGTTTCAGACATTTGTCTGGGAGTTCGCATCTGACATGTAGTTTCCAAGGTAGATTCTCAGTGTCAGGTGATATGACACTCACGCTCCAGGGCCAGTTTTGGCGTAAGGTGCGAGAAAGCAAAGTGTCAGTTATGGTTCTCAGGATGAGTTTCTCGGGGAGGTGTGAATAAATGTTTCTGCACTGGAGACGGGTTGTCTGAGATTTGCAACTGACACGCGCCCTCTCGGTCAGTAGGTGGCAGTTACGGCATGCGTTTAGGTGTTAAACGTAGTATTATAGACGGAAAGGGGGATTATTTCGGTTTGGCGAAATAAACGTTTACCTCTTTGTCTGGTAATATATATAACCAGAGTTTGAAACTAGATTTTCATTCTCGCTCCTAAATTCGCAGTAGACAGGTTGCTCGGAACAGAATAAACTGTACAGCGAAGTTTCTCAGTTTGTTTCGACAATTTGTCGAACTTCTAGACTTCCATAATTATTCAGCGTATGATTCTAAGTTGTGCGACTACCTGTAGTTCTGTGTGAGGTAAAACTAGATATAACTAGTATTTTGTGAGTGTTAAAGTGTTAAATCGCTTATTTCATTTTTGTTAGTTAGATTTGTGCAGGGAGTTAAATTATTAAGTCTGTTATATTCTCTAGTCGACGAGTTACAGTGGAAAGCGGAATAAATTATAATTTCTAGCTTAAAATCATGTAGCCATAATGGATTTAATTTAACTGCTAATACGCAGTCGAGCATATTTTATAACTAACTTATAAATGCTAGATGCCTCATGAGTGTTGACGGAATCCGTAGGTATTCCTAATTCATGATTATTGATTGTTATATATAACTTATTTCACGGGAAGTTTAAATGATAAGTCAAGCGGTACGCTTGCAGTTTAAAAATGTAAGTTATAGTGAGTACGTAATATGTAAAATATTTCATATGTGGTTTTTCTTTATTCAGTGAATACTGTGGTACCCAATCTTTGCCAGCGTACTATTACGTGAACATTATCTGTGAAGAACTTAAGCACTTTCATTACATGAACTGTAACAGTTAAATGAAGTAAAAGGCCTTAATCCAGGGCATACTAGGGACGTCATTAAACACACGACGTTAAAGTCAATGATTTACGTTTTTTTTCTTCATTATTTATTGTGGAGCACAGTATGGTGACGAATATGTAGGCAGATCAAACAGTCATTATCACAGCAACATTCAATACAGCAATAGACGGTAGACAGCATTACAATGATGAGTCAGATGCATGTTATATTTCATAGTGCTGTAAATGTAGTCAGGTGAAAAACTCCATCCTTTTCTATAACAGCCAGGAGATAACCAGATGTATGAGATCAGTTCACTCTCCTTAGTCTGACTTCAGCAAGACAGACACGTCTGCCGAAGTATAAATAATGTCCTCAAAAATATCCTCTAGATAATAAAGGTTTTTCCAAACCTAGTTCATTTAACAAAGTAGCAAGTAATGGTCCTTGGGACATGCATCAACCGATGCATGTACAATACAGCGACATGTGAGCTGGGAAAACATCTCGTGACGACGACTTTCGAAGACAGGCTATGAATCGAAATCGCTCACGACCCAAAATCGATAGAGTTAATGAAAAGTCAATTTACCTTGCCTTCAGGAAATACACAGAAATATCACGCCTCCCGACATGTGGGAAACACTAGAGGTATTATCTCGAATAAACGAAATATCCATTAAGAGGACTACACATCCCTGACAGAACAAAAAATAGCGGAGATCCCCTCTTCAACGAGGCATCTCTTTCGCCATTCAAATCGCTCACTCCACTAGTGGTGGGCGGAAACCGATCGACCAAAAAACAAGACCAGTCATGCGCAGTCCAGCGCAAAAAAGACCACAGCTCAAAACTTAACTGCATTCAATACCAACGCGGGAAGACAAATGCTTACCGAGAAAAGTGACTATAAATTTCAAGCAGTTGTTGCCCTTGCGTTATAAAATAGATATTGTAATAAAACGATGTTGCGAGAATTTATCACGCAACATATCACCACCTCCTCCCGATAAAAAAAAATGTGGAACATATTTTTTTTTTTAAAATATCAAAGAGCATGCGATAAGCGGCTCAAAACGCACGAATTATGCGCTGATAATTAATTAAATTGCCTAACATGAGGCTAAATATAGAGTGTCTGGTGAGGATATACCTCAACAGAAAAATAAATATGTCTAAAAAAATATTCACATCGGGGAGGTGTCACCAACACACATCACGTTAGCATGTAAACACAATATACGTATGCAAGTTACCATAATCATCATTAAACAGCATACTCTAATATTGTCTTTAAAAATGGATGTACAAATCTGATAGGAAAATTTAAATAGTACATTCTTTGACATGTAATGACATAAGTACATAGTAAAGTTAAACTACATGACGATCCAGGACATATGCTCTGGTATTCCGAGGGTAAGTACACAATCTAGAACTCGTCATGCTTGATACTAGTAAGGTAAGTCCTCAGCTCAACAATGACATTCTGAGAAAGTACAAGCAATATAATGCTAATTAATAACTAATATGCTTCATAAGGTACAATACATTATTAATAATTGTGGCTGTTTAGTAAACTAACGGCCCTTATATTAACTACTCAGTCCTCCTCTATCATCTTAAAAAACGAACAGAAGAAGATGACAACAAAGCACGATAGTGTGTACATATAAAGTAAGTACAGATGTGCTAATCTATTGTAGAAATATAGGTGTGTTATGACTCTGTAATATATGGAAATATAGGACAGAAGTATTAGTTGGAGTCATGTGGGCATCTAGACAAAATGTCAGCCATCACATTTCCGCACCACGGATAGCTCGTACCGTGAAGTGAAAAGGTTGAAGAGCTATAGCATATCGAGTGGATCTCGAACTCTTCAAATTCTTAGTCTGAATAGCTGTAAGAGCTTTCTGATCAGTCTCTAGAATGAAATGTGCGCCCAGGAGGAATCTTTGTAGCTTTAGAATTGACCAAACCATCGCTAACAACTCACGGTCTAAAACCGAGTAGTTCCTCTCTGCCGCATTTAGTTTTCTAGAAATGTACATAACAGGATGCAGAGTATTTGCATATTCTTGCATCAGTGCTGCTCCAATCCCAGTGGATGAAGCATCACTCCGAAGAACAAAAGTCCTATCAAGAGTAGGTAATCTTAAGATGGGAGGAGAAGAAAATATATTATTGATTTGGTCTAGTGAAGATTGGCATTCTTCAGACCAACGGACCAGATTAGGCGAACCTTTCTTCAACAATGTTGAGAGAGGTGCCATGATCGAAGATAAATTTGGAATAAATCTCCCATAAAATTGAATTAAACCTAAGAGACTCCTAACTTGTTTCTTCGTTTTTAGGAACAGAGATGTTCAGTATTTTGGAAGTATTGTGGTCTTCTGTCTTCAAGAGACCATGACCAACACGATGACCCAGGAAAGAGATTTCACCAAAACCAACAAAAGCTTTAGAAGGTTTCGCTGTCAAATTATTCTCACGTAGAGTGGACAGTAAGTCATATAACCCTAAATAGTGATCTTCCCAGGTATCACTGAAGAGACAGATGTCATCTAAGTATGCGATGACATCCGAACGATGTGACAGAATTCGACGCATCATGCGAACGAAAGTGGCAGGGGCGTTCATGAGACCAAAAGGCATAACATTCCATTGAAATAGACCCCTAGGTGTAGAAAAAGCAGTAAGAGGTTTGGCATGCTCTGCTAAAGGCACTTGCCAATAACCTTTAGACAAGTCAAGTTTAGTGAAGAATCTAGAATTAGAAAGTCTAATCAGTAGATCTTCTAACAAAGGCATCGGTTCAGCATCGAACTTTGTGACCTGATTCAATTTGCGATAATCAACACAAATTCGTATGTTCTTATCCTTCTTCCGGACAATAACCATGGAAGAAGAATATGGTGAAGTCGATGGTTCAATTATATTTAATTGAATCATTTCATCCAATTCCTTTTCCACTTGCGACTGAAAGTGTATAGGAATAGGATAAGGCCTAACCCTAATTGGATTATTGTCGGTAAGAATTATGTCATGTTCTATGACATCTGTGTGTCCAGGAATGTCAGTGAGAACATCCTGAAATGTTTGTAACATCGACGAGACTTGTCGATGTTCGTCACCAGAAAGATTAGGAGAAACAGAAACGTTTTTCCAAGATTCCGTAGAATGTAATGGAACCACTGGAAGGGGAAGATTAACATCAGAGAAGGTAGATTCCTCATCCTGTATGACAGACAGGGATGAATAATGACCGTGAGGTGCAGGAGCATCATCCGTTGCCTGGAAAATAGGCAGCAAATAGTCCGGACGTTTCGTGAAATTCCGAAAGCATGTTTATGTGGAAAGTTTTTATGCTTTCCATCAATATCGACCACATAGTCAACATCGGAAATCCGAGAGACTATTGCATACGGACCTTTCCATGCAATAAGAAGTCTATTTTCCCTACTGGGGAGTAGGACGAATGCTTTGTCACCTGGACAAAGTTGTCGTAGACATCTATTCTTGTTAGCAAACTGTCTTGCCTTCTCTTTAGCAATTTCTGATGAAGCAGTTGCTAGCTTACATGCCTCAATGATCTTTTGTCTAAGAGCAATGACATACTCATATGAGGATTGAGTTTCATCGCTAATATCATCGGCAGTGATGAGATCGTGTAATAAAGACATAGGGCCGCGTGGACGCGCGCCAAAGACAAGTTCGAAGGGAGAAAATCCTGTGTGTTCATTAGGGACTTCTCTATAGGCAAAGAGAGCCGCGGGTAAAACCCTGTCCCAATCTTGAGGATGATCTTCAGTTATCTTACCAAGCAAAGTCTTGAGCGTTCTATTCAGACGCTCAACTAACCCATTAGACATAGGATGGTAGATACTACTGAGAGATCGTTCAATATGTAAGGTAGACATTACCTGTGACATAGTGTCAGATATGAGTTGAGTGCCATGGTCTGACAATATTTCTCTGGGGAACCCCAAGCGAGAAAATATCAACCAAAGAGCATCTGCGATATCTGTAGTAGATATGCTCTTAAGAGGAATAGCCTCTGGCCAACGTGTGCACATATCGACACATGTAAGGATAAACTGATGTCCTCTGGCCGACTTGACCTTAAAGGGCCAATAATATCTATGGCCATTTTCTGAAACGGCCGAATAGGAATGTCAGCAGCCTGGATAGGCGCAGCATGTCGTGGTCCTCTAGATTTGACCTCCTGACATACCTTGCATGATCGGCAGTAAATACGAATGTCCTTATTGACAAAAGGCCAAAAGAAAGCCGCAAGGACTCTCGACTTCGTACGGGAAAAACCCATATGTCCAGCACATTGCGAGTCATGAGCATGTTGTAATATTTGCACTCTCATGCTCTTGGGAACAAGAATTTGCGAATGTGCCGACGTAGTCGAATCTTGTACCATACGTACAAGTACGCCGTTTCTCATTGCAATCCAAGATTTTCTATTTGTATCCTGATTCGGATCACCTTTCTTCGCAAGAACGAAGAATTTTTTTTAAAGAAGGATCTTCTTCTTGCAATTTTATGAAAGAGTCACGAGTGATTACTAAGTGACTATCTTGGCTATCAACTTCATTATCACTATTCAGTGAAGTTTCGGGTGTTTGTAGAGCTTGTGCTCTTGTAACTACTGCATTTGTAGCTTGCATGTTATTATCTTCCCAAGCAGCAATCTGCTGTGGGGTACACTCCCTAACTCCGTGAATACGACCAATAATAAGGTCCGCAATAGGATTAGGTAAGAGACAAGCATGCACATCTCCAGTAAAGAAAGGAGTGGCAATGCGAATTACAGCAGTAGGATATTTTACTAGAGTGCCGCCAAATGTGACACATTTAATAACCCTTCCTGTAGCACAAGATGGATCTACAAGCGATTGTCTAACACCAATAGTGGTGCATCCGGAATCGAAAAGTAGTGAGACCGGAGTATCATTAACACGACCCTTATGTAGAATTAAAGAACCCCTCCCGTCATGCGCAACAGCAGCAGGAAGAGCGGGAAGTGGGTGACCACAACTCAAAGTAGTTATGGTACCCGGTTCGAATAAAGTACTGCATTGGGGGCATTTGTTTGCTCTCTCAAAGTCAAAAGCAGAACCAGTGACAGCGTCAAAGTTTTTACTATCAACAACATGATACAGGCTCCCTCAGTTTCCTGTTGTACAGCATTAGCCTGCTGATATCTCTTTTTTTGTGTTGAGATCTACCCCGACTATTATTACCTCTGAAGTTATCAGAGTTATTATTATCTCTGCAGTTATTATTGTCTCTATTGTAATTGTTATCCTGGTTCGAATTCCAGTTTCCACGATTACTATCATGTTCACATTGATGCGAACATCTATTTGTTTGGTTCTGAGGTCTTCGGCAGGAATAACCTCTATTACCATATCCTCTTTTGAAATGCCTATAATTATTAGGGTGATAGTAACGAGTACTATCAGGTTGTCTCCAATTCTTCGAAGAAGAATCACCATGAAATTGATTTCCATGATTTTGACAGAAATTACCGCTACTCTTTCTATCAAAATTTTGTTGGAATCTACGAGCAAAGTTTTGGCCATACGGAGCTGCCGAAGCAACTGGTAAACCTTCTTTCACCTTAGAGTTACCCATGGTTATGTGTGGGTGCGCAGTTACGTATTGGCAACAGAAATCTTCCATTTCTTTTATTGTTTTTAGGTTTACGTTCATGAAGGAAAGCAAGGAAAGACTCATTGACAGACGACATGACTTTGTCTCTAAGTATTAAGTCCATAAGTCCTTCATAAGTTTTTTTTTCCGTCTTAGATAGTTCAACCCATCGTGAGAAAGTAATGCGTATTCTTGCAATAAACTCGGAGAATTCAACTCCATTTTCAGGTAACATGTTTTTAAATTGTAGACGATAGCCGTCCTTCGTTAAGCTGATATTTCTTTAACAAAGCGGCCCTGACAACCTCATAATTGTTCTTGTCAGGTTCATCCACCATATTTAATATACTTAGAGCTTTACCTGTCAGTATCCCTGATAAAACTGATAAACATATTTTGCTTTGTCTATGTTATGAGCTGTACATGCTTGTTCAAATCTGTCCAGATAGAACATTATGTCATCACTGGAAGGACTAAATGTTGGTAACTTAATCTCATGCTCGTCAATTTCAATTTTTCCAACTCTAAAGCTAAGACCTTTTCTTCATGTTCCATTTTTGCTTTCTCTTTCCTCTCATCAGACTCTCTCTGTAATCTTCTTTCCTCAGCCTGAGCCTCTTTTTGAAGTCTTTCATTTTCAGCTTCTTTTTCAAGTCTTTTATTTTCAGCCTCTTTTTCAAGTCTTTTATTTTCAGCCTCTTTTTGAAGTCTTTCGGCTTCTAGCTGTAGCTGGAGTTTTCTCTCCTCAGCTTCTGATTCCCTTTTTTGTTTTTCCATTTCCATTTGGAATCTTTTTTCATCCACCTGCATCTGCAGTTTCTTTTGTTCAGCTTCCATTGCTTTATCATATCGAGCAGTTGCAAATTCTTCTAACTTATCACCAGTCTTCCCAAGCAATTTACCCTGCTCAATAAAGTGCTCAAATGTAGACATGTTGTCTAACATATGAGTCCAAAACCTGAAATAATTAACTAATTTATTTCAAACCTAAGTGTAACAAGTCTTAATTAAGCACTTGTATATTCACATCACATTATATTATCCCAGTCTCTGTGGGAAACAAGTCTCCAATCAAAGAACTTGTATATGAAATATCAGCACTCAATTCTTGATCATAAGTGCACTTCTCATTCAATAGTGCACGACACTATTCATCATTCATTTATCATCAGTGTAGTAGTAACAGTGCATTAGCATAGCCCATTAACTAATTACTATAACTGTAAACAATGACTATGTAAACACATGCAGAATGTAAACATTGAAAATGTAAACAATGCAAACAATGTAAACAATAACAATGTAAACAATAACAAAGATCAGCAACAATACAAAAACGTTCGCAGAAATCAACTAAAAATAAAGCAGAAATTAATGAAATATCACAAAAAATGTGACGATATCTGTGCTATAATTAAACAAAATACATGACACCACAGTGTATAAACAAAAATATTGTATGAAACTAAATTATAGACAAGAGTAGGCTAACAAATACAAACAAATCAAAACAAAACTAAAGAATGCGAAATAATAACGAAAACAATATTAAAACATGTCATCACAGCTAACATAAATAGCAACAGAAGTCGCTTAGCAAATTCCAGTATCGGAAATTTGCAAACCCTACAGAAAACGCTCACAATAGACGACCTCTATGACGTGGCATAATCTAACGGAGACACCACCCAACCGAGAACCCGCTGAAATATAAACATATAAATATACAAATAACATATAGACATATAACATATAGAATGAGATGATACACAGAAGACTCAGCAGAAGTATAAGGGCACAGTTTACATACAAACAGGCCACTTAACTTATAGGCTTCCAATCGTAGAACAGCAGAAAAAACGGATGTCAATCAACGTCCTAAAGAGCGAAGCTCCAACGATGATGGCACATCTGAACTGCTTCCACTGCTAACACGATGGTACAAGAGCTTCTGAAATACTGTGTGTTGAGTTGTTTTGGCACTTGACCTTCTAATCCAAAAGTAAGTTGATGGAAATCGGTACTTGGCCTTCTTCAGAAAACAACCCGTTTCAACCGGCACTTGACCTTCACAAAAACGACAGCACTGGAACCTTGACAGCAGCAACTTGCTTGACTTGCGTAAAAGATAACAGCAGTCCGAGTTATCCGGCAACATGTAACAACGCCGGGTACTGTCAAATTCTTGTTTCCGTCAAAAAGTTGAAATTTTGACTTTTACCGGGCAACGCCGAGTACTTTGAAAATTTTGAAGATGTTGACTGTATTGAAGAATGTTAATTTCTTGAAGGATGCTGATGAATTCTTGTTGAAAATGAAGTGGGTAAGGGACCCCGTGTTTGCTGGTACCAGAATCAAACCAGCTTATGGCCACCAAATGATGCATGATGCCATATGATGATGGATGGTATCCGCATGTCTGGTTTTGTGTAGTGTGCAGATGTGTTCAGTCAAACAATGTTCATACAAAAATAACAGGGCAATCCACATAGGACGTCAGTAAACTCACGACGTATAAAGTCAATGATTCTTGTAACAGCCGTTGACGTTTTTCTTCATTATTTATTGTGGACGCCACAGTGACAAAATGGTTACGCGAATATGTAGGCACATCAAACAGTCATTATCACAGCAACATTCAATACAGCAATAGACGGTAGACAGCATTACAATGATGAGTCAGATGCATGTTATATTTCATAGTGCTGTAAATGTAGTCAGGTGAAAAACTCCATCCTTTTCTATAACAGCCAGGAGATAACCAGATGTATGAGATCAGTTCACTCTCCTTAGTCTGACTTCAGCAAGACAGACACGTCTGCCGAAGTATAAATAATGTCCTCAAAAATATCCTCTAGATAATAAAGGTTTTCCAAACCTAGTTCATTTAACAAAGTAGCAAGTAATGGTCCTTGGGACATGCATCAACCGATGCATGTACAATACAGCGACATGTGAGCTGGGAAAACATCTCGTGACGACGACTTTCGAAGACAGGCTATGAATCGAAATCGCTCACGACCCAAAATCGATAGAGTTAATGAAAAGTCAATTTACCTTGCCTTCAGGAAATACACAGAAATATCACGCCTCCCGACATGTGGGAAACACTAGAGGTATTATCTCGAATAAACGAAATATCCATTAAGATGACTACACATCCCTGACAGAACAAAAAATAGCGGAGATCCCCTCTTCAACGAGGCATCTCTTTCGCCATTCAAATCGCTCACTCCACTAGTGGTGGGCGGAAACCGATCGACCAAAAAACAAGACCAGTCATGCGCAGTCCAGCGCAAAAAGACCACAGCTCAAAACTTAACTGCATTCAATACCAACGCGGGAAGACAAATGCTTACCGAGAAAAGTGACTATAAATTTCAAGCAGTTGTTGCCCTTGCGTTATAAAATAGATATTGTAATAAAACGATGTTGCGAGAATTTATCACGCAACAATCCCGACAGAGTTCTGACTAGTAGTGTGGTGACCAAATATAGTACTTTCCTGAAAGTAGACACCGATCTGACATTCCTCAATTCTAGAAACCTAAGCTAGTGATACTGTGCTCTGCTAATTTTCGTGCCTGGACAATTTTTATGTGACTTAACAGACATCCGAAAAATAAGAACACCCATGGAATCGTTCCCTGAGACAGAGAATTCAGTACGTCTTTTTGGAACTGTGGATTTCTTGGTCGAGACTGCATTTACGGGTCTGTGTGAAGGTCCTAGAATTTATTATGTTCCCGGAGGCAGCGATCCAAGCTGTAAGTATAAATGTGCGCACGTGGCCACGGCTGAATGAATAGAGTGAAAGCAGATTTGAGTGTTATTTTACCGTTGTATTTTGGCACCTATTTGCTTTCATAACTTTCTTCATGCAAGTTTGTTTTGCTAACAATATTTTCCCTTAAACTAGATTATAGTATCAGGTCTGTTCATACCTTAAACTGGGAAAAACTCTTAGACTCAATCATATGTATCTGGGACTCTTTGTGCTATCATCCTTCTCCTAACGGGACTGTGGGCTATCCATCGAGGGAAGATCATAACTGTGGGTCTACCAGTTCTTGTAGCATTCCTTGATTTGTTTATGACTTTGTGTATATGCCTTTTTTGATGTAATTTTACATGTTGTGACGTAAGTTTACAAATGATAAATAAACTTAACAATAAATTAATCAGCATGTTGGTCAGCTCGTTCTAAATATCTATATATAATCATTTGTTATAGTTTCCCACGTCTATGTATCTACCTGTCGTCACTTGAATGTGCGTGCACGTGAGTGGATATATATATATATATATTTAATGTATATGTGTTAGACTGTCTGACGACTCTAGATCTGTCATAGAAGATAGGTGAGAGAGAGAAGATTCCTCGCTCTCAGAGACAGCCTCTATCACAATTCTACCACCTCACACGTGGAAATCTATTTTGTATTTCTATCTCACACTGTGACTATCACTCATTCCAACCTATTCAGAAGGGACCAACCCAAGTCTTAATTCTCCTATCAAAAATTTACGACAAATGTGGTCTCGTCCGAAGGATTTTTGAACTTAGAATAGGAAGACCAGTACGACAAATGTGGGCTCGTTTCCGGTTTTTGAACTTAGAATAGGAAGACGAGACGACAAGTATCAGCTCGTCTGAGATTTTTCTTTATTCTGATATAGAGTAAGAGTGTGATGTCTTGTGAGTTTTGTATTTTTTTAAAAATAATTTATCCCCTAGACATAACGATCTGTTTTATGGGCGTGCTGACCACACGGCTAATAATTGTTTTTCCACAGCATTATTGAGCATTATACACTTGGTTTACAGGTTGATTTTGTCGGAATACATGTTAATTACTGATTTTGTAATACTTAACGCTGGTAAAGTTTGTGAGTGTATAACATTCACAGGGTTTTGAAGAAGTAGGTGTTTGAGCAAAGCTAAGGAGTGCGTTTCGGACTATTTGTCCAGATTAATTGCCTCCCTTACCCTAACTGTCTTCAGGGGTGAACTTATAGTGGATTTAAAAAATTAAGGGATTTTTTTCTCCTTAAAATTTTTTTGCAATAATTATTTTGCTTCCACTGTAGCAACTTATTTTTCAGTGAGTAATCTTAACTACCACTTATTTGGCGTAGTCGTCTGCATTAGGTGCTAAATTGCCGATTAATAGCAGCGATAGTTAGATACTCTAAATTTTTGGAGGAGGTATCCCAGGTTAAAGCATATCATCTTTTGTTTTGGTATTTTCTCGTAAGTGGTAGGAACTAGCGTATCTTTTTTTTATTTTCTTTCTCCACTAGTCTCAGTCACTGACTTATTATGGCAGAAAGGGCAAAGCTTAGACAACTCCTCAGAGACGAAGCGAGAGAGGAGGGACTGGAAGGAGAGGAAGCGAAAGCGTTTGTCAGAGACGAACTTGAGAGATATGACGCGGAGAGGAAAGCAGCTGAAGCTAAAGAGGAAAAAGAAGAAGCTAGGAGAAAGGAAGAAGCAGCAGAAGCTAGAGAGCAGAGGAAGATTGAGGAGGAAATGGAAATTCGCAGGATGCAGCATGAGGAAAGAGAGAAGGAAAGACAGCATGAGGAAAGAAAGAAGGAGAGACAGCATTTGGAAAGAGAAAATGAGCAACGACGACAGCATGAGTTGGCTCTTAAGGCTCTAGAAGTCCAAAGTCTTGGTGCTGCCTCTACCTCCAGCAATGGAGAGTCTTCTCCTCATTCTTCCTTAACTGATCAAACTAACCCTAAATCTCTTCAACTCAACGCTATGTCCTTTGCTCTTGAATCTTTCCCTTGTCCAAATGAGAAGATTGACACATGGCTAGAAAAATTTGAGAAAATTGCAACCCTGTACGGTTTAGAGAGGTCGCGTTGGTGTATGAAACTTTCCCAGGCCCTTAAAGGTTCTGCTTATGATGTTTATTCGAAACTGGAAAGTGGCCAACAAGACAACTATGATGTGTTGAAGAAAGCGTTACTGGAGCGCTTTGAAATGAATGCTCGCAAATTTCTGCAACTGTTTCGCAACAGCAGGAAAGAGAGCTCTGAAACTTTTCAACAGTTCTCGTCTCATTTGAAGGGATACCTAACGAAGTGCCTTGAGCTTTCACAGCTCCCCTCTACCTATGAAGGTCTGGAGGAATTTTTTATTACAGAACAAATAAAGAATACTTTGTCTGCTGATACCCGGAGATTTCTAGCTGAGCAGGGGGTAGAAAAGCTTGAAGACATCTTAGAAAAGTCTGAGCGTTATCACAATGCGCTAGCCGAACTGCCGGCCACAAAACGTAAACCTACAGAAGAGCATTTTCGGAAAAATAATCTAGACCAATCCCCTCATGCTTCTCATGCTTCTAATCTGAATAACCACAGAGAAACTGGACCTCAAAACCCCCCTCCTGAAAAATCCAAGTTCTACAAAAACAAGTACCCCAACCACAGTAAGCAGTCTGATCAACCCGACCGCCCTTCATGGCAGCGTAGCCAGAAAGGACAAGGTGGCAAAGGGAGAACCCCTGAGCACGGGACTAATGATCAGAATGAGCACACCGAGCCAAAACGCATCGGATGCTTGCTAACAGTCTCGCAAAGCGGAATTATTGACAGTGATTCCCAACCTGTTGGGGATACACCCTCAACGCGAGGTACTGTTATTATGAACGGTTCTCAAACTTCTTGTTTATTTGACACGGGGCTTTCGTATGATTGCATTGTTGCCAGAAACCTGGTTAAACCCGGTCAAGAGACAGGAGAGACCGTCCAACTTTGTGGAGTTCGTAAGCTGTGGCAAGTAAAATATCAGTACATCCCGACAGAGTTCTGACTAGTAGTGTGGTGACCAAATATAGTACTTTCCTGAAAGTAGACACCGATCTGGCATTCCTCAATTCTAGAAACCTAAGCTAGTGACACTGTGCTCTGCTAACTTTCGTGCCTGGACAATTTTTATGTGACTTAACAGACATCCGAAAAATAAGAACACCCATGGAATCGTTCCCTGAGACAGAGAATTCAGTACGTCTTTTTGGAACTGGGGATTTCTTGGTCGAGACTGCATTTACGGGTCTGTGTGAAAGTCCTAGAATTTATTATGTTCCCGGAGGCAGCGATCCAAGCTGTAAGTATAAATGTGCGCACGTGGCCACGGCTGAATGAATAGAGTGAAAGCAGATCTGAGTGTTATTTTACCGTTGTATTTTGGCACCTATTTGCTTTCATAACTTTCTTCATGCAAGTTTGTTTTGCTAACAATATTTTCCCTTAAACTAGATTATAGTATCAGGTCTGTTCATACCTTAAACGGGGAAAAACTCTTAGACTCAATCATATGTATCTGGGACTCTTTGTGCTATCATCTTTTTCCTAACGGGACTGTGGGCTATCCATCGAGGGAAGATCATAACTGTGGGTCTACCAGTTCTTGTAGCATTCCTTGATTTGTTTATGACTTTGTGTATATGCCTTTTTTTGATGTAATTTTACATGTTGTGACGTAAGTTTACAAATGATAAATAAACTTAACAATAAATTAATCAGCATGTTGGTCAGCTCGTTCTGAATATCTATATATAATCATTTGTTATAGTTTCCCACGTCTATGTATCTACCTGTCGTCACTTGAATGTGCGTGCACGTGAGTGGATATATATATATATATATATATATATATATATATATATATATATATATATATATATATATATATATTGTATATGTGTTAGACTGTCTGACGACTCTAGATCTGTCGTCGAAGATAGGTGAGAGAGAGAGAGAAGATTCCTCGCTCTCAGAGACAGCCTCTATCACAATTCTACCACCTCACACGTGGAAATCTATTTTGTATTTCTATCTCACACTGTGACTATCACTCATTCCAACCTATTCAGAAGGGACCAACCCAAGTCTTAATTCTCCTATCAAAAATCTATGACAGTAGTCTATGATTGGTGTTTTTAGTTCCCAAGGTGGTATTTTGCTTCTATATTTATCACTATTTTTAATTGTGTTTGATAGTTCTTTGAGCTGCGTTAGATCTTCTATAGTTCTCCACCCTGTTGGATATCTATCTATATTTAAGGGGACGTCCCATACACTTGGTTGGTTTTTTACAAATGCTTTATGTGCTGGGTGGGTCGCTTCTTGTGCTACTTTACTCCAATAATTTAATCTTAGTTCTTTCCGTCTTAGACCAAGGGGTGGTATGCCAAGAGCTACTTCTAGCGCTTCTACTGGTGTCGATATAAATGCACCTGTAATGGTTCTCATGGCTGCATTTTGAATTTGTCTAGTTTTGGTTTGTTAGAAGCTGCAGCTGAGTCATAGACTATGCTGGCATAATCCAGTTTCCCTCTCATGAAAGACTTGTAAAACATAAGCATTATTTTATTGCTGGCTCCCCATCCATTACCTTTTACAATCCTTAGTATATTTAGGGGTCCCCTACAGCTTTCTACTAAATTGTCTATATGTTTATTATAATTTAGTTGTTTATCTAAAGTTATGCCCAGAAATCTTGTTGTTAAGGATGTACATATTTTCTGACCTTTAATGGTTATATTGATTTTGTTATTTTTTTTTAAATTTCCTTTGCTGAATATCATACCTACTGTTTTGTTTACATTAATTTGGAAGCCCCAACTTTTCATCCACTCTGAAACTTTGTCTATTTGATTTTGAAGTTTTTTGTAAACATGGTCCAAGTTTTTTCCAGATCGCCAAATGGCACAGTCATCTGCAAATTGTGATACTGCATTCTTAATGTCGTTAAATTCATCTGTTAAATCATATACAGCTATAGTGAAAATTGAAGGTGAAATCACTGATCCCTGAGGAATCCCATTCTGTCGTTCATATATATCTGACTTATCACTGTTTACCTGTACAGCAAAATACCTGTCCTGTAAAAGGTTTTCTATATACCTATAGGTTTTACCAGTAATGCCAATCTTTTTCATTTTGTAAAGAGCTCCATCTCGACAGCATTCATCATATGCTCTAGCTACATCTAGAAAGACTGCTACTGTTTTCTCTTTTCTCTTGAACCCTAGCTTTACATCGTGTTCTAATCTTACAAGCTGGTCTACTGTACTTCTGTCTGCTCTAAACCCTGACTGGTTTGGGCTATATAACTGATTTTTTTCAAGGTAGAATTTAACTCTTTTGTTAACAACAGTTTCCAGTATTTTACCTAGTTGTGATGTTAAGGAGATAGGTGTCGTATATTTTCGATAGGGTAATTGAGATCACTTTTGGTCCCTCCTGAATAGGACTGAACAGGACTAGAACAGGTGGTATCTCAGTGGAAGATAAGGTAAAGCAATAGAATTGCACAAGTGAAATGGTTGAAAGGTAAAATCTGTCCCTGGATTTGATAGATAATCAAACCCGCCTATCGATTACGACTGAGAGTTTGGATCAGACAGTTTCCTATATATATTGATATATTTAACCACTCACATACACACACACACAGATAAGTGACGACAGTTAGACGCACATACGTGAAAACTATATCTATGAAATAAGGATCTTTTTGAACAAGCTGACCACCACACGTGAATAAAGTTATGTAAATTTTTATTTATCATAAAAAGAAACTTTACATCGACAATATCGAATGTCAAATCAAATACAATAAACATAGGTTAAGAATCAATTAAAGAGATAGACTCATAGGTGAAATTCTTTCCCCCCTCTGTTGCCAAGATCCCGTTATAAGAGAAATTATTAGCCCAAAGAGTCACAGATTTATACGCTAAGGTCCAAGGTTTTCCCTCTCTCAGTAAAAGAACAGAGTTTATATATATTAATCTATCCTAAAAGGAAAACAGCATTAGCAAAAAACTTGCATACAAGAGAAAATACAAAGTTATTACATGGGTTAAATCATAAACGAATTATTCATCCCTGTTATTCTCTCGCTCTGACAACTGTGCTCACAGACAACATGCGCACTCTTACCTAATCGTTGTTTTTCATAACATCTGGAACAAATTGTTCAGTCACTCACAGACCATCAAAGTTGGAGTTTACTGGCGAGTCAAACCCCAGTTTCTCCAAATACTAATTAATCAAAATGTTGGGAAATGTTTGTCTCACTGTTGTAATAGGAGTCTGATGAAGGTCACTTCAATCTTTGTCCAGTTAGGAAAGTACTTATGATATCTAATGTTCACAGGGTACAATAGCTTGGAACTTCACTCGTTAAGGGGAATGTCAGGTACATAAATTGGTTTAGGATAAATCTCCTTCACAACACAATGGTCTTGATATGGGAAATGTCAAATGTTATTTCAGTCGCCACCACAGGCGAAGTATATATGAACTTGAGAAAGAAATCTGGATATTCTATAAGACCAGTTACCCTTTATTCTTAATATTACTTTTGGGCCAGTTGCTGCGGTTGTTGTTGTGCGTGCGTGTGGTTCCATTCTCTCTTATTTTTAGTTGAATGTGTATACCTTGCTTGGTTATCATTATCCAATTGAGGGTCAACATAAATTGTCTCATTGATTAATAAATGTCCAAGAAACATTGGTTCCGTACGAACCTCATTATCATTGGTATTAACTTCTTATGAAAGAGAGTTCATCAGGTATAGCAACAAGCAACAATGTAAGCTGAAGAAACAACCGCAACGTAATTAACGTGGGTAAGTCCTTGGGTTGAGTCCAACATTTATTGACGATATAACGTACGAAGACATCACGACCATTATTCATTACAAGCATACATCTGCAATTGATTTAATTTAAATCCATACAATATTCTCAGTCCGTGTCCAATAAATGAATTAATGTAGACAGAGCGTCATAGCTATATGCACGCGCGGTTGGGGATTCCAACAGCCGACAGTGAGCGTATGAGTCTGGTGAATATAAATATTATGGACTGTTTAATAATCCTTCCTTAAATTCGGTTAGATACTAACCTTATCATTTCATCTCTTTTCACATAACGTTGGACTGACCCTGAGCCCTTACTTCGAAGTAAATGTATATATATATATATATATATATATATATATATATATATATATATATATATATATATATATATATATATATATATATATATATATATATATATATATATATATATATATATATATATATATATATATATATATATATATATATATATATATATATATATGCGGCAATACAATGCCCAACACTGGAAGGATATAAGACATGCCTTCACAGCTTGACGGTCAACGTAAAAAGGGTCTCGTATCTATGTCATGGTGCGTGACCTATCAACGCTAACACGTCATAATTCGATCGTGTACATAGCGTTCAGCAGTCCTTGAATTATTAACATCAAATTATATTAAATGCTGTCACCCTAAAAATTGCACACTGCCAACCATAGCAGACGACTTCAATAAAAATACCGTAACACCAGTACTCTGTCGTTCTTCTGGGTGTAAAACACTAAGCCAGACAGGTCACTTGCAAAACCCGGTAATTATATTCAGAAAGTTCTTTAAGTAAAGTTCTTCTCAGTTACATAGGTACTGAAAGCCGCTGGTAAGATTTAGGGTTTATGACCCAAATACTGTATAGGGAAGAAAAGAACACATAAATACTCAACCCTAATCTAATCCTACGCGTAAATAATATTACTTCGTTTATACAACTTAACTAGAAACCATAAGCTTAGAGCTAGTCTCATCGGTAAAACTCCCCCGTGAAATAAATTCTAGTCATTTAAAAAAATCCATCATCATGAATTAGAAATACATATAAATATTTTCCGTCACTACTCATGAGTCATCAGTGCATTTACTTAGTTAGTTAAACTATTCTCTTGCTGGTTACCAGCAGTTTAATCAAATTTATTAATAGCTGTATGAGTTTAGCTAGAAATTATAATTTATTCTGCTTCCCACTGTAACGCAGTAACTTAGAGAAAATAACTGACTTCCATTTAATCTCTCTACACAGAAATTAACTAGTGAAATATAATAGGCGATCATCACTTAAATCACTCAATCACTACTAGATATATATATTTACCTCGCACAGCCTACTAAGACTATTCTCCAACGAAAACTGAGATTTTACTTAATACAGCAAATCTAGAAACGAAGCTAGAATGTGTCTAGAGAACTGCGGAGTCTAAATGAATACTGGATACTGAGTCTCAACTGCTCAGGTATAAATATCTCTCTGATGAAAGGAAAATGGTTACGTCTAAAATCCCGAGACAGACTCAAATTCCAGATGTTTACACCTAGGGAAAATCTACATATTCCTTAAACTAGATCTGCGCATCAAACAAATTTCTTCGCCCTCATGCCGAACCAGATTCACTCTGTTGCGTACGGACTCATTTGAGAACAGACGTAACGTAAAAGACCAGACCCCGTGTGAAGATTTCATCGACTTACAGGATCACACGAATACTGCTTGCAGACTATGGCCATAAAACGAAATACATGCGAACTCGTCTTAGATCTAAGATTCCCTGATGTTAGCCCCTACGTTTAGTTCTACGTTCCAATTATGTGAAAACACGCGAAATCAAAGATCTAGATAACATAGAATCTACATATATTATCGCCTCTTCTCGCCATCTGCAGAGTTGGTCGTAAAAGAATTAATAGCGAGAGTCTTTGATATGGCTTTTCGCATGTTGTAACTTAACTTACAACGCACGAATTCAGGCAGAGGTGATAGACCCATTGTCTCCCCTTTCCATCACCGACTGATCTCATTACGGCGATTCTTATGATCGCTGCCGAGATAATTACAGGAGAGCGGAACCCGGTCTGCTCGCTAGCCTGCATCAAAGAGAAAGCAATTAAATGCTACCCGCCATAAACTGCTTGCTAAATTATAAGAAAGACAAAGGTTTGAGTATAGGAGGGCTCGATTGCTACAGGAGTGGGTGACGAAGACGTAGAGGAAGAAAATAAGACAAGGGGAAAGATATACGAAATCGATAACATAACCTCTGTCACAATAGGCCTAAATGAACTTACATCATGGGCTTCCTTACTGGGTTTTAAGATGGGTACTATCATAGCTACTTTCCATGCTTTTGGTATCTTTCCTAAGCTCCAGATTTTGTTATAAAGGGAAGTTATTATGTTTATAGTTTTTTTGGTAATTTCTTAAGGATTTCATAGCTAAGTATATCTTGCCCTGAGGCAGTATTAGATTTATCTTTTATTGCATTAGTTACTTCTTCCTCTGTTATATCAGCATCTAAATAGTTTGTTTCATCTATCTGGTCTGGTAGTTCTTTTGAAAACTGTATCCTAAGTCTTTCTCTTCTCTCATTTTCTTCCTGTCCAAGACTACTTTTTGCACTGACTTTATAGAAATACTCGGCAAGGGCATTAGCTTTTTCTTTATCTGTTTGTGCTCTTTGGTAGTTTGATTGTTGACATTATTGTTTTCTTATTGTTCCCTTTGATTGCCTTAAGCTTTTTCCATACTTCTTTAATTAGAGTGCTAGGTTTAAGTGACTGACAAAACTCCTTCCAGTTAGTTTCTTTGGCTTTAAATATTATTCTGTTAGATTCATTCCTAATAAGTTTATACTCATCATAGTTTTCTTCTGTTCTGTTATTTCTATATTTTGGTAAGGCCCTTTTTCTTCTCTCATGAATTTCTGCACAGCTTTTATTCCACCAGGCAACTGGTTCTTTATTCCACTGAGTTTTTCTTTTCTTGTTAATGTTATTTATTGGTTTTAGGTGCTGTGGCATATTTTTATTTGGTATATATTTTATTGCTATTTTCAGAATTTCATTGGTCAGTGTTTCCGCCCACAAGTCAGTATCATCTGTTTCCATGTCTTTATATTCCATCACCTCCAGGTCTGATTGGAAGGCTTCCCAGTTTGCTTTTTTATAGTTGAAAGTCGGTTTCTCTGGTTCTGGGTTTGGAATGACTTTTTCATGCATGGTTATTATTTTCTATGAAGTCAAGTAGGCACTTTCCTGCATTGTCTGCATGTTGTCCACCCCAAGCATAATGATGGGCATTAAAATCGCCTACTATGACTGTTTTGGGCCTAGTCTGGTGCTTATGGCTAGTATTTCTTCATCTTTAATTGTGCCATCTTTAGCGTATAAATTTAGGATTGTTAGATTGTTTGGTTCTGCTACTATAGTTACCTGGATACCTTCTATGTTGGTTGTATCAAATACTTCCCAGTCTATAATTTTTAATGTTTCGCTAACTAAGACTGCGACACCCCCTCCTCTACCTTCTTTCCTATCGTATCGTGCCTAAGTATCTTAAAGCCCTTACAACTATATCTACTATTTGAGTTTAAATGGGTCTCTTGAAGAGCATATATAGCGGTAGTTCCTCCTGTCTCTGCAAGTAGGGGTGCAAAATTCTTTTCGATATCCCTACAATTCCACTGTATAATTCTATATCCTTTATTATTGAATTTAAAAGTTATCTAGTATCCCTTTTGTTTTGTGTTAGAACTATCAGTTTGCTTCTTAGTTTGTATTGGCCCTATCCGTTGCTTGAGGCATAAGGCCTACTCTGCGTGGTGATTCTTTAATGTAATTAAAGACTTTTTTCAATACTTGGGTTAGTGACGATTCTTCTGTTTGTTCCTCTATCATAACTCTCCCTAAGTTCTTGACAGTTTTTGTTACCCATTCTTTCCATTTAGCTTCTTGCTTTCGTTTGCCACTTTCCTTTTCTAATGCTTCTCTGTCTATGTTAATCTACTGTCTCTGATTTTCTATCCTTTTTAGTGTAATTTCATTATCCTCTTTCAGTTCAGATAGTTTAACTAGCATCATTTCATTTTCTTCTTTCAGTGCTGACAATTTAACTACATCCTGGGCAATTTGGTGTTGTATGGCTTTCATTTCTTTTAGCATTGCCTCTGCACTTTTCAGTGCATTCGTATCTTCCGAGGATGTAGTTGAATCATCCGACTGGTTTTTTGGTACTGTTTTATTACTTTCTAACTGGTTCTTACTTTCTTTTGCCAACTGTGACTTAATCATTTTGACTTCCTCTTGCACACTCTTAATTTCTGTTATAACTTTAGTGCTCGTATAAGTATTGTTTTCCTTTAATTCTTTAATGACCGTTTTGAAAGGGGTTTGAGTTGTTATAGCTTCCTTCAGTGCTTTTTTGGTCTGCTGATATACTGGGCAGCCCTGGAACCTGGCGCTGTGGTTTCCTTTGCAGTTAATACATTTTCTGTTTGCATTATCCTTTTTATAGTCAGTATCTGACTTAGCCTTTTCGCACTGGGTAAAAGGGTGCGAACCGGCACAAAACCTACATACTGCTTTCCCGCTGCAACTGTGGCGATGTGACGGGTGCTGCGGTTCCTTGTTGCTATATTATTTATTGCATATTAAAGTCACTCTTTTGACGTAGTTAATGTTTATTACTGATGGTTAGCTCTGACCACCAGAACATCCCTTCGACGTTCTGATTTGCATATTGTATATTGGTTGATTCCCCTGTGGGAGAGTTATCGTGCTGAAAAATGTAAACATTAACAGCTGTGGAACCGAACCCGAAAACGTAAGTAAAAGATCAAGCCTTCTGTTCTGAGTCCACATGTATTGACATTCATATAAACGATATCCGACATTCACAAAACTTCATGTACAGTTCATCATAACAATGAATTCCAAATAATACCAGTAAGTATCCGTCCGTGTCAAAACAATATGTCAGATGAACCTCATGGCTATATACGTGCGCTGCTGTAGTCAACAGCCAGAAATGAGCGCATGAGTTCTTGACAGCTACAAATTGAATCATAATATGATTCTCCTTCCATTATTTAATTTACTTAATAATCTCATACTTTAGATTAATCCGAACTGACCCTGAGTTCTACATTGATTCATATATAGGCTATCTACTAGGCCTTTCCTTGGAAGAAATACAAGACACGACTTCTCTGCTTGACGGATAGCGTAACAAGGGCAATGTAACCAAGTCACCCAGCGTGACCTTCCCAACGCGAATGCGTCATAATTTTAGCATATATTTCGCGTTCAGTATACCGTAAAATATCGACATATCCTATTAATATTATTGACCCCTAAACGTTGCGCACGGCTAAACCCCAGCAGACGCCGTCATTTAAAATAACACCGTAACAGATTTCCTGTCAGACGGGGAAAAAAAATCTATTAGATAGATTTTTTTTGAACAATATTAATCAATTATCAAAAATTTAACAAAACCCGACGTATGGCCTACGATGTTCTATCTAGAACAGTGTCGCGGTCATGTCAGTAATATCTTATAATAAAATCAACGTCATATCATACATATAACTTATATTAATTAAAGAAATGTCACTGTCACTAATTAATTAACTAATTAATTTGATGTATGTATTGACTAACTAATGTGAGGTGTTATTAAAATTATTCTAACTAATTAAAATTAAAATAGTTAATTATAATATGTACGTATGGTACTAACTAATTAATATCTAATGAGAAATAGTATAAGAGAGAAAAAGAAATAAAAATTGAGAAGTATGGACAATTAAAACTAAATATTAAAGTATACATTAACATAGTAATGAGTGTGAAAATGAAGTATAAGGATAGATACCTAATTAAATTAAAGCAATCAGAAAGAAAAGAACAACAAAAAAAAAATTCATACATTTTAACTATTCATATGAAATATCATAATCTAATATCTATCACCTTAATAATTAAAATATTAATTGGTGTGATATTTTTTTGTTTCATCTTTTCTTAGTATATTTTATTTTTTTATTTCATCACACTTCAACTTTATTTTATTATATATTAATTTAATAGCTAGCAAATTTAACAATATCGGACATGAAGATCCAATCGTTGTTACATCCTAATGACTTGTATGAAAGTTCATTAAGACACACAGTTCATATTATCGAATTATGATATGATTATCCAATCGTCGTTAGTTCCGTTCTTGAAATTTTGAACGTAATTTGAATAAGTCATCACCGAATCTGTCCAGTTTATATCAGAGATTGTTACTTTTTACTATTTTGTAATCGAAATGAGTGATACGCAGAGTCCAAGTGAAGTCCAAATTTTCAACCGATCTGTAAAACTTGATATTTTGATTACAATAGTTTATTTCGAAATGTCCTCATTTAAGTAGGAAGTCCAACTGAAGTGTTGTATATTCTGACGTGGCATTAATACCGTTCATTGCAAATGTAATGCTTGATTAGTCAGAACATTTTCTTGAAATTGTAATATTCATTCAGACTCCGTAGGATGTCTGGACAACGTGTCGGCCATAACGTTCTCAGTTCCTGGTATCGACTGTATTTCGAAATCATATGGTTGCAACGCAATAGCAAATCGTGCAAGCTTTGGACTTTTATGGTTTGAACGACGTAATGCTGCCACAGATTTCTGATCAGTCTGGATCAGAAATGGAGATCCCAGCAAAAACTTTTCGAGTTTGTTAATTGCCCAGATCACGGCGAGCAATTCTCTGTCTACAGTCGAATATTTAGTCTCCGGAGGTTTCAGCTTGCGTGAGATGTATAACACGGGATGAAGGATATCATCATGATATTGGAGTAGACAGGCCCCGAGTCCGTAATTACTCGCATCTGTACGTAGAACAAACTTTTTAGAAGCATCTGGTAATTTTAATACTGGTGGGCATGAAAAAATTCTTAATATACTGCGAAAAGTTCTGTCACATTCGTCTGTCCAATTTATCCTTAATGGCATGTTCTTCGTTAATAACGATGACAAGACAGCCGTGATGGATGACAAGTGAGGTACAAATCTGCTATAGTATTGGACTAACCCTAACAGACTCCTAACCTGTTTCTTCGTTTGAGGAACAGATAAATTTAATATTTTAGAAACCGTACTCGGAATTGTTTGGATACGTCCTGATCCAATAATATGCCCCAGGAATGTTATCTCATTACACGCTATTTGAATTTTAGTTGGTTTAGCGGTTAAATGGTTATCCCGCAATATTTCCAAAACCGATTTAAGACCCAAAAAATGTTCCTCAAATGATGAACTAAACAAACATATGTCGTCAATGTAAGTAATTATATCGGATCTACCTGATAAAAATTTTTCGCATCATGCGAATAAAGGTAGCTGGAGTATTCATTAGCCCAAAAGGCATCACGTTCCACTGGTAAAGACCTTGTGGAGTTGAGAATGCTGTGTAGTATTTGGCTCTTTCGGTTAGTGGAATCTGCCAATAACCTTTGGTTAAGTCAATCTTAGTGAAAAGTGTAGCATTGGATAGACGAGGAAGTAAATCGTCAAGGATAGGATGTGGTTCGCTATCAGGTACTGTCTGCGCATTAAGTTTCCTATAGTCAACACATAAACGTATGTTGTTGTCCTTTTTCCGGACAATGACTAAAGGAGAAGAAAATGGCGATGTACTAGTCTCAATAATACCTAATGATATCATCTGTTCGAGTTCCTGAGATGTCTTACTCAGAAAATGTAGAGGTACAGAATAAGGATGAACACGAATTGGTGTATCATCGTTCAGAATAATATCGTGACTAATTACAGATGTGCAACCCGGTACATCCGTTAACACATCTGGGAATGATTGTAGAAGATCAGCAATGCGTTGATGCTGTTGCGGTGTAACCATAGAAGAAAGGGTCACATCACGCCAAGATTCAGTAGATTGGACAATAAGTACAGGTAAAGGCATCTGCACTTCAGGAAAAGAAGATTCTTCCTCCTGTATAACAGACAAATTAGAAAAATGACAAGTAGATACCGTATCGTCATCTAGTTCATGAAAAATTGACTGTAAGTGTATAGTAATAGAAAATGTACAAGATCTAATTCCCAATAAAAGAAATGACCAGTAAAGAAAAGAAATGATGAATGACTATGCTGAGTCATCAACGATATGAGACAATTGTGTTACCATAGCATGTTATCTGCGTGACGCAGCATTAGGTACTAATTGTAACCGTAGACAATGATGGTTAAAGTAAGCACCATTATCCTGCTCGATGACCATTCGAGCATCTCTATTGTTACGAAATGTAACTATAGCTTCACCATACCTGTCATTGGTAGGTGACAACAACCGTACAAACATAACGTCTGCCGTGTCATTAAAGAAATTGCTAAGTGCCTGCCATCTGGTACCTTGTGGCAGATTGCGCACTAACACGGTGCGAGAATATGCACCCTTCCCAATTTAAGTGGGATTAGTGTCACTAACGTGATAAATAGTTCTTCTATTTAATCTTTTGGATATGGTAGTCTTATGAGATGATGTCTCATAATGATTGACATATTTATTTGTCCTAATTTTATTAGTTAAGTTCATAAGAACTTCACCATCATTACCCTTGTTTGGGACATTTTTTTGTTTGTTTGCAAATGATTCCCTGTCAATAGGTGAATTGACCTCAATATCCTCCTGTTTCTCTGCATCCATCTTCTTATCATTGACACTCGCCATGAGCTGAGTCTGAGCTCTAGTCGTCACGGCGTTTCCAGTGCATAGATTGTGTTTCTCCCATTCAATAATATCTTCTGGTGAACAATCCTTGCTGCCGTGTATGCGACCCACCATAAGATCTGCAATCGGCTTTTTCAGCATGCATACCTTCACGTTCCCTGTGAAAAAAGGTGTTTTAACATGGATAATAGTTGTGGGGTAAAACTCAATAGTTCCCCCAAAAGTCATGCAACGGACATATTCCCCAGTTGCACAGCTAGGATGTACCAGCGACTGTCGCACTCCAATTGTTGTGGACCCCGAATCTCTCAATACAGAAACTATGGAACCGTTAACTATCCCTCTGTTAAAAATCAGAGAGCCTGTTCCATCATTGGCTGCAAGACCTACTTCTGGTGGAATGTGTCCGCAGTTTAGCACTGTCTCCTTTGCCTTCTGAAAAATAAGATTGCATTGTGGGCAACTATTCGCCACGTTATAATTTATAGCAAAACATGCAGCAGAAGACTGTATTGCATTATCGTTAGGTGGAACCTGAACACTAGGGGTTGTATCATTTGTAACTGCTGCACCAGTATTATGGTGAAAATGAGATGATCCACGAGAATGAGATCGATTACGGGAATAATCGTTAGAATTATCTCGTTGTCCCCTGTAGTAACTGTTATCTCGATGTCTCGAGCTATGATTATTAGCATTCCAATTGCTTTTATTATTGTAGTTATTTGATCTATTATAATTAGCGTTCTGTTGACTGTTGTTGTAGGTTGATTGCTGTGAATAATTCCTATTCCGTGATCTTCCTCTATTCAAATCATTTTTATTGTTAAAATTAGTATTATTATTATGTCCTTTATGAAAATTGACATTGTAATTTCCCTTGAACCTACTTCTGTCTACGCTATGAGGTCTCGGTTTGTTATTGTTATAGTATGCCATATTGGAAGCCACAGGTAGAGGTTCCCTTATCAAAGAGTTAGAAATGTTCGCATTCGGATGCGCATTGCAATAGTTCAAAGAAATTTTTTCTAACTCATCAATGGTAACTGGCTTTCGTTCTTGCAAATATGCGAAGAATGGTGGGCTGACAGAGGATAATACTTTCTCACGTAACAACAAATCAACTAATTTGTCATATGATTTGTTGACATCTGCCAGTTCAAGCCATCTATTAAATGTATTGCGAATGTTCGCAATAAACCCTGCAAAGTCTTTAGGAGAGTCAGGTAAGATATTTTTAAATTTTAACCTACAATTTTCTTCGTCCAAATGAAACCTTCGTAAAAGTAAGGTTTTAATAGCATCATAATTATTAGCTATTGTTGGGTCAGCATTCAGAGATGCCGTCAATGGTTCCCCATCTAAAAATTCATTTAAATTAAGTACCCATGTATCCTTAGGCAAGTGATTTGATTTGCATGTCTGTTCAAATCTTGATAAAAATGATGATAAATCATCAAAATTTAATTTAAAATGGGGTAATTTAAAGTTGTAAAAATGTTTGTTTTGGTTGGATGAAGACCCATTTTGTGCGTTATCATTCTGGGTTGCAGCAGCACTTTGTGCCTGAAATCTTGCTGTTTCATTCTGAAGACGGGCTATTTCCAATTCGTCTCTCCTTTTTTTTTTTCTTCTTCTTGTCGACGTTCCTCCCTTTCCTGTCTAGCAATTTCTCTTTGTCTATTTTCTTTTTCTATTTCTTTCATCTCCTGTCGTGCTCTCCTGTCTTCTTCTTCTTGTCGACGTTCTTCCTCTTCCTTTTTTAAGATTGCTATCCGTTCTGCTTCTTTTCTCTCACGTTCTGCTTCTTTTGCTTCATATTTAGCAAATTCAGCCAATGAGTATGCTTCTAAAGATTCTCCCTTTTTACCAAAATCTTTCCCAATTTTAACAAAATGGTCCAACCCAAGCATCTTGAAGTTAATAGTGTAAGAAATTACAGATCTATAATAGTCACCAATAGAATCTATGTACTTATTTGTTACAGCTCAAGTATGAATACTCAGTATACCTAACTGTAATATCCTCTTAATAATAGTTGTAAGTTCAACAACTATTCAATATTTTATAATAAAATTATATGTAATCAATAATCTATATCATAAATAGTTATGATATTTATTTATATCAGATGCTGTGTTTATTTCCTGCACCTAATATAATTATTAAATAATTATGGGCATTATTCCTCCATAAACCATTTTTATTAATTAAAGAAATGTGATGAGTCAACAATATAGTACTATGAAAATGTACCAATTACTATATTATATATATAGTTTTTTAATTCAACACCTATCCATGGTGTGAATACCAAAAAATAATTCAATAAATTATTTTAATAAAAAATTTTACTTGCACTTAGAAAGTTTTGATTTTATGCCTTACTCATAGTGTATAAAGTGCTTTGCTAGTTTCTAGAACCACCACTGCAAATTGTTGCAATGTTCTTGATTCATCATCAAAGTTCCCAAAAATTAATTAAATTAATTAAATATATTATTAAAATCAATTCATAGAAATATTATTATTACATAACATTAATGAAGACAATACAAATGATTAACCAAGGCTTCACAGTACAGTAGCACAATACAAAAGTGACATTTTCACAAAAATAGGTGATATTATAAAACCAAGTCTACTAACCGGAAATATAGAAGGGTGAAGGTTAACTGTAGTAAAAGAACATATTTGGCACTACGAATAATGACGTCACAGGACTCATTTGATACAATACATTTAAATAAAATTAAAGATAGCCAGATGAGAATAAACAGGATAGATTACGAACATATGACTGTAACTGAATAAAAATAAAACTGAATACGGTAAAATACAACGGTTATTTCACAGAACTAGACACCTAACATACAAGGTGAATTAATGCAAGTCCGAACGAAACAACCACCGGTAATGTCTTCGACGCGTTCTTCGCGAAATGCGATTAATTCACGGCCTTAAGGAACGATCGGAATTGAGCTTGACGTTCGAAAAGCCATAAGTCCAATTCCGATTCCCATCCTACCTCCCACTACATGTAAAAAGACAGAAACAATATTTAACATGGCTAAAAAAAAAAAGAACATTTCGTTGTCGGACAACAAGGACGAAATATTGTAACGTTTAAAAGCAGTTACTTATCTTTTTTTTTGGCAGTAATTCAGTACATTATCTGCTTCGCCAACAGACTCGCAAGCTTGTTTGAAACAATGAAGACGTTAGCAATACGTTTCATTTGCTGTTTGAGAGCTGGAAACAATTTTTTGAAGCGAATTGATTGTTCCTGGCTTTTGCGACTGTTCATACTGTTGTCAAGGGCATGACGTCACCGGTGTTTTTGCATAATAATGTCCGTTTCGGCTCGAAAGGAATATTGTTTTATTTCTTTGAGGTTCGCTCTTTTGAAAAGTTTCAAGACCACTAATGGCCACCAGTTGTGACGGGTGCTGCGGTTCCTTGTTGCTATATTATTTATTGCATATTAAAGTCACTCTTTTGACGTAGTTAATGTTTATTACTGATGGTTAGCTCTGACCACCAGAACATCCCTTCGACGTTCTGATTTGCATATTGTATATTGGTTGATTCCCCTGTGGGAGAGTTATCGTGCTGAAAAACGTAAACATTAACAGCTGTGGAACCGAACCCGAAAACGTAAGTAAAAGATCAAGCCTTCTGTTCTGAGTCCACATGTATTGACATTCATATAAACGATATCCGACATTCACGAAACTTCATGTACAGTTCAGCATAACAATGAATTCCAAATAATACCAGTAAGTATCCGTCCGTGTCAAAACAATATGTCAGATGAACCTCATGGCTATATACGTGCGCTGCTGTAGTCAACAGCCAGAAATGAGCGCATAAGTTCTTGACAGCTACAAATTGAATCATAATATGATTCTCCTTCCATTATTTAATTTACTTAATAATCTCATACTTTAGATTAATCCGAACTGACCCTGAGTTCTACATTGATTCATATATAGGCTATCTACTAGGCCTTTCCTTGGAAGAAATACAAGACACGACTTCTCTGCTTGACGGATAGCGTAACAAGGGCAATGTAACCAAGTCACCCAGCGTGACCTTCCCAACGCGAATGCGTCATAATTTTAGCATATATTTCGCGTTCAGTATACCGTAAAATATCGACATATCCTATTAATATTATTGACCCCTAAACGTTGCGCACGGCTAAACCCCAGCAGACGCCGTCATTTAAAATAACACCGTAACAGGCGACCATGGCCAAACTTCATGCAGTTGGAGCACTGCAACACTGGGGGAATGAAGGCTTCTGTGTTTTTTTGTGCTGTCCCAAATAGTACTGTCTTGGGGGGTTCTCTACCTTATGTTGTTATCACTATCACTGGGGTTACTATACTCCCTTTTACTTTTATTCGTTCTACGTGCACCAGCTTTAAATCTGGGTTCTGTTTGGACAGGTTCTTTAACACTTCCTCACCTGACAAGGTTGGGTTTATACCTTTTACCACACTTTTTTCTTGTGTCTTTTGACATCTCTATTTGGATTTTGATGTTGTGGGCCAGTTGGATCATTTTTGGTTTGTCCTGCAGTTCTTGCAGTAAAGTTTTGGTTTTTTCTGTTACATTTAGTGTAAGCATTATTTCACTGTTGTGTTTTTGTATTTTGGCAATGGCTTTTTTTGTCAATTACTTTTTCCAGGATCACCATGAGTTTGTCGTCCGGGAGAGATCGAAGCGTGGCTTCTGTTCCAGCTATTTGTGTTATTTTCACTTTTTGTGGTGTTTCCTTTCGGTTGGAGTCTTCTTTGTTTTCTCCTCTGGTTTCATGACTTGTTTTGTTTGTGTTTACTTGGTTGTCCTGATTATCATTTTCCCTGGGTCCTATCTTTTTGTTCGCTGTGCTGGTTTCTGAGCTTTCGCCTTTATTGATTATGCTTTTTGTTGTTTGTATCACTGAGCCTCCTTCCAGTTTTTCCCTTATTGTTTCTATCCTGTTGTGAACGGTGGTTCGGTTTTGATAAAGAGAAAGAGTGTAGAAAAATGGTTTAAGAATTATGAATGGGTGTAGATATAGACTATTTGTCTTAGTAAGGGAGATAAATCTAGAAATACGTTTTGGAAGATCATCTTCATTTTAGTCGACTATAGTTTTGTTATACCCTGTTCAACCTGGAAATTGTTTATAATTGGGGTATATTGTGTGTTATGCTCTTCGATGGTGGTCGGCTGATAATCCTGAAATTTTTGGAAGATGAATTTGTTGTTTAGAATTTAGCATTTTGAATGAGTTACAATTTATGGTGAAACTAATTTGCATGTTTAGATTTTGTAATAAGATTTAAAGAGGAGAATAGGGATTTG